>JAWWES010000115.1:91148819-91214460 GCA_035583135.1 Lophotriccus pileatus
TTTTGTCTGCATAAACCTTCTCTCACAGCTTAGACCAATTTGGCTGGGGGGTGTGGGAAAAATTGTCACCTGGACAAACCCACGACACCAATATGATAAATAGGTACAGTGAGTATAGTGGTCTTAAACATTTCATTGGGTCTATCCTACCCCTGTGCAGCACTCCTGGATTATGTTCTCCCAGGTGCAAGACCTCACCCTAGTCCTTGTTGAACTTCCTAAGGTTCTTGTTAGCCCACTCTTAAAGCTAATCCAGGACCTCCTGCAGGCTGGATCTCCCTTCTGAAGTGTCCACTTATCCACTCAGTTTGGTATCACTAGCAAACTTTGTCAGTGTATACTAAATCCCACCTTCCAGATCACTTTTGAGGATATTAAACAGCACTGGGCCTGGGGGACTCCACTTGTGACAGATTGCCAGTTTAAAAAGGAGCTATTAACATATATATATATATATATATTTTTTTATATATATATGTATTTATATATACATATATATATATGCTGTACAAATGCTAAGTAGTTTTCAAGTTTGCTTCTGTTTGAATCTCATTCAATAACCCTCAAGATTTGACTGGGGTCTGGCCCTTGCCATAGAAGTTTACTCACAGACACAACATCATGCTATGCATGACTATTCAATAACCAAATGTGACTTAGGTGTGGAAGTATTGGAAAATTGTTGATGATTTTGATAACACTGGTGAGAAAAAACAGGCTGCAAGCAGGTCTCAAGAGCAGCTCCCACTGCGCATTTAAACATCTGGAAGCAGACTTCACAAGAGGAAAGTAAAATCAATTCATTAGTGGTTGTGTTTCCTCTTTCTTGCAATTAATTAAAAATACTAAGAGGAGTATCAGGAGATAAACAGTTCCTGCTGAATTGCTTTCAGTACTCTCCTGTAGCAAAACGATTTTTCAATATTGACAGAGGAGTAAAAATAGGTTTCTGAAGAGCATAAACCCTCCACCACATCTCACTTCATATCAAACACAACACAAAGATCTGTGTCAGATCTGTGTCAGGAGCTAGGCTGACTTCTTATTGTAGGCAACACTACTGCCTATTACACTGGTTTTTCATTCCTAGTCCAAAATACACTGAGCATTCTGATGGATCTGGGGGTTGTTGTCTTGCAGTGCAAATCTGTTTCAGAGTTTGCTGCAGCACCTGTCAGTAGCAGAAAAAAAAAAAATCAAAAAATTTAGTTTTTAGTTTCTGAAAAATCACCTGAAAAAAAGTCTGAATCTGTAATAACTCTGATGCAAAGGAATTGCTGATCAAAAAAGTCAGAGCAGTGACAAAGTTAATCAAAAGAATATTAGGTAGAGAAAAAAAAAAAGAAATTCAGTAATTCCTAAGAATAAATATAGCATAGTCAGGAAACAAACGAAACCAAAGAAAAAGAAATGAGAAAGTATAGGAAAATAATTATTTATCTGAGTTGAGTTCCACTGGTGATGTTAAGGCAAACATTAAGTAAACAACCCACAAGAAAACATGCTGTAGGAAAGACTAAAAAAGCTCCTAGTAAACCTCTGATTTCACTATATTTCACTCTGATTCTCCTATATGGAATTCACAAAATAATGACAGAAAATACAGTCTATCCATTTCTTCAATTATGTCTTTCAATAAAGAGAGAAACATGCCCTGATATGAAGTAAGACTAAAGATGAGAAAAACTGGCTGCGCAGACATTTAACGCAGATTTATGAATAAAATCCTCTTTTTTTCCATACAGAAAATACTTAATTGCAAATCTGAATTAAAAAATACAGTTTTGCTCATCACTGCATCTCATTTTTTACTGACTCAAAGGGAGAGAAAAAGAGAGAGAGAAGGTGTAGGGTCAGAAAAGCTTTACAAAAACTCGTCATGAGTGTATAGCCTAAGAAGCATCAGCAATACTCTGACAAGACTGAACCAAATCATGCTAGGGAATAATAAGACTGATGCTGCTGGTGCTACATATCAGGAAAACAAATAGATCCATACAACCCTGTCCTCTTCTTGCCTTCACAGAACAGAAGGGGAAGACTGAAAGCCAAGAGAACAAAAAGGTGAAGATACATTTTTTTTTCGCAACCTTTTTTTACTGAACCTTGAGGTGATGGGAAAAAGGGAGAGGGAGAAAACATCTCTGAAGTACTGACTGTTCCTTATAGTCACCTCCAGTTTCTCTTCATCCTCTAGAAAGGTGTAGCAGTTACCACAGGAGTAGTAAGCTGCCATTCTTAGAGCAACAGTCACTGGGAGTAGCACTTGGATGAGAAGACCATTAATTTGAAAAGCTTTATTACAAGCTAAACTGGAAACGCAGCACACAACAGGGTTATTGCTTAGCTTTTTGGCATATATTTTTTATTTTCTGATAAAACTCAAAGCATTCTAAGTAAATCTTGCAGAGTGAAGATTTATTTCTCTCACTATTACAAAACAGAAACATATAAAACACAATGTCACTGAAGAGGCCATGTTCAAACCTCTCGATTCCAGACTAATCCATATAAAATACACTCTAATGCATATATATTAATTCTTTCAACCACAATAAAAATACCTACAGGTCTACAAAACTGTATCAAAAAGACAACTCCAAATCCACTCAAAAGAAGTTAAACTTTTGAAAAAGCTGTAGATACAAATTCATGGAATTAATTTGAAAATGCATACTATGGCATTTTTGAGATAACACTTGAAATGCATGGTTGTAATTTCTTTTGTTTTGGAAGGTCAAAACCCATTCCATATATAGACACAGACCATATTTTGCATCCTCTACAGTTTAGAGTAATCAGTAAAAGGTGGTATGTCAAGTTCCAGAGTATGTAAATATTGGCGAATACTGACTTCATAAGGCAATCACGACTAGTGTTTATAGAAATGACAACATGGGTTTGGTGTTTCTTTCCAGAAGTTCCCACAGCTCTGTTCCTTAGGCCACCAGAGAGCAATCCCACACACTCATACACAAGAAACAAGCACTTTTTTTCTGAGTGGGAATACTTTTAAGGACTTTAAGTAAAAATTAAAGTAAAAATTTAAGTAAAAATTGGTATAAAATCCAGGTTTGCTCCCTACTAAAAAGTCCTCTTTAAATATACCTCAGAAGTCCTCAAAAATATACCACAACTCTATCTGAGTTTTGGACTTGGTTCTTAAAATAGGTGCTGCTAAGAAGAGCTTTTATAATATGTTTGCCTGGCATGAACATAGCTTAACTATTACCGAAGCAAGGAAATGCAAATGGAACTACACAGAAGTTCAGCCAAGGCAGTGCTCAGAGCTTTGCAAAGAGACTGACAACATCCTTGGAACTTCTTCAGTACTACTGGCAGTAGAGTAATTCTAAAAGTATTTATGAAGCATTTACATCACTTCCAATCCCTGTTAAGTATTAGGGCAGTGCAGGACATCTTGTGAAAAATGTAAACGTTAGTCACGTTGTTATCTCTCTTAGAGGGTAAAATTACATATTTAATGCCTAATAGTAATACTCTCTAAGACATAATTCACAGATATGGTAATATGGATTTTCAGGAAAACACTAATAAAAGAGAATCTTGGGCCTCTTAAAGTATTTTAATGCATAACCTTAAAAAGATCATTAAATGAAGTATGCAATTTAATAATTTATATAGGTTTCATTACTTTATTTTCAGGCAATTTTAAGAGAAAGCAAAAGGTCTTAGTTTTTCAAACATGCAGTATTTCTAAATACACAGTAATGGAAAATTATTTTATAAATAATATGAAAAAAGATGCTTTCTAAAGAAAAAATATCAGTACAGAAAGTTCTGCTGAGGGTTTACCTATTTATACCTTATTGTTAATTTGAAGAATCAGTATCTGATAATCACTTTATCAAAATAGTCACTTTTCAGTGGGCTGTGGAGGAATAAAGTGAATGTTCATGCACAGGAGAAGAGGAAGCCTTACCCTGAGCCTCTGAACTTGACAGCCTTGTTTCTCTGTCATCTTCAGAAAGTGACTGAAGTTTGACTCATCAAGCAGAAGATACACTGCGATCCCTCTAGCAGATGCCTCCACGATTTCTCTAAAAATATCCACATCTGTAAACATATCCATAACAATGGCAATCACCTGAATAAAACAGAAAATACACAAATTATTGTATTGTATAAACACGTATATAGAACTCTTCACTGAAGCTTGTGCTGAGAAGCTAACACACTAATATTTTTTACACATTGAAAAGTTCTATTTTCCATGTGGTACCACTTAACATGGAAGGCTTTTCAAAACCACGGGATCTTCTTTTTCAGAAGTCAAGTGATTCCTTGTGTGACGTTTGTCACAAGTACTAAAGTCTGGCAAAACATTGTGCTGTGGGCTGTCTTGGTTTTGGTTGGAACTGAGTTAATTTTGTTTTGGTACAGCTGGTACAGTGTTGCGTTTTGGATTTAGTATGAGAATAATGTTAATAACAAACTGATGCTTTGGTTGTTGCTAAGTAGTGCTTACCCATGTGAAGGACTTCTCAGTTACCCATGCTCTGCCAGGGAGCAGGTGCACAAGAAGCCAGGAGGGCACACAGCCAGGACAGCTGACCCGAACTGGACAAAGGGATATTCCATACCATAGAGTGTCATGGTCGGCATAGAAATGGGAGGGAGTTGGTTGTGAGGGGATGATTGCTGCTCAGGGACTGGCTGGGCATTGGTCAGCGAGTGGTGAGTAGTTGTAATGTGCACCACTTGTTTTCTTGGGTTTTATTTCTCTCTCTCCTTTAAATTACAATTATTGTTATAATTATCAGTAGTATCCTTATATTATTATTATATTTTACGTTGCTTCAATTATTAAACTGTTCTTATCTCCACACACAAGGTTTTACTTCTTTCCAGTTCTCTCCTCCATCCCACTGAGGGGGTGAGAGAGCAAGTGGGTGTGAAGACCTTAGCTGCCAGCTGGGGTTAAACCACAACGTGGGTGTGTGTAGCAATTGGTTACAGGAGGAAAAGGAAACCCAGTGAAAGAGAAAGGAATGGAAAAACAGCAATACAAGTACACTGTAAAAAACCTAAACCATCAAAATATAACTGCAGTGTGGATAAAAAAAAAAATCAGATAAAGTTTTCATGTAAGGGGCTTCTTAATCTTTCATAATTTTCTCTAAAGCTAATGGCTCAAGAGCCTGAAGTATCCAGTAAGCAGACACTGAAGAGCTGGATGAGCTGAGGACTTCAGGGTTGGAACTGATTGAGCACTCTTATTGGGAGGAAATTTCCTAGGCTGGTGAAGAGCTTGGTTCAAGAAGACCAGAGTGCTGAACACCAGCTACTGCCACCCTTCAGTCCACAGGGATAGTGTATGTCTGACTGGGAAAAGCAATGTCCCTCTAATGGTATTTCGGAGATACACATGCAAATGTTGTACTCTTGACATAAGATTAGCAATTCAGAAAGAACTAGTGTTAAAACATTAAAGGAAATAACAGAGGAAGAACAGGTGTCTTTGCAGATTTTAAAGATAGCATTTTTATCCACTAGAGTCTTCCTGAAAAGTTCCACTGAGATGCCTTAGGTGCAAATTCAAACCAAGTAAAGCCTTTCACAGGCATCAAAGCAGGTTTTACCATTTTCATTAACCTTTAAGTACCTGTACCTCAACTTTAATGCTGCAATCACTCATTTTATTCTGGAACTAAAATGAACATCTCATTCACAAAATTTGGTAAATGATGTTGCACACACCCAGGTGAAAGTCATGTCTCTGGTCAGTTGTGTGAATTACCTTTTTGAATCCCATCTGCCTAGAACTGAAAGTTTCACTTATGCCAAACATGTATTTAAAACACTAGAAATATTGAGATCTGACCTACATAAAATAAAAGGAAAATAACAGTGTCATTAGAAAAGGTAAAAAGGCAGCCCCTGAAGTAGTAAAAAGAACTTGGCCTTATTGTAACATGTCACCTGGCAATAAACAGACTCTTTATACATTCATCAATCAGAGAGGAAATGATAGCATGAAACAATTCAATTCTTTCAAAAATCTTGGGTAATATGTCCATGTTCTACCTCATTTGCTTTACCAACATTTTCAAAACAAAACCTAAATGTGTTTTTTAACACATTTATACAGAATTATTATACAGAATATATTTCTTTATCTAAACACTGAAAAGCACAAAAGTTTATCTTGACTCTAAGGACCCCATCACTCTCAGACAGCACTTTCTGCTTGGTCTTGTTTCTGAGATACACAATGTTAACTGAACATGGCAACGCTATTTATTCATCTGTCTTGTTTCACTTGTGTCTGAGAGGAAAACTGCCAACACAGATCAGCGTGGTAGGTAAAAAGAACAAAAAATAATGTCTGTTCTCAAATAGTCTCTGTCTCATTACCTGTGTCACCCTCCCTCTGAACTCCCTAATTTCTTCCTAACCTTTCCTTTTCTTCAGATCTTCAAGAAATGGGTGCTCATTACATTCTGGATCAACTTAAATGTAAGAGAAAAATCCTGAATGGGTTCATTAGTGTACACTGATATGAATACATGAAATATTCAACATCCGCAGTACAGCCTTCAAAAATCATTCTATCACTTTCCTACGGCAGATATCTGAGATACTCATATGTTTGCAGCATGTGTGGATGTGCAAAGACCAATAAACCGGAATATGCAGAAAAAAAACCCACAAGAATTAGTAATAAAAACTAAAACCCAACATTGACTAGAATGGCCATATCTAGCTTTATGAAAAGGGAGGGAGAGAAATAAATACATAAGCAAGCAGGCCAGTAAGTTGATGGTATGAGGGGGATGCATGTGTACTACTGTGCAGATATTTCATAACTTGGGAATGAACAGGGGAACCCGTTTTATCTTCACTAGTAGAGCTGTTCTTAAACCATTTAGCTTATTAAATTTGGAGTTATTCTGTAAAGCATCAAGTAGTCTTGCAAGAAAATGTAGATCTCACTGCCAGAGTTAGAATATTTTGAATCCTGAAGCTTGTGCTGGCTGTAAAGTCCTTAACAGAATTTAAGTACATACATGCAAAGCTACAGTCATGATCTGACAAACAGCTGGGCATCCATTTGTGCATTCCCTGCAAAACAGAGATGACTCTCGTTGAATGTCCTCATTAGCCTGCCTACTTACTCTTAGTAAATTACTGAATTAATCTATTCAACACAAACATAATTAGGCTCAATTGCTGGAGGACAGTGCCAAATTTGAACAATGCATATGATAAACATATGATGCTTATGATATGTAAGAAGTAATTTACAATGATAAGGTCATTTCTGTATACCGATTTCTATAAACCAAATGAGCTGCTTGACCATAAACTATAGATTTTAATTCAGAAGGAGCGCATTCCATAAATGTCAGAACATTCTGAGCTTTAAATGTATTAAACTTCCCCTTTTTTGGTATATTTTATTTTTCTCCTTTTAATTGGGAGTGTGGGTGCACATTTCCCCATACGTTTGCAGCGGAAGGGAGTACTGAACTTGGGAAAAGAAAAGGCCAATATAATATTCAGGGTTCCAAGTTCTGGTTAATTAAGGAAACCAAGATTAGGAAGTTACTTCAAAAGAGGCATTTTACAATGGATACCTACTTAATTAAAGGTCTAATAAAAGCTGCAGGATTATTTACCTGCTGCATTACTTTGGAAAAAAAGATTTTGCTACTTTGTTTTTACAATTGCTTTTGCAATTTTAGAGCTAATTTCCACCCTGGTACTTCTAAGAAGCAGCCACCTAACAATGAATTCCAGCAAGGAAGAAAAACTGATACATTTCAAATTGCATAAAAGAGGTCAGCGAATTGCCTATTCCACAAATTCTGTTTCTTTTGGGTATATCAACACTATCCCATGTCAAGAAAATTTCCCCAGGACAGTGTCATACAGTAACCTTCCTTATGAACTGCCATTTTCTGTCCAAAGCAGATTTGTTTTCCAAAGTGCAGAGATCTTTCCAAAAGCAACCACTCATACTTTTGTAGCAAATAAATTCGCCATTCAACCATTCCAATAACAGCAGCTGGGTACAGAAGTTTTCTGATGAAAGTAAAAGAATTCTGGGAGAACTTTCCAAACCTCGACAAACTGATTATCACCTTGATCAAAAATGACCCTCATTTGGGAACAATTAAGCATTTTACACTTTCAGGGAGGAGAAAACAACTGGTGGAGAGGATACCTGCTATGCAAAATATCACATAACACTGAAACTATGCACAGCAAGAGGGAACTACCACCACCTGGATCAGTGTTAGATAGAAGAGCACATTTCAGTAACTAAAAGTGAAGACAGTAAACAAAACAGGTGTTCACAGTAGTTTTCTTCTCCCAAAATGGAATTCAAATAATCTTTGTCACTACCAATATTTTCACCACATCTACCAACCCCCGCCCTTTTTTTTTTTTAAGCGATGAATGTTTTTTAAGATTAACATTTGGGTTCAATGATATCCTTAAAGAAGAAGAAAATCTGCTGAAGTCAATAAGCATAAAATTACTTCTAATAAAGCTGGCAATTTGTTCAACCTAAATGAAGGCTGCAGTAGATCCTTATGCTATTATTCTTACTACTATCCTGACACTTAAGATTATGATTTGCAATAGAGAAGTTAAGCTTCACACACTACTTTAGCATTTACAAAAAAATTAAGTACAGGCAGGAAAATATAATTTTGTTGAATAGTACAATTTTAATGCAAATATTCTAAAACATGTATTTTGGTAATCTGATTTACTTAATTTGTACCTCAGAGAGGAAAACACCATTTTAAAACTCATTATCTCTCACATACCAGATCATTCTAACACAAAGTTCTTCTCATTCTTTAAATGTTTTTAATAATCTTGAAGTTTGGGAAATGACTCACTCCTACACAAAACACTACTGGCAAAGGTTCACGAAAGACAGACACACTTGTTTTGAAGGTTAAAACAAACAGCTACAGCTCAAATATTCTGCAAAATCATCCTTATTCTTTCAAATTGGAGAACAAGTACATGGAAACATGGCTACGCACTGGATATTACAACACTGTAAATTGAGGCTGATGCTGAGTTTTGTTGTATCTATCATGTTACAGGGTCAGCTTTTGCTAGTTTGGGCCCATTTGTCTACATCACATTTGCTTAAATGGTTCTGACCTTCAGAAACTAACTCTATTCAAAAGCTTATCTAGAAAGAAGTTGCCAATCCCAACAGTTGCACCTATAACTAAACATCCCCTGAGCACGTCCAGGGCAGGGCCACCAAGATGTTCAGGGCTGGAGCACTTGCCCTGTGAAGAGCAAATGGAGGAGCTGGGTTTGTTCAGTCTGAACCAAAGGCAGCTTCAGGGAATCTTGCAGCAGTTCCTGGTGCTTTTTACCTTAGGGAAGTTCTCAAGGAGGCAAAGTCATGTTCTTCACAGTGGTGAAAGACAAAAGACAACGGTCAAACCAAAACAAGAACGGTTCTGACTGGATATACCCCTAGAAAACCCCTTATTCCCACGAAGACAGCCCAGCAGTAGAGCAGGTTGCCCAGATCAGTTGTACAGTTTCCATCCTTGGTGGTTTTCAAGACTCAACTGGATTAAGCCCTCAGTAAACCAGTCAGATACTACCACTAGCCACGATTTAAACAGGAGGTTGGACTGGATAACTCCTGAGGTCCCTTCCAACTCACCAAATCTGCAAGTCAACAATTTAGAGACCTTCACTCCCATCATTGTCACAATGCAAGCAAATTTTTGTTAGTAATTATAAACTATGCTATGAGGCTTAAGGAAAACAAACAGACTATAAATAAAGAAAACTGAGAAATAAAGGAATTTTTCTGCTTTACTTCTATTTTTGGTAATTAAAAAAAATCAATGGATTTTAATCTTTATAGCAGTTTTAGGACATAAAATTCAACATTTTAATGGGCATGTACTGAAATTCAGGCATACATGTAATGAAAGGCCTTTACTGCTAGGGCTCAGTAAGCCTAGTTGGTGAACTACAGACAGTTTCATTATCTTAGAATTACCACTCCTTTCACAAGCACTGATTATAATTCTTTAAAATATACATTGCACATGCCATTTAACAACTCCTTTGCTACAAACAGTAAAAATACAGGAATCCTCTAATGAAACTGCTTCCTTAGACCAGGCTTTACTAGAGAAACCAATATCAATAACCTAGTAAGGAATAATGCTAAAGACCTACCCTACACTGCAGGAGTATTGTTTTCTTTTACCCTACATGAGGCTTACTTTGGGCATGATATGACTAAAATCCGTATTGCTGTGCAGTGCCTTTGAATGCCAACACCCTTTCTCACCCCAAGGCCAAAGAATTGCATCTCAGATAGAAATTTAATTCTATTTTCATTGACCTTTCCTCTGGTACTCCAGGCAAATCCATTTTCGCAGATCTCTGTTTTGGGGAGAACCTCCTTGTGGCACAGTCTCAGCGCTACCCGAATCTGGCCTTTCTCAGAGAGCAGGCAATTGCTGCTACTCGCAATAGTGCAGAAAGAAGACAAGGTACTGCCTACCTTGCTATCAGAAACGGAAGGCAGGCAGCAAATTGACTGGGTGGGTTTCAGGCACCATAAAAGAAGGAGAGAAAAAATTTGTGATCAGTGCAGACAACCTTCCCACTAGTAAGCTATATAAAATGTCCCACAAGTTGTTGCATGTTTTTTAATTACATTTTTTTTAATTACTGGTTTTTATGGTTGAAGATCTAGATCCAGTTTATGCTTGCTGCAATTCATATTAGCAGCATTCTAATAAATCCCCTGTTATCCTTACTTTCTGGCATGCAGAGTGCTTCTAAGAGGAAAGTTCATTAAGTTCATATTAATTTTCAATATTGAAAACGGCCTGAAATATTTTGCACAACATATCCTTCCAGTGCGATACACACTTTGAAACCATTGTGAGTTGCACCTTAATATCTCAGGTCACCTTTGTGCTGGATGAACCCCTGAGGTCTCATATCGCAAATGTAACTGATGAGAAGTCTTGCAATAAAGTGCCAAAGAGCAGTATGTTGAGGGGAGCCCTCCTATGTAAATACAGCCTAATACAATAACACAAAGTCATCAAATATCTGACTATGATCCATTCTCCTACAATTTCCATGGAAATGTAATGGAACAAATACTGAGACGATTTATACCTATGCAACTTCATGAAATTAATGTCACTACTTGTTGTATTGTCACTACTTGTACTATCATCACAAAATTTGTCTCTACAGTCACAGAGCAATGGAGAATAACCATGCAGTTTACTTTGAAATGTTCTTTCATTATTGCATTCTTTAAAAGCAATTAATTAACTACAGGGTGAAGTCTGGCACTATTACAGGCAGTTACATTACCTCAGAATCCTCACTATCTTAACCCTCACTATCCTCTTTTCCTCATTCTGCTCCAAAACATTTCCACCATTTATTCAGAGGATAGAAAAATAGAGCCCCTTAGACTGGGTACACCTTCTGTTCTGATCACTAAGCCTCATTTTATGTCACATATCCCCTGCACAACCTAAGAATTTTAAAGTGAAAACTAAGTTTAAACAGTATAAAAACTGTTTCAACATTAGCAGACTTTAATCTCAACATCTCTCTGCAACAACGTCAGACACATTCAAAACCAACAGAAATTCATATGAAAATGGTCACTGTCCAGAAAACAAAAGGTAAACTAAAATTCTAGAAATCTCTTACAATACAACAAGGAAAACCAATGCAATCTATTCTTAGAAAATTACGAATGCTGCTAATCACATAAGGCATTATATAGTTTAACTTTGTGGTTCACATGGTGAAGCTTTATCTCTTGTGTTCAAGAAACACATCCAAAAGATGTGTGGTACGGGAACTTTGTAGCTATCAGTAGCAGGGGAAAATGTTCGTATTCTGGCAGCAAATAATACAATAGTAAAAACAGAAGCTCTGAAGAAAGACGCAATTTTACTTTGAAATACACTGCAAAGACCAATTTTTTACGAGTAGTCTTCTGAACAACTATATGAGAATTCTGCCTTTTGCTCAATTTGTCAATTTTTGTGTAGCTTGCCATGTCTTAAAGAGCAGATCAGAAGACCAGGATTAGCTCTTTGAAAAGTGAAGCTAAAACCAACAAAAAACCTCTCTGAAATGCAGATAAGACTGTTTCCTCTGAAAAGTGAATGAACAGTAGCCTTCTGCATTACCTTGCAGAAAGCTGTTCCAGTCTAAGCTACCAAGTCATATATGTACCAGCTTAAAATGATGCCTTCGGTGTTACCTCTTCAAATTCATGCAACCGGAAATTTTATCTTGCAAAACATATGGGAGTGAGCTACATTAATTCTATAAATGTGATTTTATCTATGGGTTTGGTAGTTGCTATTCTGGCTGAAGGATTAGTAAGAACTCAGCCTGAGCTGACCAAATTACAGGAGACACCATCTCCCTTCAGCCAGCAGCAGAGGCGATAATTCCTCTGAAGCTTTGCTTCCACACATGGAGAACTGAGTTTCAGCAAGTCACACAAAAGAGATGGAAGGGGATATTCCGGGAATTCTTCATGGGGACTTGCCAAGAAGCATTAATAACCCTAATCCTTGAAAGAAGGGATCCGCAAAGAAACAGCTGCTGCCCAGCAACTGGCACACCATGGACAAGAAAATATTTTGCTAAATCTGCAAAGAACTATCATGCATGATTAAAACAACAACCATTCACAATGCTCAGTCTTAACACTTTCCTTGCTGCTTGCAGTGCTCCCACAGATAACTAAACTGCTTTTGGTATTTAACAAGCAACGCTGTGTTCTGTTACTGAGAACAGAAGCGGGCAGAGGTCCTACAGAGAAGTACATAAGGCAGCACGGATGATGGAGGGAATGCATTAGGGATATTACTCTGCCCTTTTTTTTCTCTTGCCATTAATATCATTGCTTTATTCCTAGTGCCATGTGGGCTGCAGCTGGTTGGGTAGCAAGATTTTAATATTTGTATTTAGCTCTTCAGAATGTTCATATTCAGCTGTTATTTTGAGAAGCTGCCAAGCTGTTCCTGAGGAAAGCAAACAGAAAGGAAATGCTAGGATTTCCAACAGCCTAATACTTAGCTACACCACACTGGAAATTCATGACGAAAATAAAAGGTACTTCTCTAGCCTCCAGCTTTCTCTATGTTGAATTTCAAAGACTTGTTGCTGCAGAATTTATTTTTTTTTTATTTAAAAGAGTATTAACAGCTTTAATATGTGGGTTCTCATGGGATCCCTTAATATTTAGGGAATGTTTAGGCTACTTGAATTAATATTGTAATGTTACCCTTTTTAGTTTAAATTTGTTTGTAAGTAGAAGCACTCATTTATTCATGTGTGCAGTATTTAGTGACTGCCCAAAAACCAATAATGCCCAAAAATGTGACAAGACTTAATGATTTTATTTAAAAGTTCCAACAGTAATTAGAACTAAATTCTTAGTAAGTTTTACTTTTTGATATGCCATGCAGGCTCTTTCTGTGATTTCCTTCAAGAAATCTTAAAACAATTGGCTGCTTATCAAAGAGTCAAAGTAAATGTCTGAGATTTCAGTCAATCTAGGTAACAATTCTTGAGAAGATTTTTGGGTTTTGCCACCTTTAAGAGTACATTTTGGTGGGGTTTCTCAGATCAGGAATGGACTGAAGGTCTGAGTCAGTCTGCCTTCCCGCTCCTCCACTCAGTTTCCTCAAGAATCCTGTATAAATACATTTTCAACACTGAACCCCACTTCTTGAGAGTTTACATACTGAAAAACAGTAGAAAATGTATAGAAAACCATATGGTTAATGAGCATTTACAAGCCGTAGACTTTAAACTATATAAAAAAGCAACATTTCTTCAAGTACATAACTTTACTGGCATTTGTTAATTAGACACTTGGAAACAAGGAAAGATTCTCTTAGTCAAAGGTGGATTTATAGGGAGATGATTCAGACTGACTTTTCTAGACTGGGGAGGATAATTTTGCTTTTAAGTTTGCTTATGCAAGAGCTGGGTACTGTTTGTCGTCTTTCAGACCTTAATAATAAACACATTTCTGAAACTAAATAAAATGGAAAAACCTGAATAGCTAATATTGATATTTTACAGATAAGCTACAATCTCAAAATCTAAATGTCTCAAAAGGAGGAAGAACTTATTTTTATGTTTCTAAGTACATGAAAATTTTGGTGGATCCAAGTCAGCACACAAACCTGATGTGTTTCAGAGTGGCTTATGATTAGAAAGATGGATTTTGGAATGCCTATATGCAGTATATTAACCACAGTCCAAAAGGAAGGCCTATCAAACATTTTTAGTATGTGGAAAAATAAAAACATACAGTAGTGGATGACTTATAAGCCATGCACTATGAAGTCCATGAATCTTATACCGGGGTGACCTTGCACTGAGTAAACACAAAATCATAACAAGACTAGTATTTTCTAACATGAAGAAGAGAAAACAAATTATTTTGGTAGGCAGTGCCCAACTGAAAAAAACCCACCAGATTTCAAATCAGTGGAAGCCTACAGACCAAGGAGCATGACCTGATTACATACCTGACTTAATCACTGTAATACTGAGAAACAAGTCCTAATTATATCATTAATTGTTGAAGGTTCGTCCTCCATAGACACTCAGAACTTCCCCTTGCAAAAAGTAATTTCACAAGCCTAAGAAACTCTGATAGTGAAAGTGTACAATTTAGAAGAAAAAGGGGAATAAAAAATTGGAAGTCCTTGCAGAAGACATTGATGGATACGCACAGAACCCCAGCTGAGACTAAAACCAATTCTGGTTAAAAACCTCCTCTAGTTCATGGTATAGAGAAGGCAATAGCAAAGTGAAGAAAGCAACCCTCAACAGAGCCTCAAATTAGTCTTTGGAAAGAAGTGACATAATTTCCTTGTGTTTAGGTTAAGAAGGAACATTACAGTCTACTGCAATAGAGTAATATTTGTTGCAACGGCATGTAGCAGACCTGGATAGTTTACACCTAAGACAGAAAAATGATTTTGCTTTTGGTCATTTTTAATTAAACTTTTGAGTGCTGGGGAAATAAAACTTATGCCTGATACTCAAAAAACAGCTTGATGACCAAGTCGGTTGCTCAGCCTGACCTCTGAAAGGAAAACCAACAAAAGAGTCAATAAATACAGAAATAATGGCTAATCATACATTTAGGGAAAGGTAAGTGGGAAAACACCTTTCAAAACAGGGCTTATTTCATTCTTTTAAAAAATTATAGGTTTTGTATTCAGCTTCATACATGTGATTAAGAATCAGTAACAGACACAAAGTATGCACACTTAAGGACTGAGTAACAGCCCGATGTTTAAAGCAGTAGTCCCATGAAAACATTTTGATTGCAAGTATTTCCAGCAGCTTGTAGAGCTCAATGATATTAAAGATTTTCATACTGTCATAAAAGTGCAAGCAAAACCACTATAATTTACAGATTATTAAGGCCTATTTCTGTTACCTTCTTTTCTTCCTTCTCTCATTACCTTTCCCTTCTTTCCCTTTTCCCTCTCTCCTCCCCCTCTCCCCCTTCACTCCCTTAATTCTTTTTTTCCCTTCCTGTTCCTCCCTCTCTCTCTCTCTCAAGGAAGAAACTTGAAACTCATTTAGGTTTGAGATTGGAAAAAAAACTGATATTGGATACTGAATGTGGGCTTAAAACAGGTTCCTACTAATTTCATACAAACTTCAAAATATTCCACTTTTTATTGCACATTTTATGGCCATACCGTTATGATGCTCAGAATAAAGCTTTTGCTCCTGCTATGTATGCTATCTACTTCACTGCCACTGATTTCAAACCCTACAGATGTAGTTAAATCTGTTTAAGGAGGTCCACTCGAGCAGTAATACGGTTAGGGTAAACAAGAAAAATACAGAATCCAGGCTGTCTAAAATTACTGGTCACAGGTCAGTGATGGGTCAGTATGAAGGACAGACAGCAATCCTCCAGTATAAGTAGAATAGGATGAAAAATGAGAAGTTTCCACAGGGCTTAGGTCTGCCAGATTCCATGTTCACCTTATATATAACCTTTAAAATTTTTCCAGTTTAGCATTTATAAGTAAAAATATCATGCCTGGACAAACACCTGTAGTAACATTTATGTTGCTAAAAAAAGCAACAGCAATGATGTCAGATCAGTATTCTGAAACACAAATTACAGACATTATATATGCTTCCATATATCCATATGGCATATAATTACATCTGAATGCCAGGTAAACAACCCAACCAGATGATTTAAACTATTTATTTCTTTTTTAACATGCTGCCAATTGAGCAGGAACCTACCCTAATATTCGTGAGAGGCAGATTATACCACCTGCTCATAGAGCAGCCACAGTTACTTGTGCAACATATTGCTAATGACTGTGTGCTGGCAGGCTGCATTTCAATTTCACCTATCTTAAAGACAGGTTTTGAAACTAATTAATTAATTGCTGTCTGCAAATCATGTTGAAGTCCTTAGGTGAAATCCATTACCCTGGCATGCTACATTATTTATTATAGATTAACTGAAAAATGAAAAAATAATTGCAGACTACTCTGAAAGCATTGGCAGAATGTCCTAAAGATAAGAAAGGATTAATCTACTTAATAAGTAATTATGTGCAGCTTTTCAGGAAGAAAACAAATTCAAATTTTTATGCATATTAACATATGGAGCAAGATGTCTGAAATAGAAGGGAAGCAATTATAAAAACCCTGCTCAAATCTCCTGTGAATCAAACAGAAATGAAGCAGACAAGCAATGCTACAATTCTTGTACCCCCAATGAAGCAAATAGTGAATTGGAACTAAACAAGGTACTAAACAAAATTTAACTCCTGAATCAAATACAGTACTTCAAGAAATAAAAAAGAAAGGAATTACAGGTAAAATTATCACTAATTGAAAGAGTTATAATTTTAGTACTGATGCTATGCTTTAAAAATATTGTTTATAAAAATTATTTCAATTTTTAAACCCTCCAAAAGGTTTTTACGAGAAACCCGACAATTTTTGTTGAAGGGTAAATCTTCTATGGACAGTGAGCCACCTGAGGGAGTTGAAAGTCAATGTAAAAAAAAGGGAATTCACAGAAACAAATTTAAAAAAAATTAAAGAAACAATTCTTTCTGCCAGGTTTTTGCTCAACTGATATTTTTTCTCAATTTGAACTGATTTTTGAATAATCATCTTTGTCAGACAATAAGCCATACAGTGTAAGAATTATCTTGATGACACTTTATTTTTTTGTAAATGAAGTTAGTGTCAGCTTTCACTGATTGGCATACAGCTCCTCCACAAGGCCACAGAAGTATTAATTCATCCTTTGCAATTTGATACTGCAATTATGCAAAATCACAGGAAAGATTATTTGATTTTTGCAATAAAGTCTGATCAGATAGTTGTAATACTCCATCTTTGATATCTACTAGTCGTTTATTTTTAATGATTAAAAGTTTATTCAGTGTATTTTCTGAAATCAGAGTCCTAGGCCACTTGTAGGATATATCTGGGGAGGAGCAGACTCGTGGCCAGGCTGCAAGAGTTCTGCAATCCAGACTCCACCAGCCTCCACCTGTCATCCTACGCTCATGTTTTGCTCCTCTCATTTTTCTTGTTCTCACAAGGATAGGACTCCTAATGAAGCAATCATTCATGAATGAATAAAATGAACAGCTATTCAAATAAATGAGTTATCAGTGTGCAAGTAGCTGAACCCTTTATACTTGAGCTAGTGACCAACGTGGCAAGTTAAAAGGGTTTTATTAATGGATAGAAGAGAGACGTTATCACAAATCTTCAATTGTACAACTTCGTGTGTGTGAGAGCATTCTCCTTTCCACAAAATAATCCTCCTGATGTGCATTGCATGCCAGTCCACACATACACCTAACCTCTATTTGGGTACTGATAATTAGAGATCTAATCAGGAAGCATGCTGAACATCAGCAAGAAATACAGAGTTCCTGCTAAGGCAAGGGAGTTTCCTCCAAAATATCACAGCAGATACCTGAATTTAAGAATGGAGGAAGAAGAAAATCAGTGTCGGGGCACCTACTGCAGCTCTTCAGTGGCTTGCTTTGTGAGATTTGCTGCATATTTGTGCCAGTGAGTCCTCTGCAGCCACAAAACATTCCTGAGTTGAACAGCTGTGTAATTTAAAGGTATATATGCCAGAAAACGTGTAGAGAGGAAAATGCATGTGTTTTGTCATCAAAACCAGAACCTTCTGAAAGGTTCCAAAGGTTTAAAAGGCAGAAACATAACTGACCAGACCAGCTATAGATTTACATCAAGCCATGCTCTGTTGGAAAACGCTCTTCAACAATGTGCCAAACATTCTAACAGCTTAATGTACCACAGAACTTTAGTTGCTTGAAATAAGGATGGTGATGAGAACCTGCAATACACCTCTGTGGAAGAGTGGTAAACATTTTATTCCAAGAACACTTTGGAAAGTGTTGCTTCTTGATGCAAACTAGTGCCTTTCAAATAAATATTTGTTCTTATGAAGTACTTCTCTGATCTCAGGAAAGATCTTCCCTTGAGAAACCTGCCCACTCCAAATTTCCGCCAATAAGGCTCTCTGTACCGGACTGCTATGCATCCTGTGCATGTGTGCATGCCTAGAATGCATGCATTCTGTAGCACAGCGTAGATGTGCATGCACAGGATTGCACATGTGTGCACACACACTGACTGAAAAAACATATTCTTACATCTTCCTCTTTCCTTTAGGTAAGAAGATTCAAACCAGCACTGTACTGACAAATGAGTGGGAAAAAAACCCACTCGTTTCAGATGTAGTAACAGGACAGCTTTTATCCTTTTTCTTGCTCACTTAAAAAGGTGTGTATCTTTCCTGTTCTTCAGAGTCTTTCCTTGTAATTCCGAATCTGCTTTCAGATGTTGGTGCAGTCCATACTCACTAGAGATATGAGTTATAGCTGCCAGGTCAACTGTGCCCAGAATTTGGTAATTAAAAGGTACTACAGTTTCTTTTCAATCATAAAAAATGCAGTATATATAAAAAATTAATTGACACAGGAACAATTTTTGCTATAAAACAAGAGTCAGGTATGGAACAGGTAAGACTTTCATGACAATTATGTAGGTGACTGAGCATTTGCTGAGCATTACTGAGCACTGAAATGCAACCTGGATCAGAAATACTACTTCAAAGAACAAAAAAAAAGGTATTTTCTTGTTTCTCGAAGCTGCATAGAGAAACACTGTGAGAAAAAAAGTAACATCAGAACATGGGCAGAGAATGGGAAGGAAACAACTCTGTTTTGTATCTGGATACTACTGAAATATTTTTGCTTGAATCTTCTAAAGCAAACCAACAATCTCACGGATGAAATAAATACACAACAGGCTGATGCAAAATATAAAGTTTTAAACCATTGCAAGCGCCTGGGAAGGCAGATTCCAACTTAAGCTCTTGAACTGTGTTCACTACCAGTATATGAGGACCCCAAACTATGTGTATGTCTTCACAAATCAGTTCGAGCCAATATTCATGTTTACAGATGAGGAGTCTGTGTTCTACAAGGAATTTGTCTTCCAAGTCCTAACTATACCAACGTATTTAATAGCAAAATTTTTATATTCAGCAAAAATAAAAGTATACAAGTAATAAAAGATGTAAAAGATCTTTGAATGAATAAAAATGCATGAAACTAGAAAAATGAAACTAGAAAAGCATGTGAATCACTCCCATTTTACCTAGTTTTAGAAGATATTAGCATAGAAACATATTCTTAATAGACTAATGTTATTTATGGCCTCCCAAATCCTCCATGGTGTAACTAAAAGAACAGAAACCTACTAAAGTCTGCTTCTGCTACTTCTGTGTCATAAGAGACTCCGGAAAAATTACCAGAAAAAAATAAGCAGCTTTTTAAATTCCTCTTAAATTACCTACAGTAATACTTTAGTGTACACAGAAAGCTTCTCATCTGTAAAGTGCAAACCATTTAATTAATGCAGGAATAACATATTGCATCTATTTTTATCTGGGAAACAGAAAGTATACAGGGTGTGTATGTGAGTGTCACACTGTTGTCCTATGCAGGGCATCTGAGTCAGCCTATTACTAATTAACTTTGTTACTGGGAACAGTCCAGTCACGCTAAGGTGCTGCTCTGAGGAGGTGAAGATGCCCTGCTCCTCCTGAATCTCCTCACTGCACTGAATCCTGCTATGTGAGCAGATCCTCAGAGGCTAATGGCCTGTATTTATAGAGAGGCTGAGAAGCCCGAAGTCCCTATGAAAGCAATCCCTGTGCCTACAAAGCAGTCCAAGCCTCACCTCACCATCCAGTCCTGCATTTAAAATTCTCCGCGTCTTCTCTTTTGTCTGACTGTCATGTTGAGTGATGAGATACACAAGCAGAAAGCTCAAGCAGGCTTCGTCTGAGCTTGCAACATGGGTTCCCTCAAGCAAATTCCATCATTTAGAGAAAACCAATTATTGAAAAAAAATCTGATCTCCTAAGCAATTATTAATTAGCTACCCAGAACTGTTGACTGTAAGACTAGCACTCAAGTGTTTTAAGGTCAGATTTATTCTCAGGATCAGTTCTTTGATGATGCAACACTGTCAGGCTTGTGCTGTGCAGGGAGTCAGATGTCATTATCATAATGGTCCCTTCTGACATCAAAACCTGTGAATCTCTCAGTTTTATCAACCTCTGCTGATTTTGCAGTCTGGAAAAAATAGCTGCGGTAGGGAGAGCCCTATGAAGTGAGTTTCTAAAGGATACAAACATTGATTACAGGCTCATGTTTACCCAGCTCTCTTTCAAAACAACTTCCAGTAAAGTCAATTAGAAAATCATATCTGAAAAGGAAGGCAAAGACAGGGCTCATGAACAGGGCACATAAACACAGTACAAGCAGCAGCATATAATCAAGAAGTAAAGAAGACTGATTTCTAAAAAAAAAAAAAAAAGCATTCATTAAAATACCCCAAAAACTGACAGTCCTTGGGGGGAGATCATGTCTCTTATGAATGAGTTCAAAATTAAAGCCCTGCCACTGGGATTTTGAGAACGAACCCAGAGCATAGGAACTCTCACTGGCTACAGCGCAAAGGGTCATTCACTTCAAAGTCCCAGGCACAAAGCACCCAAAAACAACCAAGGAAGCAAAAACTGCAGATGAATGATTCTCTGAAACACAGAGGAATATTTTACAACTTGAAAACAAATGAAACATTTAACATGAGATTGTCTTGGTTTTGTGGTTTTGAGCAAATCTGAGAATGGAAGGAAAAAGAGTGTATAGCTGATTAACATCAAAATCCTTTCTAGACAACCTGCTGACCTTCAAGAGTCAACCATGACTCTGAAATTAATTAAAATGTCCTACGTGAAACACCATTCTCAATTTTCATAACGCATTAATTTAGTCAAGTATGTTGAAAATTACCATGCAATATTTTTGGCATACATCATATTCATAGGTGTTCTGCATTTCAGCCTTGTGGTGCAATATTTACTGCGGCAGCTGCTGACAGCAAGCTTTTGAACGAAATTTCAGTGTGTGTGTTCTTGCTTATTTATATAAATATTTTTTAGCGTGTTAATACAGATTATTTAAAAATATTTAACGTCACTTTTTTCTTTTTTTTTAATAGGTGCAGAGATTTCCCATATTTGGTTTATATATTTTATAGTCATAAAACTGACCAAATGGGATGCTTTATATTTTTACTGTTTGAAGTTAAAATCCAATTCAGAGCCACAGGTAAGCAATTTAAAAACAAAACCAGAACAGCTCCATGTATGTTACTTACATTGCAACTGCTACAGATTTTATTCATAGCTGCTGAAAAATAAAAAATATAATTCAGTGAATTTTTACTGTAGCTCAGTCAGTGGAAATCACTAATTTAGAAACAAAAATTACTGGATTATTTTTTAATTTGTATGTTACTACATGTTTCTTATATACAATGTTTTCTATATTTCCAGTTTTCTCCTCACTAGAGAATTACCTTAAAGTCTGGTCAATGTGATTTCTGTCATAATCTCAAATAGGAGAATATTTAGCATAACTATCAGTAACATCTCCACTGCTAGGACACAAGAGGTATCGACAAGAAGCTTTGTGTACTTTTGTGCGATATCAGGGATTTTTCTCCTAAAATTTTGACACATTGAGCCATTGAACACTGACACATTATACTGAACCAAGACTGATCAAAGAGCCTGCCCAAATTTGGATATATTCCTTTTGCACATACTATATATATATTACGAATCTCTATACAAACTGTATGAAAACAATCAGCTTTAAGTAAGTTCCATTTGAGCTTTTAAAACTACAGAGTCTGTGTGAACATCAGAATGAACTGAAATGAAGTCAACAATGTTACTGGTAGTTCTTTAAAAAAAGTCAGAAAGATGTCTGTATTTGTAATTAAAATGCCACAGCTTTTTGTTTCTCATTCAGGATCATATTTCCACAACAGATAATCCCCATACAGGCGTGCTACTAGAATGTTTCAGTCAATGTACTTTGCTGGAAATCCCCAAAAATCTTTAAACACGTAGCTTTTTGTGGCATCTTCAAACTAAATACATTCTGTGGAAGAAAGTCTGTCAAAGATCATCTTCTAATGCTGCTTTCAGATACATTACTCAGCTTTGTAACTTCAATGCCCGCATTAAAGTACTATTACATACTTCAGAAATTAGGTATTTTCCCTTTTCTAATTATCTGTATTTTTTTATGTGCAGTTTACTATCCTAAAATTAGACAGATGGGTTATGAACTAGATGGCAACACATTAAACTGAAATTCTTTCTTCTTTTACTTTGAATCTCAAAGTAAAAAAAAAAACAAAATCCATAAACTATTTTGGACAGTTCAATCACAATAGCTAAATTCTAGATGTACGCTACTTAGAGTTTTTTCTTTTATTTTTCTTACTTGCATGCCACAATGCACAAAAAAGTGCATATGTGCTTTCAACATATATTTTGTAATCATTTCAAAAGTCTTAACAATACAAATTGAGAAACTTCATGGAATTTTCATTGCAGTGTATGTAAACTCACTAAGGATGTGTAATGTAGCAGGACACGACAAAGCCCTTATCCCCATTATAAACCGTTAAGGTTTGCAAGCAGAGGACTCAATCATTTTGATTGAGGCCATTCATAGGAAATTACTCAAAAAATGTTCTTTGACAGATATTCTGTATTGGCAAAATCTGTTCTTGCTCTTTATGTACCAACATGATAAATTAGTCTCACTCTTGTATTTCTTTTGAAGGGACCAGCCTATCTTCTATAATATTCACATGTGCATCCATTCCTTTGTGTTAGGTTTCTGCAGGACCTGGGCCTGACTGCAGGGATCAGTAAAGGCAGAGTGAGGGATGGAGTAGCATCTAGGGAAGAGAAAACCTTCCACCAGTTTCAATGCTTTGCTTGGGGTTGTGATATTTGGTTACACAACACAGTTTTTATTTAGAATAAAAAAAAATACAGGCATCTGCATGGACATACATTATTCTTTTTTTAGTTGCTCACAGTGCATACAATCAACTGAAGATGAAGCTCGTTTTGTACTATAAGTGTACTGTAGCATGACTTAAGAGAAAGAGATTAATTAAACATTTATATTCTTAATGATACATGGTCATATCCCTAGGTATCAATCCTGCAAACACATATGCATGCAAAGTTAATGGAACCTCTCATGTACACAAATTAGAGTGTTTAAATCCTCTCAGGATTAGGTGTCTAATTTTGATTAACTAGCAATTCAAAAGCATTGCTGTGTTTCTAACATCATGGTGGTGTTTTACAATTTCTTGCTGGGAGTGAAAGAGGATAGGGAAAAGACACAGAGTACTGCAAGCACTGGCTTCAGGTGTACTGAGTAGCACCCTCCAAGGCAGCCACGTTTCCTTATCGACCTATGAGGGACATCATTGCCAGATATCACACCTGGAACTGCATTCCAGGAAGATGCCAGAAGTGTCTGAAGAAGGCAGCAAACTCCCTCCTCTCTCTGAGGTGCACAATGAGCAGAGAAAGGACAGAGGAGCTAGAGCTGCCCAAGGAACAGAGCTGGAGTGGGGGAACGAAGAGGGAGGGAAAGAAAAAGGAACTACAACCAAAACTGTACAGGTTTCCTATCACACTGTAAGTATGGTCACCTCCGTATGAACACCTTTCGTGCCTTACTTCCATCCCTTTGATACAGATTCTCATGGAGTTACTTCTGATTGATGCACACCACCACAGAGTAGAGTTCAGCTGATTTGAACACTTGTCCATCTGTGCATGTCTTAGAGCTGTCCCCTTCTTGTAAGAGTCTGGTAATCTCAAATTGTAAGCATTTTCACCCTGCGTGCAGGCTCCAGAGTGTTACAACCCCTCAGATGGTCTAGACAGGGTTTAGTTACCACAGTGGTTTCTAATAGGAATCAGTTGAAAGGACTAGCAGAGACCCCTGCTCTTCTGACATGCCTCTTTCCCACCACCCAAGAACAGCACACCTTTTCCTTCCTTTTCTTTTCCTCCAAAAAGCACTTGGAGCCCTGGTTTTACAAGGCTCTGACATTTACACAGGAGAGCTTTCTGACCTCTCAAGAACTCATTGCAAAGACACTGTTCAGCTCCTCTAACTTCAAGCCTTTACTCATGACAGAAATCATGTAATGGTAGACTGGAATTTTGTATCACAGCACTTCAGATCTGGACTCCAGTTTCATCATTAAAATTACACATAAGAAATCAAATTATCTGATTAATTAGATTTCTGGCACAAGTTGGCTTACTGACATTCAAGAAATGTAGAATTCATTAACAGAATAAATTATATTACTGCAATCATATTGTCCATCATAAAATCTATCATAAAATATAATAATATTACTGGTCCTCTTGTAATGCTAAAACATGAAACAGGGTGATAGCAAATAAATAAACAAATAGAAGGATCAGTCGTAATCTCCAGTTTCATTTCTATGCTTAGTTTTCTCATTTCAAAAGTATACCCTTCCTGCAAAATAATATATTTTTGTTAACATTTTAAAGCAACTTTCTGTAGACTTGGAAGAGTACATACTATTGTAAGAGGTAGATCTGTAGACGGTTATATCTTTAGGCCCATCCTCAGCAAAGACAGGTTACTGATCTCTATCAAACATAATGTGCTGCCACATATATCTGCCTATTATTTGAAAGAAACCCACACCACTGACAGTGACTTTTCAGGCAATTATTGCTTGCCTGTGCTAATCCACCATTACCCAGTGCCAAAAAATTATCAGAACAGAAGACAGCTTCAGATATTAATGTGCTTTGTCACACTAGATGGAGAGCTTGTTGTTTTGACAAGCGGTATCTCACTGACATTTGAGGCAAATCAGATATGCTGGCTTGACACTGTCACTTCTCTTTGCTGCCTCTGATGTCTCTGATCAGAAGGCACAGGTCACTAGCAGCAAGTTCTGAACAGCTTAAAGGGCTTAGTACCTTAGTGGGCATTTCTTGAGAAATGTCCCACTGAGAATCATATTTTTCTTCTGTGCTGCTTATTTCATCTAATCTTCATTATTATTTCTGGCTTACTGAGCATAAAAAGCCTAGCAGTAAAAAGCTAACTACAGTACTTTCTATGGGCTGATGCCACTCAGATTCACCTGAATTTAAAGGTGATGTCCAGTGCTTTACCTAGTACTCAAGGGAGTTTACTGAGCTGAAGTGCACCCTGCTTGGCAAAGAGTGCCTGCAGCTCCAGGAAACAGCATGAAAATAAGGCTGTTATATCTGCTGTTTGAACTGAAGGCACACCTATTTGGCTACCTGAACACACAATCCTGTGCTACTCTTAAAAGCCTGATTGCTAGTGGATGAAGCAGGTATCAAAGCTTTTCTTTTCATCTCTAAGAGATATGGTGCATAACTTCTCATATTATCCTATCGCCCAGCTTCATCTCTGACAGCAAGATCACTGGCAGAAGTGAAAACGCCTAAGGAGATCTGGTGCTGCAGCTAGCAAAAATCCCTGGATAAAAGTTCTCTGAAGGCAGATTTATGCCCACACACCTTGCTGGGGAGAGCAGGGGTCACCACAGATCCTATTTTTGAGGAATCTGTTCTGGTTTCCTCACATTTTCTGGGCAGTCAGTACAAACACTCCAGACCAAGAGACAGAAGTTAAGATATCTGCGCCTAGATAAGGTATGAGAACACCCTGTGTCTGTCTTAAAGATACGCCCTCTTTATCTGAAGATAAGAAAGGACTTTATGCTTTTACAAATATTTTCGAAAAGTAAGCACTAAAAATCTATGATTTGCAACTTTTTTGGAGAAGTACTGATGTTCCTCAGAAATCAGTTTTCATTACTGTAAATGCACAACTGTGATTTTTATTATCAACCAAAAACACAGAGGCAAGCAAATAAAAGCTGGCCCCTACTTTCTCTGAGTACTGTTTGCTAATGTATAATACTCTTACACTTTTTGTTTATAACTGCATGTTTTTTTTTTCTTGAATTGTGATTTATACTCATTTAATACTCAATGTGGTTCAATATTCTCATCTATGAAACTGCACATACATTGGTCATGTTCTTTGCTGGCTAAGGATAAAGGAGAGTATATAAATTCTGCATCTACTGTTTATATTGTAGTGGTGGTATGTCTGTACTGACTGGTACCAATCAGAAAGACTAAGACACCAGTAATTGATACGATATACAGACATCCAGAGAAACATAATGATGTTTACAGCTTCAGAAAACAAACACACAAGATATTGGAAAAGATGCCAAACAAAGGCAAGGAAGGCAGAGGTGACTAGTCTGGTTGCTTCCACGTCTGCATTTTTAATGCAAATAACACTACTATAAATTCCAGCTAACTGACCAGTGGACTGTTCGCTGAAGTATTATGAACTGTTGATCAAGCAAGCCATGGCCAGATCTTGCAGTTATTTGTTTTGAACAGCTCTATTGAGGTGAATCATTTTATGGATGTCTGGAGATCCTACTGTAAAGTAGTAACCTCAGCACCAGTTACACCCTGTTACTGTTGTGACGGCCACTGTTTCCTCCCTTCCAAAGGTAAATTACAGTAGGATTTTAATGAGCAAAAGCACTCTGAGGTCTCAGGCATGCTGACAGCATTTTTGAAAACGTGGACTTTAACTTCTACTGCAATTTTATTGTATCTTTATGAGAAAATGGTTACAGATGTACTTTATCGGCAGACTAAAAAGAAAGGCGTGACTGCACTGCTCTCTATGGCAAGACGTGCACTTCTTTTAGAGATATAAATAATAAAGTGTACTTTGACCCCTCTATCATCTGTACTGAAATACTTGCAGTATTCCTCAAGGAAAATAATGCAGTATTAAGCAAATTGTTCTGAAATAATCACAAGTGAAGCAGATACTTGTACTCAGATATGATATGAGTAAACTTAATACATATAACTCACTGACATTCAATCTCACTCCTTCCAAACAGACGAATGGGAAATTTTGAACTTTTTTTTATGTTCCGTGTCAGCACTTCTCCACTTCCCATGTAGTTACACAAATACTGTTGCAGTACTGCTGGTATCTGCATACCAAGCTATGCTCATTTAAAATTCTACCAAAGACATTATAATATTTTAGTTTCCAAATTCTGATATCTAACAAACAAATTTAAAGGTTAAAATCACCCACAACGTGTCCCCCATCCCTCAGAGCATCACTGGCTATGGTGGAAAGCTATCACGAGATCAAAAGCTATGCTAAAACTGCAAGAGATGAAAAAAGGCTTCTGGCAATGTGAATGTGAAGTGATTAAGTCTACAGTTCTTCAGGCAAGATTGTTTCCTGGAAGAAAAAAATTAGAAAAACAGAGATCTATTCAGGATAGGAATTCAGACAAACAAAAATAGCACTTAAACGTTACCTTTTTTTATTTTTTTGGGGCAAGAAAAGGAGAGGGACAAAGCCCAAATAAAGTAGTCTGGGCACTGAAAGGAGCATTCTGCCAGGGCAAAATTAGTTTAAAACAACAGTTTTGTATTTATAGCATATTTTGATCTGTAATTGCTTCAGCATATTGTAATACAAAGTTATTGTTGAATTTGATAAAGAACACTTTTGTCTACTGAATGTGCAAAAAGCGTAAATGACTTCTTAATAGCACTTCTGTTTTCAATTACAAAGTTTTAATGAAAAGAATTGCTACCAAGCAAATGTGTATGCTTACTTCTCATATATATGTCAATGAGACTGACACTAATAAAAAATACAGCTGCCTGCAATATCTGGCCTTTAATTTTTGCTATTCCATTTTTAAATTCATGATGGAGGTGTGATACTTTGGTAAGGCATTAGCACACTCGTGATATAAAAAGGGTAATACCTATAAATTATTTAATTACATCTTTTAATGTAGGAGTACTGAAGATGTCAAAAGTCTTTCAAGACAGACATCTGTAATCAAAAAATCACCACAACTGATTAAAAACTATGTTATCAAAAATTCCCACTCCACAGGCTAGCTCTAGTCACTGACTGCTTTTCAGAATTGTACCTTTCCCACCTAGCAGAAAGGCTACCATGAAAAATTGTGGGTTTCACGTTTAGAGCAACTGTCTGTAAGAACTGCACTCCCAGAAGTCCCAGGCTTTCCAGATTGCAAAAGGCTTTCAGATGTGTCCCATCGATGGCAGTCCTCTCTTCCTGCACTGCGAATATACTGTTGTGACTGCTCTGGGACTTCCCTTACAGGGACGGAGCAGGACAGCAGGGAGAGAAGGGACAAGCAAGTAGAAATAGTGTGAAGACTCCGAAGGCAAATCCAAGAAGATAAATACCTGAAATAATTACTTGCTGTGAGCAGCATTACTTTGTGATGACAAAAAATGGATACTGGGTCACACAACAATAGCATCAAGAGAAAGGCATGTGGCCTCTTCCAACACATGGCATATATTCTGTGCGATTAGAAAAGCTGGGACATGACCTCACTTTCTCAAATAAATCTATCAAAAAGTAAAAATTATGTTTCACCTGGGAACCATACACGACTGCCATGCAAGTTTTCAACTATCAGGAAGCCATTTAACAGAAGCTGAGTGGAAGTGAATGATGAATTCGCCCTTCAGCAGAGCACCTGAACCAAAAGGCACCTGATGGAATCCTAGTGGGATGGAATATTTTGTCAGGAAAAATGTTGCCTATATGTCTTTGGCTGGAAACCAAGTATTTCTGTGTTATTCTCAGCTTAAAAAAATTATATCCACTGATTATCAAACACTCTACAGATAACATAAAAAATATCTGAGTGGGACAACTACAGCATTTATCTCTTCTTTCTCCCTGAATTCAGCAGATTGCTCTGGCATTTATGAACAAAAAGGTGCCCCTCTCTCTCTGCTGCTCAGACTGATGCAATTAATGAGCTAAGACAAGAACTGCCATAAACACGATTCATTATCATTGTTCCAGTATGTGTTCAAATTACATTCAAAATAGTTGGCAAAGAGTATTGTTGAGAGAGTAATAAAAGATTGTCCAAGACACTCATATTCTACAAGTTTCTTTCTGTATGGAAACATTGCTCCTCATATAAGCATATAAAGAATCTGATTTTCTTTCATACTAGACTGCAGCCAATACTAGACTATCATTGTATTATACACATGACCAAACGAGATTAAAAGTGAATAATAGTGATTATTAATAATGTATTAATAGTTAATTAATAGTGAATTTTTGCTGGAACACACCTCTCATTCTTGCCTGAAACGACACAAAACAAAATAAATTTAAATCTCCCCAAAACTAAACAAAATATTTTCCTTCTTTTATATTTGTAAAGTGAGACAATTGTTTTTATTTCTCTCAGTCCACTGCTTTAGAAAACAACACAGACATTATATTTTGTACGTAACTCTCTCTCACAAGAATTCAAAGGAAGTCCTTTTTGACTTACTAAGTGCCTACCTACAGTGTCTCCAGCAAGACTAATAACAAGTTACACTCATTTATAGTGTGTAACCTAATTCTTCCCCAAGGGTCCGAGTTTTGCAACCTTTTCTCACATTGAAAAGCCTAAGCATGAGTAATTCAGCAAAAACAACTGGCTTTTTTTCATTTTCCAAAATGATAACAAAATAACCACCTAAATTTTTATTTAAGATTCTAAGCAATTATATTTTTAAAAAAGTTCTAAAACTATCACTGACTTTATGAACCCAGGCTTAAGCTTGCTGATCTATTTGAATAAAATAAGATCAGTGGAAAGTACTGCATATTTACTGAATTTCATGTAACTTCATACAATCCATCATAAACCCCAGAAGTATGTCAGGAAAGTCTTTCAATGTTTTCTGGCTTGTGCTGCAAACAGTAAATCCTTGGGTTGTCTAAACAACATAGTTCTTTAAGAAACAGGTTTTACTTCTCTCCAGGAAGAGCAGATCCTTATTTTGATATTAGTCTGAAAGACTCAGCTAAGCATTCTCTCTAAAACTGTGTAGGAACGCCTCTGTGGTCGACAGAGGAATCCAGTTAATGAAGTAAGAGAAAAACACACTACCAGAAGGACTCTTTGGTGCTCTGTCCTGTCTTCCCCTGTTGCCTCCCCCTGTCAATCACACCTGAGAAGAATAATACAAGACGTTTCTTGCACACATGTAGATGGTTTTGAGGCAACTCTTATGAACAGCCACACAGGGACAGGCTACTTCATTATTGAAGTCTCTGTGTTACTTCATAGTAAGAGAAGGAAGTTTCACATCAACCTGACACAGGTGAGTAATCATCTTGATATCATTTCCCAGATGAATAATCTTCTCAGTAAAAACTGCTAAACATTATCAGTTGCTGTTCAGACAGCCCAGCCATGATGAGTCAGGCTGTAGCAGCACCTCAAGCTTCAGAGAAGCCGGAAATCTGCCAATGATTAAAGGTAGAAGACTCCAAAACATAAGAGAAACAAGGCAACTGACTTGTTTACAAAAGTTTGTCCATCATTAAGGTCAGACAGACCTTGAAGTCCTTTTTCCTCACATGGTTGCATCAACATGTGAAAAAGACTCGTGTCTCCCCGGTTGACAGAGTCACGCCAAACAGCCTCCTTGCATGAACACAGGTTATGTTGACAGAGGCAGGTGGTTGGCAAGCTGTATCATTTGGAGATGAGGTCTAGTTACACCAATTGTAAACCCATTTTGTTGACATCTTGGTTTGACCTAAGGCACTCCGCTAACATCACAACTATCCCACAGAAGTGATGCAGTATAGATGGCAATGTAGTGTCATGCTATATACAACGCAGTTTCCCTTCTCTACCAGAAGTTCAGAAACATGTATCACAAGAATGGATTCATTTCCTTAAAATGGGCAGCTCATTTTTCTAGAATTTAACAGTATTGATCCTTTTCTGTAAGAAAAATTCCATTATTATATCCCTTGTACTTTATGATAAGGGTGATGTGCATAATTTTTATGCTGATTATGTATTTAAGAAAACGTGAGAAGATTTTCTTACACCACTTTTTCATAGTCACTGTTTTTAATCTAATGTACTCTGGTTTTACAAATGATTTTTCTCTTTAGTCAGGAAAAAGTCACTGTCAGCAAGCAAGTTGCTTAATGTTGTTTACAACATGTCTTCTTAAGGTCAAAATTAACATATGTAATAATCATTTTAAGGAGTGACACTGTGATGCATTAAGCACTAAAGAGGTCAAGGGTAAGTCCACTAATAATCTCATCCTTATATACCTTTCAATTGGCTCAGTCTCCTTCACGAATTTTTGGGATAGTTTGTATATGTATTGAATATGTTCCTTTATGGGGTCAGTTACTGCAGAAACATTTTCTGCCTTGCCCTTGTAGGAGCTGATTTTCTACTGCACCGAGCCCAGGGAAATCAGTGCCTGAACTCAGGTACTCAGGTTTGGTGCTTGAAGTTTAGGTGGTATGAATATGCCTACCTCCAACAGCCTGTTTACTTTCACAAATAAGCTTGCTGAAATTCCCATAGATTTTGCTTAGAGCCATGTTGGCTGAACATGCTTTGCTGATTTATTCTTTACAGGTTTCTGTTTTTCATGTGGAATGTTTTCCTATTGCCTTCGAATATTCTCATAAGACTACACATCTCCACGACTACATAACAAGGAACCCTGTTTAATATAACTGCATTTTTATAAGTGGCTTGGGAGAAGTATGCTAGCCTGTTTACAAAGTGTGTACCTACTGTAAACATGTTTTAAATAACTTATTTTACCTTAATCCTTTAAACTTTTCTATGGATCTGCAGACAGATGAGGCTGAACAACACTACGTCTTTTAGATTTAATTGTTGCTCCCTGAAGCAACCAACCTATATCACTGTATCAAGTGTTACAGTTTTTGATGTTGAGGTTTGCTGATCAACTGAACAAACCATTTATAATGACACACATAAAACATCCTCCTTATAAAGCTGAAGCATCACAAACACACCATGGAGCCAATATACTATGTTTCCAACCCTTTTGCAAAGTGAAGCAAGAATCACACCTAATTTTTTTCTGTAGCTGCATTAAAAGGAGACATACTCCTTAAAATGGCATTAATCAGCACCACCTTTCTTTCCACAGAGACATTTGAGAGGGACTGGATTGCATGCAGATAGTCACAAAAAGCACGACAACTAATGGGAAATGGTCTTTTTTCACGGCATTTCAAGACCTTGTAGCAAAACTGAACAAGTCTTTGCAATAGAATCAACTGTGGTTTTATGGTTTCCCTTACAATGGATTCATTGATAGGTCAGGAGCTTTGAAAAAGAGTATTTTGGGCAAGGCACAGTCAAGTCTCACTACACACTAAAACAGAAAACACCAACTCTCACTCTGAAACGGACCAAGAGGGAGAGAAGTAATTAACTCTTCCATGAGCATACAGTCATTCTAAACTATAAACTGCAGGGTAAAAGGCCTAGTGATAACTCTATTACTGTAACAAATTATATGCTTTACCTAAATATAGGAGAGACACTGTAAAAAGATGCTGTCATTCCCTTCCTGCCCTTTTCAGTCCATTTCAACAGCACACATTTACACGCATATTTCAGCCACTGACGTGTTTACAGATGCATGCAAGCTAGAGCCCATCCTACTGCTTTAAAGCTCATAGTCATGCAGAATACAATTTTATTTCACGGGGAAAAAATCAGAGCGTAGCGTGCTTGCTAGGAATACTTCTGAAACCCTGTGCTATCTGTTAGAAGTAAAGCGACACAGTGTTAAACAGATCTGCATGATAATACATTTTTTGGTGTGTGTGTTTGGTTTTTTTTTAAACTGACACTGTTTTAAACTTAAAAGTTTAAAACTTGAAAAGTTTTAAACTGACACACTGAAAGCAAAAGGTGATTTGCACATACGGCACCCTGGCACTGAATTGTGAGCTTGGTGTGCCATAGGAAACTGAAGATAAAAGTGCCTCTAAGTCGAGACAAGTACATTGGAAGTGTCCACTTTTCTAATGGTTAGTCAGAAATGTACATAAGGTACCCAAGGAAAACTATTTGCTTGTTGTCTAAGACTAGTTTGTTTGTTTTTTTTACTTCAGAGTTCTCTTTAAGTTCTGCAAGGACGTGCAAAAATCACAAAACCTGAGACTCTCAAGGTACGTGAGTCAGATGTACATCAAAGTGTTGTTTTCTCATCATAACTGTCTGCCATGCCAAACCAATGCATGCTCCCACTGATACAAGACAGAAACTCTAGTATATATCCTGAAGTTATACAGAATTGTTTCACTTGAGTTATACGTAATACATATATTCAACTGAGGTCAAAGAAAAAGTGTGCTGATTATCTACAAATTTCTCATGCACTAGTCAGCATTACAGTAAAATAATAATTATTCATTATAATGGTAATATTCATTAATCCCTCCAATTAACCCTTGATCCTTTTGAATTAAGGTTCATAATATTGGTGCACGTGACACCAAAGGACTGATATCAGTTTGGGAAAATCTTTCTGTTTGAATTGAGAGCAGTCAGATAATATTTTCTTGCTAGGAAATAATAATAAAAAAAGCTTGTAATAAAACAGCAACTAGACTATTATTGCCACTTTTTTCCCAATAATATTTTTCATGTTTACCTTTCTTGCATCTCGTATCATCTTCCGAATAGTTTCCTTTATAGTGTAAGGCTGTGCTCGAGGTGGATGAAAAAGCAGATCAATATTTGTGCCACCAGAAATTCCAGGCATCAGATAGGGCCAACCTAAGTCAAGATTTGGAGCTTCCACATCTGATTCAATGGGCCAGTAGGTTCCCGAGGAAGAGGTGTCATCAATTGCGTGGTTAGAGGAATAAATTGTGTTTTGGGGAAGTTTGTGAACATTGTTCAAAATATAATCAATTTCCTCATCCGCTAGGAACTCTGAGCATCTCTCTTTGGAAAGAAATTCTTTGTAGGCTTCTAAACCTCCTTCAATCAGAGCATCGATAGCTATTCGGTACCATTCCTTGTAATGTGGTTCAATAAAGCTGTCTGATCTGCATTCATCATGTAAGGAGGATAGCAAAGATGAAGTTTCCATTTTCACATATATTTTGTATAAAGTCTCTTAAGCTCCCATTCATGAGCTGATGAAATGTATCTGCAAAAGAGAAAAAAGTAAGAAAACAACCAGAATATTTCTAGAGACCTGTGACGCATAGAGAAATTAACTAAATTACTTTTCTGGTAACGTTGCTCTAAGTTTTTCTAGCATCTTCCAGGAATTTAAAAATGTTTTGAAAAAGCAGGGACTAATATAGCCAAATGAATATTAAAGAGGTAGATAAAGAGCTTTTACATAAGGCAAAACTAAACACATAGTTAAGTGACTTGGTGAAGTCCTACATCAGAGCTCATGATGCACTGAACATCTGTACCAGTAACACCACAATACATACCTGACGCATGTTCCAATACGCTATCATAAGCTGTGTTTCAAAACCCTCTTGGTAAGAAGTGACATAGTAGTGTTCAAAGAAACACTTCAGAAACCAATTAAATTTCCTACTTTTAATGCATTACTTTCTCTGAAATGCATCCCTTTTCTCTTGCTTCTTCGAAACCACAGTCATTCAGGTACTTCTCCTTATGTATCTGTTCTCCCATGCTGATCTAATCCATTTGTTGCTCCCAAGCAGGACAAGCCTAACTCATTTCAATGAGTTATGAGGAACTCCAGAAAGATTTATCCTCCCACATCTGGGATCAAACTCTGAATCAGCAATCTGACGTCTAGTTTCCACCCTGTTCGTTCTCTCTGCCAAAAGGAGCGGCTGCTTTAATCTTACTTTTTTTTTCCCCAAAACATTAACAATAAGTTGTTTACTGCTGATGTTTTATAAATTCCTTTTTTTTTTAAATTTCATTTAGCAAGGACTGAGAGATTTGTTTTGTGCTGTGACAATGTGGAATTTAAGATAGAGGTAGAACAAACAGCAACTTCACCATTCACCTAAAACCTAAACTGCACTGGGTTTCTGCATTGGGCAAGTAAGTCACAAAAAAAAACAACAAAAAAAAGGGGGGGGGGGGAGGGAAGGGTGATATTTCAGGACAGTGGCACAAGCATGGTCATGTAAAATAGAAAAATGATACATGGTAGCACTGTTTCATCTTCCACGGCTAGGGCATAAAGCTTAAGCGAAAGTCTAGAGAAATAGGAAGAAGATCCAACAAGGGCAGAATAGTTAGAAAAAGCTTATACAGTGGATAGCTTGAGAGTTTGTGTTGGGCTTCCCTATAAACCTAATTAAATTGTATAGCAGTATAATAGCAAAACTCAGTCATACGGCATTCTGATTTCATTTACTGCCATATAAATTTAACACAATTCTCTCTTCCCATCAAGATCTTTCAGATATTTTTGCAAACAGTGCATTTGTTTTCCACTGTCTGCTGGGAACAGTTTAAATCTTTTTGAAAGGAAACATAAATTAGGTATATTAACCTAAAGGAATGAAAATAAAATGAAATAGAATGAAAACATCTCCATAACTACTGATACTTCAAAAACCAGTTAAATGTTCAATTAAACCAAGATTTATAAGGAACTTGGGAAGACTGAAGTTAAAAAAAGACCAAGGAAGAAAAATCCAGATCTGAGGCTGGCATCAGCATGTCATATGAAATAATTCCATTTGAATCCTGTCTCTCAGCCAAGCAGCAGGGTAGATCTTCCCAGATAGGATTGCTTTCGAGCCTGGGGGAAAGGAGTGTTCCTGGCTGCTTCCAGAGCAGCTCTTTGTGGTGAACTGGAAAGCAGCAAGCCAAAGGGATCTGACTGCTCTCCCTCCAACTGAGAACTACACATATTCCTGTGACAGATATTCAGGGATTCATTCCACACTACTTTAGCAGGTAGAAATGAAATGTTATAAAATAGGAGTAATACCATTTCACTTGGCAGAGACACAGATCCAACCTGTGGTTTAAGGTGACAGAAAACTGAGCACACAGTACAGGCAAGACAGGCCAATTCAGAAGTTAAACTCTTAGAATATTGTAAAATTAGACCACTCACATCAGTGTCCCAGGGAAGTCAATCATCTGGAACAGGTTTTCAAGACATTTTAAATGAAGAATGAAGAACAACCAAGAGTACAAAATGCAGTTAGTCAGCTGAGTTGTTCTGAGGAGTTTGAACACTAATACAGGTGTCTTTACTGAGAATCCAATACAGCCCTCTTTTAGGGCCTTCCAGGACAAGTAACTTTCTAACCAGCATAGTAAAACAGTTTTATTATGAAATATAAGAATAAATCCAATTTTACAAAGGCAAATTAAAGATATTTCTAAAACTCTTACTACTTTAGAATGGATATACTTCTAAAATAGAAATTTTGTTACTGATTGAAGATACACAATTGAGAAAGACTTATGTGTTTATTTAAAAGCTTGCCTAAACCCATTTTTTTTTCTTCTCACTCTATCCTTCAAAAATAATATATGGGAAAAGGACTATACTTACTATACTTACTATATAACATTGTGCAATATCAAATATTGAAAGTTATGAAGAAATAAAAGGCAAAAAATGATTGCATGTGTGTTGTGGCTCAGCTGCATTTCTTTTATTTGGTTTGGTTTGTTGTTTTTGGAATAGTATACTAGTTGTAATTGCTTGACTTTTCACTGATTATAATTAATTAATTAATTAATTGTGGCATAGGTCAAATATAGCAACTTATGCTCAGACTTATGCTGAAAGCAGAGTATAAACATATGTAATCTTGGAAAGGTGAGACTTCCAATGCAGTGTCTTCCAAACAAGAATAATCATTTTACAGTGAACATCTTTGAAGTTGATGTTTGATTAACAAGTGCTGTTTACAACAGAAGCTTAAAGCAATGCAGATTTATTTTAGAAAGTAAATGTAAAATTTGTCAGCATGGAAATAAATCACAGAACACTTGAAACAAGTGAACAAATTTTAATCCTGATTTTTGAAATTAAGGAAATTAGCATGAGATATATTCATATGAAACAAAAGAAAATTCCCAAATAAAAACAATGGCTTCAAGTGTATTTGACAAAAGCTCTCCATGTCTTGACACAGGTATTTTCCTGCTTATAAGGTAAGAGCTACGTTGTAGAAACTGTACCTATGAAACAATATAATTTTGGATGGAGAGACAGAAGTTTAGATAAAATTCTTAAATACATTTTTTGGTGTCCTCTTCAACCCTGTATTATGATTTCTGAACTTGAGTCTTCAAAGGTCCTCCTCAGGTCAACTGTTGTATTAGCAAGGTTGTGCAGAATGAGGCCCATCTCTGGAGGCTTGCAGATCTTTATCATATTTCACGTACACGATTACAAATTTTACCAGGACCAGTAAAGTTGTTGTTCATCCTCTGAGAAACAGCCTTGGCTGTCAATCCCAGCCCAGCATATCAGTCATCTCTTCTTGGACACAGGAATTAATCACTTTTTTAGTAAGTGCCATTAAAGAACTTAAATTGAATCTGAACTCCAATGCAGCTGCTAAAACTGAAACTTTTGCTGAAGAACACAACTTCTGAATCCTGCACTGACGTAATCATTTTGTCCTTCTATTAACAATATGCTCAGACCTTTCTAATGCCATTATCAGGAACCCAGCAAGAAAAGCCCTTTTCCTTTGACAAAGAAGTAAATATGCCTTTTTGTAGAAAGATATGGAGAGTATCCCGGACTTCACAAAAGCAGCAAATGACAAATGTTCACTAAAGAAAATGATACAACATTCTACATGGGTTCCAGCAGCACAGTCCTCCAGGCTAGTGCTAAAGACAAGGAAGTTCCCTGCCTTACTAATATTCACAGGATTTGAAAAAATCCTATTCAGCAACTTTGGGGAGCAGCTCTAACCTCAGGCTTGTACAGCCGGTCCTTGGCAAGGCCCTGGCCATGGTGCTCTCCTCAGGACATGCTTATCTCTTTTTCAGTGGAAATGTGATTTCTTTGACAGTTTCTGCATCAAGTTTCAACCTTGCCACCCCTGTTAAAGCATATTTAAACCTCGGGAACAGCCTGTTGCAAGCCCCTCAATCAGGTATGGTTTCTGGGGCATCCACCTAACTACCTCTGGCCCATGGCTCTGCCAAGGAGCCTCCCTCCCTACGGCTTAAGGGCCTGGCACAACCAGCCTTTAACAGAACAAACAGGCGTTTTACGACTGCTGCCTTCCATCACCCTTTCTATTAAAGAATTGTATCAAGAATAAATAATAATTACCTATATTAGGCAGTGACAAGTCAATTATTCAATTATTAATGACACTACAGTATTTTTTCTGTGGCTGCAAAGGACATCAAATCCAAGTGAAAAACAACACCGCAAGCGTTCCTAATGCTTTCTTCTTTCATCCTTTCCTTTTTTTTTTTTTTTCCAGTTTGTTTTGGGTTTTTTTTTGTTCAACCAGAAAGTTAACTTTCCCTCCGCCGGGACACGCCGCCCGTGTGCCGCCCCCAGCGCGGCCGCTCAGGGGGCCACTTGCGCAACGCGGCGCCGGGCGGGAGCGCGGCGTGGGAGCCAAGGGAGCCAAGGCAGCCGCGCCCGTGGGCCGCCCACCCCACCCGGCCCCGCGCCCGCCGCTCCCCGCTCCCCCGAGCACCGCCCCCGACGCCGACGCCGCTTCGCGACCCCCGCTCCAGGCATCCCTCGGTGCCCAGCGGGGTTTTGGCGGGCCGGGGGCTGCTCTGCCGCCTCCACCGCTACCCCTCTCGTCCCGTCCCGTCCCGTCCCGTGCGGGGGGAGACTGAAGGCAGACACACCCACTTACTGCGCCGGTGCCCCGCGGTGGGGTCTCGCCTCCGGAGCGGCTCGACCCGGCTGCTGCGATCGCGGCGGCGGCGAGTCACGGCGGCGCTGGGCTCATCGCAGGTACTTCCCGTCGCTCTCGGGCGCGGTGGGTGTGGAAACCAGTTACAACATGTCAGAACGGTGTCACACCAAACCTGCCGCCGCAGGAGCGGAGCAAGGACTTGTCTGAACTGGGGAAGCCCGGCCCTCCCGCACGGGAGCGAACGGCAGCGCCTTCCCAGGGCCTCTGCGGACCCCCCGCCCCAGCCCTGCCCTGCCCTGCCCTGCCCTGCCCTGCCCGCGGGGCCGGCCGGCAGCCGCGGCATCGGCAGCCCCGCGGGGGCCCCGGGAGCGGGGTGTGCGTGTGCGTGGGAGATTAAACCCAAAGCAAACGTTGGCTTCAAGAAAAAAATAAACCCGTCGGCCTCGAGTCACGGTTTCCAGGTTAACTCTGGTGGAGCAAGTCATGGCAAGGGAGCAATACCCGTTCGAGACCTTCCAGTCAGGCTATGTGGACGAGCCTCTTTTCCGTAGCTTAATTGCTTTTAAAGGCTCTTCTTTTGCACTTGATGTCTCGGGTGAGAGAAACCTGAAGGTAGAGCCCCCCATCCTGGCGACAGTGCTGCTGAGGCCGTCCTGCAGCCTGTGTCGGTCTCCTCGCCTGCCCACATGCTCGGCATGCCAGCCTGGCAGTCCCACCTTTTGAAAGGTTTGACAGCACTCGCTGGAAGGCTGTTCCAAAACACGATCATCTCTTCAGTAGGATCTTGAAACCACCAACAGATCAGCACATCAGGTGTGCATAACAAGCACGCTGACGGGTATTTGTCATTTTGAATTAATGGTAGTAGATAGAAAAGTTTTTATAGGCTTTGTCCATGTCATACTCTGTGGTGCATAACTGCAACCAGCTTTTGCTTGAGCCGTTTAAGACAATGCGGTGTAACCCTGACAGTTATCCTTTTATCAGCAATAACTAATCCAGCCTGGCTTTAAGCACAAACTATTTTCCTAACTTTTCTGCCTAACGGTATGTGTGGGATATATCCTATCTGTGAAGGTAAGTATGGTTCTATTGTGACTTTTGGATGATGCTGCCTGAGAAGAAGAGAAAACAAAAAGAGTAAAATTATGCAATATCTGTACAATATATGTACATAAATGTGTAAGTCTGGTGACCATCAGGGAGAGACTTTTTCTATGCAGTTAATTCAGGTAATGGAATGCACAAGAGGAAACAGCTGGTGTTAATATACTCATGCAGTATCCTTTACAGACATAGGAGCATCTGGATTAAATGATTACACTCTTCTTGTACCCAAAAAAGAATTTCCCTGGTTTTGATGAAAAATGCAGAGGACAAACTGTTTTGAAAACAAACAAACTCTAAAAATGTACATAGAAATTAATAGTTAGTTAGTACACAGGACTTTTTATCCCATGAAAATATGTGGTCAGGAAGAAGAATGTGTTTCTGTGGAAACTTGTTCAAAGAGGTGGGGCTATGTAAATATTTAAAAGAGCAGATCTATTCTCTAAAATTATTTTTGAAAGGGTAGGAAGTAGATGAATGAACAGAAAACCACTTTTGACCTTGATTGAATTGATTCGACTTTTATTCCATAAAATCTACAAGTATTACTGTATCTTTCTTGTAGAGAAGTCAGTGTGTGAGTACTGGGTTAGCATAACCAGCAATCTGTAATGAGAACAGTAATAGCTTTCTGAATAAGGAGATTTGCGTGAAAAAAAGAAGACCTAGGGGTTTTTTTGCTACATTAGTATCTCTACAAGAAAAGGGTTTTTTTCTGCTCCTTTTCAGTGCCCAGCTCATTGGGAAACCAGTCTATTGCTGAGATCTTAAGCGACACAGACGTGCACATATAATACAAATGATCAATACAGTATAAACCAGCAACACTGGTATCACTAATAATAAGGCTTTATTATTGCTGTTTTTACTAAAGAGAACAAAGTGCTCTCTAAATAGCCAGTACATGGCTATTTATCATGCCAGCTTTAAAATTAACAGATAAACAGAGTGATGAGAAGATACAAAAGAAAACTTAAACAGATCTTTGTAAATACTGAGAAAACCTTTGCACTGACAATAGAAAAAGGGGATGACAAATGCTGTTGGAGATTCTTCTACACAATTGAGAGCTGCCTGAGTTTATCAACTGAAGCCCACCAGTAGCTATACCAGACCAGACATTTCACAAACCTAGCTTGCATAATGTGTTTTGGAAACCAGCTATCCACAGTTAACTGTCAAAGTAAAGAGCATTTTTACTTGGCAGGTAGTAAACTTCTGGGTCTTGCAGCCACAGGAGTCAGCCTTTCCTGTTGCCACTGGAAATGTAACATTGGGTAAGACCAGTTGAAGATCCTATTGGTTGGAATCATTTTACTGTAATCCAGCTGATTCATGAAGCCTCAAAACTACAGAAAAAGTTCTTACTGTAGACACAGCTTGTTCATGGGATACAAGAATCAACTCAATATGCTTGATACCACCATCTTGAGAATGATTGTCTTAAGTGAGCTGGGTACTCAGATGATGGTGCTGATGGATGATCGTCTCTGTGACTTACATCAGTTTCCAGTTCTGAGACTTTTTTTTGTATTGACAGATCATCTAGCTGTGTACAGTCTAGCTGAATGCAAGCAGGAGATAAAAGATTATTATCACATATAGAATGACACCAGTCTGGAAGTTTATGATATGAATGATTATTAAGGATAAATATTTATATGAATTATTTATATTCCTACTGCATGCTTACTAAGATTTCATTTAGATTTACTAAAGGAACATTGATTTGGAAGCAGTGGATATTTACACAATTCATGACATCTATGAATTGAGCTTTTATTAGATTTTAAACAGAAGAAAGAGTACAGTTCTGAAGACTCATACTATTTAAAATCAGTGGCCATCTAATCTAAAGCATAAGCACAGAGACTTCACACACTAATCTTAAAATTAGAGGAAATGTGCTGTTGCAGATACGAATATAGAAGGAGCTGCACTGCATATGAAATTCAACAAGGGCAAGTGCTGGATTCTGCACCTGAGAGAGGGCAACCCTTGATGTTCCTACAGACTGGGAGATGAGATGCTGGAAAGCAGTGCTGTGGAAAGGGACCTGGGACTCCTGGTCGATGACAAGTTGAACATGAGTCAGCAGTGCCCTGGCAGCCAGGAGGGCCAACCGTGTCCTGGGGGACATCAGGCAAAGCATCACCAGCCTGTCGGTGGAGGGGATTGTCCTGCTCTGCTCTGCAGTGAGGCGGCCTCACCTTGAATATTGTGGCAGTTTTGGGCACCGCAATATAATAAAGATATTAAGCTATTAGAGACCATCCAAAGGAGAGCAACAAAGGTGGTGAAGGGCCTTGAGGGGAGGTTGGATGAGGAGTGGCTGAGGTCACTTAGTCTATTCAGCCTGGAGAAAAGGAGACCGAGGGGAGACCTCATTGCAGTCTGATCAAACCTGATTGCAGGCACTGATCTCTTGTCTGTGGTGACCAGCAACAGGACCTGAGGGAATGGCCTGAAGTTGTGTCAGGGGAGGTTTAGGTTGGATATTAGAAAAAGATTCTTCACCCAGAGGGTGGTTGGGCACTGGAACCGGCTCCCCAGGGAAGTGGTCACAGCACCAACCCTGACAGACTTCAAGAAGTGTTTGGAGTATACTCTCAGGCACATGTTGTGACTCCTGGGGGTGGTCCTGTGAAGGGCCAGGAGTTGAACTCAATGATCCTTTTGGGTCCCTTCCAGCTCAGCATTTTCTGTGACTTATACAAAGCTTGATGAGTACAAACCCAGCACCTTTCAAAAAATAGCAGAAAAATAAGACAGAAAAGTACAAACTAATATGGAAAAGCAGGTGTTCTACTCTGAGTACTTGCTTTTCCAAATTAAATAATCATAACCTCCTTTTTTTGGTATCATCATTAAATCAATTAATTTGGTCCTAGTGATATAAACTAAATACTTGGCAATGTCCAAACCCATTAGTTTACAGCTTCTATCCCATCTTTACAGCTTCTATCAAGAGACGGTCAGCAGTTGAAATACAAAGCGTTAAAGTTAAGATCTTTTACTTGAAGAGACAGTTTCTAAACCAAATAAGTGGGCCTGGGCTATATACCCAGCTATATGGTGTGTGTATATATATATATATTATAGTAAGAGATGAATGAAATTATGCAAAACCTCTTATTTTTGAGACTCAAATAAGTAAAAATCCTCTAGTCTTTATAATCTGCCCCAAATATAAATAGCTGAGATATAGGGTAAAAGAGCAGGGTTAGAGTGATAATCAAAGGTGAACAGTTGCCATCTGAGGAAGAATCATGCAGGCTAGGATCCACCAGGCATGGAGTTGGTGACTGAGGCTTCCTGGCGTGGTTTATCACATGACCTGTAGCTCCGAAGTACAACAGGGCTGAAAACAGAGAAGGAAAATCCTCTGAGGTCTGCTTTAATATAGAATCATAGAATCAGCTGGGTTGGAAAAGACCCCTGAGATCATCAAGTCCAAGCCTTGAATAATACCTCTCACGAGGTTCTGAGAAAAGTTCCAAACTGATGGAGGTTGATAAAGTATTCTCCATCCCTATGCTTCATTCCTCTCCCTTTCGTCTTTGCCACATGTCTGTGTGTCATTGAAGGGCAGATACAGGGCTACACAGACCTTTCTTCTGACTTTACACAGCTTGTTCTTGTATTCCTTCAGACCATGCTAAGGCCAATGATAAGAAGGAACATGGTTTTCGTACTTCCGATTAACTTCCTTCTCTGTGGGTCAGAGAGGTAACTCCTCTTGGTCTTCTTACAGGCAATTAGATATCTTTGTGTTCTGTTAATCGTGGTTCCACCCCTGCCTTTGGGGAAGATGCCTGCACAACTACTAAAAGATTTCACTGTTTTCTTTTTATGGTTACACAGTTAGGTATCTTCTTCAAGCTTACCTAAAACCGTCATATTTTTTGAGGTCTTCTGAGATTTTGTGTCCTTGTGATTCAAACTCCTAGAAATTTTTCTGCACAGGTGATATCCATTTTGTTGTAACTTCCAAGACACATAGAGGGTGACTCTTGTAATTATTTTTATTTTGCTCACTTACCCTTATTTTAACATCCACCTTTGACTTACTTTTGAAATAGTACTCATTGTACTACTACTACAAGCAGACAATAATACAAATTGACCAGAAAAAGAGCACAAAAAATTAAATTAATCAATTTTTTCAGTTGGTTGGAACATTCTTTTATTTCTTGTTCTCCAGGAGCTAAACTTTCTGGGGTATCTTCTTTACTGGGCTTAGCCTGTTCTCCTCATCGTATCTTCTCAAGGGCTGGTGCACTGCTGGATTTTGAATGACAAAATCATAACCATGTATATCATGATCCAGAGTCAGGGCTTAAGGTTTTAGAGATTAGGGATGAATATACTTGTGTCTTCAAGTCAGACATACTTTGAGGTAATGCAGAGATCAATAAGAAAATTTTATACTACTTTAGTAAAAGGTAAACCTACAGAAATAATTTTAAAGTATACATTTTTAATATTATATAAACTATTATATACAAATTCACATTGTGTATAAGAATCAAATCATTAAACCGCATAGCCTTACACCAATCGATCCAAGATTTTGAGTAGATTAAAATCTAGTTTGCTGTTGACACATTAGAAAATACCTCTTCCTATTTAAGCTGTTTCTCTTCAGTATAGATTCCATGAATGTTCGTCTCCACATAGGAAAGGAGGATAATTCCCCTATGGAATGGCAAGCTGTCTGCTGTCATTTGATCTGAATGTTTTAATGAACTGCAGATTGAACTCCTCCATTAGGCCATCACCAAAAACAGTATTCTGGGTTCATGTAGACTCTTGCTACACAGCCATAAGGATCTCCTAATGAAAAGGAGAATTCACAGCTCCTAGGTTGCTTCTGACTGAGAAAAAAGGTGAGTCCTGTAAATAAATTTATAGAAAGAGGAAAATAAAATAGGGCTATGGGGAACAAATTGTTGCTCAATTTGCACGTGGTTTATTTTCAAAGCTGTAACCACTTCGACAGGCCTGTGTTGGCACTTACAAGGACTCACATTTGGCTTAGTATTCACCTTTCTTCTTGGAGGTGAGCTTGTCAAAAGAATGAAAGGTCTTTGTCTCCTTCCAATGTCATCTTTCTTGTAACCTTTTTCTAATGCTAAAATTTGGGGAGGATTAAAGGTTTTACAGCACCTTTAGGAGGTCTCTGACCCTCAATAGTAATTCTAGTAGAAGTAGAAAGGAAAAATAAACCAGGCAATAGCAGTCTATATCAAATAATAAAATCACATTGAGGTCTCAACAACAAAGAAAATTATGTTGATGTTCCTAAGTATCAGCATCGTAAGTCTGAATCCAGCTACTAAAAATTACAGATTTATTCTTTCCTGGGTGGATTCACAAACTGCCAATATAGGTATAGCCAAGGAAACCTACTATGGTGGTACAAGTGGTAAACAAGTGCCAGAAATATTCCACCCTCAAATACAAGGTTTTCTTAAATGTCCACATACCTGTCCAGAAAACAGAAATGCCCTACCATTAGGAAATGTTTATTGGCTGAATGAAACAAAGCAAATGCTGGAGTTCACACATGAGCTCAGCAAATGTTTTCTCATTAATTTGTTGCTTTATAGTCAATGTGAAGTTGTTAATTTACATGTACAATTACTGAAACAAACATAATTTACTCTACATTTATCAAGCTATCTTCAGAATTAAGAATTATTGTCTTAGAATAGTAGCGACCATGATAAACTAAGAATATCAATGATTCAGATTTTTAAGTAGAGTAATTTGGTCAAATCAGCTAATATTGTTGTGAAAAGCACAAAAGTTTTTGGTCACTGAAGCTTCTCCAAATCTCTAACAGACACAGCAAACTTCAAATCTAAGTACAAATTGTGAACAGTTTCTCTCAGTTGCACTGGAAATGTTTGAACTACAGAAAGGAAGAACATACAAATACAGAAGTAGCTATACTAGATCCATCTGATTTAACATCATGTCTCTGACAGTATTGGTTAGAGCGAAATATTTGGGTGAGTTTGTGGTCTCCCATCTTTAGCTCCTAGCTCTTTCAGAGGCATATGTGAGTTGGGGATGATGGACCCCCATCACTGTCATCCCCAAAGTGTGCTGAAAACCGAAACATAATTGAAATCCCAAGAAGATAAAATACAGAATCACTGGTTTCAACATGCTTTTAAAAATTCTTGCTGTGAGTTTGTGGGAGGAAGGAGGTGCACTGTAATGCCACTTAGGCAGTGCTCTTTGTGACAATGAGACAACAAGACACAACAATCACAAGTTGCAGCAAGAGAAATTCTAATTGGGCACCGGAAAAAATTCCTCTCTGTGAGGGTGGTTAAGCACTGGGATGTGCTTCCCGGACAGCATGTGGGATCCACCTCTGTGGAGATTTTCAAAACATGACTGAACAAGGCCTTGGATATCCTCAATTAATTTTTCAGTTAAACTGCCTTGAAGCAAGAGGTTGGACTAGGCGACTTTCAACAACCCTTTCCAACCTAGTTTTTCTGTGATACTATGTACTTCCTGGAACAGCTGTGATTCTGACAGAGCTAACTTCCTTAGAATGGTGAAGTCCTTACAGAGTTTTGCTTAAATGCAATTTTCCTTTGTGTTTCTCTGTTGTGTATTAGATTATAATCCTCAATTTTTAACTGAAATTACCAATAATCAATTTTTTTGTTTTACAAGTTTTATATTATTGACACTTAAGAGCACTGTAGAAGTTACCTCTATGAAACTGGGGAGGTTTGCTAATTCATGTGAGAATTAACTGAAAAATAGTAAGAAGTAATAGCTTGAAATTATGAAGTAATTTATATTATCTGATTGTGTCTACTAATATTATCAAAAATGGAATGGATAACTCCTCTGATACTTAAATTTGCTTTGGAGTTAAAACAGCAAGAATAATGGAGACTGTTCACTCCCAACACTGTAGTCTTCAGCTAGCTGTTTATGTCCTTAAGGTCTGTCTTAAATCTTTTATGGAACGACACTTGGAGTCCTCTATGGTATGTGATGGTTAATCTGAAATAATCAAGTTCATGAACACTATCTTGGCTAAAACATACTTATAAATTCAAATGTTTGTGGATTCTCTTCATTCCCTTCAGCTACCTGAAACGGAAAAGTGTTAACCTTCATGGTGTAGGCCTAGAGGTGGATTTGAGCTATCATCTTGTGTTCACCAATTATGAGATGTCATGTGCTTGCAATTCATTTTGATCAAACAAATACATTAACATTTAAGTGGCAATCTTAATCTGACTTGTACTTAATTAGTAAATGAATAAGGGTAGTTCAACTCAGGGCAAAAAATACATAGATTAAGGAGTAATTGAGTAAAATGGCTGGGTTATGAACATGGAAATTGGCACTTGTCCTGCCAAGAATTAAACTTGTTTTTAAATGGAATCATTTATATAGGAAAAAAAAAAAAAAAAAGGTGTTTACAAGCTAGAAAATATCCAAAGTTCAGTCATGCTGAACTGTAAATGTATGGCAAGCTAGAATGAGGCAGACTATCATAAAAATGTTAGACAGCATAAAAATCTTCTACAAATCAAGTAAATGCTATCCTTTCAATTTATCCAAGCCCAAGGAACTCCTGAATGAAGTAGCCAATATGATTTCAACTCTAACAAGGGGCTTTGATGACTAACACAAGATTTCAGGCTCCTATGTTGAAAATTGGTTGTCAAATAAGCTCTTGTCAACTGTTATTTAAACTGGCTCCAGAGGGTCTTATTTTTCCATTTTAAAACTCTAGGATACCTGTTGCTCTGTGCATATACAAGGATCTTGGCCCCTCGGTGCACCTTCACACCTAACTCATAAGCCTGATCAACATCCAGAAGCTTTGAATTCTTCCTCTTGCATCCCACGTGATGCTCAGATCAACAGGTTTTCAGGTACTTATGTTCTCTATTGGCTCTAGTCTTCTCAGTTTTCTTTTACTGTGTTTTGCAGTGAAATGAAAGAAAATGCTCCCAATTTAACTTCCTTCAGTCAGCTTTAATTTGAGACATCAATAAACAGCAGAGACACGAGCAGAGCGCATCAGAGGAGACGGTGCATAGACTGCCGTGAGTAAGGAAGGCTTCCGGTGACCTCAGAAACATGAAGGGCTGGTGACCTTCTATATCATGAGCCAGTATGCAACATGTCCACACCCACAGGAAGAGAAACAAATGCAAGGTTGTGTCCACTTGTTATTATGCGTATCCTAGTAGTAGGAAGCAATAAAAGAACAGTGGAGTTGGAAGACAAGTAAACAACACAGTTTAGATTTTTTTACCAGTAACCTCCAAATTGGCAATAACATTAGGCATTTAATTGCTATATTATTCATAGCAGAAATAGTTTTTTTGTGAAGGCAATTTGCAAAGAATCATGTTCTGAGTTTGGGAAACTCTTGCTGTGTCAAAAGTAAAACACAGTGGGAGAAAAAGGATGAATGAGAAATATCAGTACAAGTAACTGCAGATGTGATAAGAACAGAAGTATTCCTTGAGGGCTAGTTTATAGGCAAATAACTTAATAGCCGCCTGTGTAATCTCACTTATACCCTTACCCGAATGTGCACATACATACTGTTTTAACATACCTTCTTTGCAATGTAGTTTTCACTGTTAAAATTTTGCTCTTTTCTTTGTCATCCTACAGTTTTTTGATAGAGCCTGCTATTCCTGAAAAAAAAAAATTTCATTCTCCTTTTCTCTGTGGGTTTGTTCATTATTATTGCAAAATGTTCCTCCATAGCCTAATAAAGTGCAGAAATGCATGTAGCTCCATACGATGCCCGTAAGTTTTAATTTCAAACTGGGCACTGCAGAAAGCCAGGTACAACAAACATCAGTAATATTTATGATAAGAAGTGCTTGAGTTTGACTGAATTCTTCTTACTCCATTGCCAGGTAGAAAATAGCACAGTGGAGATCATCGTGCTGTCAGCAGACACATAGGAATCATACTATCCATAGAAGAAGCCTGAAGAGATTTCTGAAAATGCCTGGCAGTAAGGGTGATCTTGGCTTTTGAAACTGGAAATATGAAGTTATGGAGAAAGGAGATTCTTACAAGTTTTAATTCTGTGTAGTGTAAAATAAAAGTTCTGATTCAGTATTATAATTCATAACAGCAACTGGAATCTATTTTGTTAGTGAATGCATTCTGGACGTGTATTAACCGGAATGCTGAGAAATGCAGATGAGTGACTGGCAACTTTGAGGAGAGCTGTCACAGTGGAACCAAGCAGATTATCCCAATGAGCATCACAGTAAATGGAAATACATTTGAAAGTACAACTAATCCATATGAAGCTCAAAATATTCAGACAGAAAATATAACACAAAACTTAGCTGCATAGCATATTTATTGGAAAGATTAAAAAGAAAATTAGGTGGTAGTGATGGTTTATTTAATAAGAAAACACTAATTAATTTATGTGTAGAACTAAATGAACACATTTATTCAAACTATGCTGATACTCATACTTGGAATATAGGTCTTCAAATTAAAATTAGTTATTAAGATGAGAAATAAAGATGTTAATGCTGGAAAGATTGTCATGAATTAAGGTCAGTATTTTTCTGTATTTGTTTACACTGGACAGCATTAGATTTCAGATATTGTACCCTAGTTGTGTTGGAATTTCATTGATATTAAATGACTTTTCATGCTAGTAAACATACTCAAATTCGAATGCATATGTAGTACAGTCTGTGTTAAATACTCCTAAATAAAAAACATATTACAGTCAATACAGATCTAATTTCTTATCCTTCATCATTTCCTCCATCCCATCACCCCACAAAGTTTTGACTAAACCTTTTCAATGGTATATGAAACAGCAGATGCAGTCCAATCTGTTCCTTTTCCTCCAAATGGAAAGTTGTTTACATTTTATACTGCTTGGTTTTGTGGGATTTTTCCCAGGAAGAGTTGGGGATTTAAAAAACAGCAAACAAACAAAGCAACAAACAAAAACTTGGTCTGTGTTAAAAGGAAAATTTAAGACTGAAGAGACATGCTTTGCATTTGAAAGGCAGATTGCTAAACACGTAATGGCTATTATTTTCTGACCAAAATATTTTACTCTTCCTGGAATGACCTTGCTTTACTTCTGTTCTAGGCTTTGGAAGGGATCATGCTCTTATACTTTTGGGCACATGTTTGTATGAAGTGGATTATAGAGATACTAAGATAGTACCACTTGAACTGAAATGTTCACATGATGCTATACATATTAGGAAATACAAGCACAGTTCCTGTGCTGTCAGATAAGTGGTGTCTTTATATCAGCATAGTGACACACCTCTGGTAACAAGCCCCAGTTTTCAGGGGGATGAATTAGCTCACACACAATAACATAATGGCAGTAGTTACCTTCTTTGGGAGCCAGCTCACTTGTCTCACTCTGGTAGCAGGGTAGTCTGCCCATAGAAACATCTGTGCCTGCTTACCCTAATCATCACTGATGCCACTCTGTTTTTCCTCCTCACAACAGTGTGTCTGTAGTCCTGCAACCCAGTTTTTCATAAGTCCTAGAAGTCGTGCTGCTCTCTACCATGACAGGTGCTTAGAGCCCTGTCAAGTTTATCTTCTTTCAGTGCCCATACTTAACTCTTCTATTTTTGGTGTTGAACCTGTGCATGGGATAGATAAGAAAAGACCCCAAGCAGTCTGCAAAACAACCCTGTGATGGTATTTGAAAATCCATTGCTTTCTATGAATCAAAACCAAGGCCTCTTATTTCCTTACGAATGATTCTTTAGGAGTAATTTTCTTGCAACTCATTTTTGGTGGATATGTGTCCCATGAAAGGCTCCTTACATATATCCTGTGTAAGGCTCCATCCTATGCAATAATCTCAGCTGCTTTCTTAAGGTCAGCCCGAAGTCTAGAATTTCTAGATAGGTACTTGCTGGCATCTCTGAAGTGCACAGTAGTAAACTGTAGTCATACTAGGAAATGGGAAATCTACTAATGAAAGGGGGAAAAAAGCCAAGAAGATGCAGGATTTTGGGGGTTTAGGTGTTTGGTTTGGGTTTTTTGTGTGTGTGTGTGTGTGTGTGTGTTGTTTTTTATTTTGGTGGTTTTAGGTTTTTTTGTGTTTTGTTTGTTTTGTTTTGTTTTTGTTTTATTGAAGCAGTATATCAGGGAATTACTGCTAAGGAAATTTGCAGGAAAATGGAGAATGCTTTCTGAATAAATTAGGATGGAGCTTAATAACAATGTCCATGTTTTATTCCTTTTGGAGCCTTTAAAGTAACTGATTTGAAAGAGATGATCTGTTGATAACTACAGTCCAACTTGTCTAAACTTAAGTTGAAAAGACATCCTTAATTATGTTAGCACATGAACAGTCTCAATTATTTTGAGATGTGAACACCGTACAAGACACTGATACCTTTTCAGCTTTTACGATCTGCCTGGAAGCAGTCCTATCTGTGGCAGATCTATTCACAGAAAAAATTTTATTACAAGCAAAAGTAATAGAAACATATTCTTGTAACTGAAAAGGAAAAAAAAATCTCCTAAATTCGGAACTTGAATACAACCTTGAGTTAAAGTATTTTCTTTCAGTTTAAACTTCATTTCCTTTCAAGATTAAGAAGTGCTGTGTCTTCTTACTACAGTGCTTAAAAAAATTTGTTTTACCACTTTCAGGTGTTGCCAGTTTTACTTTATTTTTCTTACTTTTTTTTTCCTTATAATTCTGTACTGGTAACCATACTAAATCCCTGTCTGTCATTTTTGTGTCTTACCATTCCATCTATTCATTGTACATCCTTAAAGGTCTTTTAGATTGATAAACATGCATTTGGTATCTTTCTTCTGTATTTTTATTTCACTTACATACATTTTCCATTAAATTTTTTATATTTAGCATGTCTACCATTGACTTAAACTTTTGTTACAATTTCTCACTCCTTCCATCCTTGTAACATAGCATCGTGTTCCTACATAAAGTAGTCCTCCTTTTATTTGTTCCTCCTCCAAAATAGCCTTGACTACATGGTGCTGTTGGCAGCTTACCAGGAGAGGGGACATGCTGAAGCATACCACCTCAAGAAAGGACTTTGTTGCCTTATTTCAAGAATTGCTCTTCTCTGAACCCATCCCTATATCCTTTGTTTTTTACAGTACAGCTTGGTTTTCCTTGTGGAAAAAGCTGTCACTATTGCATGATGTTTGTGAAAAATTAAACAATGCTCTTCTTTACCTCTTTCTACATCTCAATTTAAGACCTGTGTTCCTAAATTGGATTAATAATAGAGTAGCTCCAGGGTCACCCAAAGCTAACTGCTGTATTTGTTTGACCTAATGTAGGTCTTGCAAGGTTGGTTCCTGTCCCCAGCTCCCTGTCCTGCATGTAGATGTGCAGAAGGAAAGTAGGGACAATGCATAAAGAAGATGGGAGTGGTACTTTTTCCATAAATATCCTGTGGTATCCTTCCTTTTATATGTTTCTAAATAATGAGTTGCCAAGCCTATATGATATTATGCAATCAGCCCAATTTAGTGCTCTCCTCTGTAAAGTCTTATGGGATTGCTTTTATCCCTGAAAATCAGTGTGGAGGTGAACCCTCTCTTGGAACTGATAAGAAACAGTGGTATTATTAGCATTCCAGTGATCATATCTGAGTTGTTGCACAACAGGGGATGCAATAGCCATTACTAAGGATTTGGCCAGGCTTGGTCCCATCACTAATTCAGTGTCCAGTACAGAAAGGGTTAGTAAAAAGGAATGTCATCCTAGCATAATAACACATAATAACAGAGTTAATTCTTGTATCTTGTTTAAAACAGCAGAAGAATTTTGTGTGTTTAGTGATTATTGAATCTTTCACAGCCATCAGAGCTGCCTTGATGCTTTGCCAGGGTCAGAAACACTAATTGTGTCCAGGCTGTTAACATACCGGACATGCTGGAACTTGGAGTTCCTTTCAGAAATACCAGGTTGTTGAAACTTAACATTGGCCTGTTAATAACTTTTGCCAAAGTACAGTAATTTTTAAGCAAGATAGAACTTGGAAAAATATTTAGAACCACTGGAGCCACCTCTGCATTTTGGATTGTTCTCAGGCCTGGAGATCTGGGCTGATTATCACAATCCAAACCTTTTGACGGGGCTTTAGTAAAATGATGATTTAATTTCCATGAGAATTATTCGCTTTCAGTATCAGCTACTTTAAATTTCTGCACTTGGAACATTTCTCTGAGATATACTGTGGCACAGGTTTATGTAGTTAAAATAAGATTGAATAGATCTACAGATGTACAGTTCCACTGCATTCTTAATGTGTTGACAGAAAGCTTATTTCACTTCTAACTGCCAAGCACAGGCTTGTAGAGAACCATTTCTCATTGCCAACAGCTTTTGTCATTCAGGGCCAGTGTTCCAGCTTTCTGCTCGGCTGCTTCAAATAACATAATGCATTACCAGCAACTGACATCTCCATCAGTGAGTAAACAACTCTGAGCCTGTGTGTAGGTGTCAACACAGAACAGGTGGTACTATATTCAGACTCCACCCATTGTCTGTGTAGCCTTTTTCCAATTGTCAAATGAACTCTTTGGGAATTCAGGAGTTTTGGAGAATAGTTCAGGTTCTCAGTGCACATAAATAAGAACCTTGTATTTTATCCCGCTTAGGGCAGATACTTTGATTTACGTCAGTACTGGAAAAAGCTAAAATAGAGCTGCTATTGAAAGGAAATTCAAATATTATACAAATATTTTATAATTATTCAAAGATTTGTTTGTGATGATTTTGCAGTGTCGAAGTGCTGATTAGTTGTTATGTTGAAAATATAAAATTTTGAGATTTTTTTTTTCTCAGTTCTTACAAGCTCACAAGAATATGAAGACAATATTACCTGCCCAAGCAAGATGAACATTCCTATTAACTTCAAATGAAGCTAAGAAAGGGTGTTCTTAAGAGCAGAGATTTGGGAAACTTTGCTTTAGTTGACTATAATGATACAGTAAAGACACTACTATTCGATAAATAGATCCAATGATATATGGGACTTAATGTAGATATTCACCATAAGTTATCAGCTGTCTTCCTGTAGCTGGCTTCAAGCCAAAATTAGAAACATTAATCTGACCAAATGAGTGCATCATGTCTTGTGTCTGCCTGCCCATTCATCCTCTGCAGCGTGATAGTGTACCCCTGTGTGACCCGGGACGAGTCTGTCTTGTTCAGGGATGTGGTCATGCACATCTGGTATTAAGAATGGTGAAATCAAAGCCTCACTTGTTCCCTGGCTTGTGCTCTCTTGTGTAAATACTGAGTAGGATTGAATTCTGTTTTGCCCGATATTGCAAACTAAGAAACAAGCTTAGTTTAAGCTGGAAGAAATCTCTAAATTGGCAGCCTGTCTAACCTCAAGGATATTCATCAAAGCTTAAAATACTTGAAGGACAAATTGTCCAAAGGCTGTTAGATGTTTTTGGGAGTTTAGAACCCTTTTATAAGTGATGATAAAAGTGATAAAAAGTGCTGTTTGCTGACACTTTGATATGATGTGAGAAGACATACTGTTTTAGATATAATAAATGAGTGAGATTTCATGCATCTACAAAGGCAAATAGGTGACCTATTCAAAGACAGTGTGACGCGAAAAGTCATTTTGTTTCAGTTTTAAATTGGCATTAACACACATGGCTTTCACTGCTTGTATCGGGTGGAAATTGTGTTTGGGTGTTGCTAATCCATTAAGAAATAAGTTTAATTTGTAAATGAATTTTGTGTGAAATACAAACAGGAAAAGAATGCTTCTGGCAGACAGAGCATTTCCCAGTTTATGCTACTCTTTGATAGAATGATGTAAAGTTGTCACAGGCAACAGTAGGCATAACATTTCTCTGAAATTAGAAAACAGCCAGCTACCATTTTCCTTGGCCTCTGAAATCACCATTCATACTTTCTAAGTTTTGTGCTTTTAGTAGGATGAAATAAACCAGAAGAAAAATCTCTATTAAATATTTTTTTGGAGAAAGAATATGGTTCACTGCAAATCTGTAATCTTTAATATTAAAAGTCAAGGAGGAAGGTCTATGTTGATCAAAGGCATGGAGATAGATGGCTGAGGGTAATAAGATTCCTATAAAATACAATTGCAAAAGGCTGGCAATGTATTTGGAATATGCTTAGTCAGAATTTTTTAATCCCCTGTTCAAAATAAAGTAGTAAGTGATTTGGAATACTAGCTGACATCTGTTGAGGACTGTGAATCTCAGCATCAATATCAGATTAATCCCACTGAAGTTATGTCATACAAATTACTGCTTTGATTTGGTTTGATTTGGTTTGGTTTGGTTTGATTCTCAGTAAGTAGGGATTTGCTGCTTCAGTCTAACACCTATTAAGTGGCCTAATGCTCTCTCTGCTTCTTTTTTTTTTTTTTGGGTAAACCTTAAGTGCTGTTTGAGGGGCTGCAGTCTCAGGAGTGCCCGTCGCTGGTGCACTAAGAACATCACAAGTTACTTCACCAAGCTCATGGGCATCTTAATTCCTGAACCATTTATACTTCCTCTAGAATTAGACATGAAGTGCACTCTCTGACAGCTGGCTGCAGACTCAAAAGAACTGTGTAAGCTGGTTTTAAGTGGACGAGATGGGTACTGGCACTCCGTGCTAGCACTGTAGTGCAGCAGCGTGAAGCAGTGTGCTGGTTGACTTCTTAACTATTTATTTGGCTTTCCTGGTCTATTTTGCAGCCTCACTCAGGTATGTTGGCACCATTTGCAGTCACAATAAAAACAACAGGGAAAATATATCCCTAACCTGAAATTCTATCCTGCAGCCACTAATATCACACAAACAATATGATAACAATTCAAATACAAACAATAGAAGGTTTAACGCAGATAGCACCAATTAAATACTAACAGTTTAATAGTTCTGAGCAAGGGCTTCCAGGGCATACTACACTTTTTAGGACATATTATATGACTTACTGGAATGAGGAAAAGAAATTCAACTTAAAACAAATAGAAACATTAGAGTGTTTTAGGGCAGCACTATAGTCAAATAGAGAAAATAGTAAAGATTTTGATGTTTTGATGACCTCACTGCCTCCAGAAAAAGAATTCTTCTTTGTCTTAAAAAGCACAAAAGTTTTGGAGGAAAGTTAAATTGATAATATATTTAAGCTGAAAATTACTAAATTGAAATTATAATATTTTGCCTTAGTTATGTCATCTACTTTAATACTTTTCCAAACAGTAAATTGGCAAATATCTACATTTATAGTAATTGCTCTGTATTTGGAAGAGAAGACTTGAGATTCTCATTTGTTGTTAAAATAGAACCTGATTTAGATAGAAATTACATGTACCAAGTAAGCGAATGTTGCCTGTCAAGTTCTTTTAATTTAAATCCTCTGTATATACATTTTTTCCCTTGCCATTTGTATTATTCAGGCCTGCTTAATAAACCTATAACTGTCCTTAAAAACAAAAAGCCATCTAGTTCAACTAGAAATAAGCTTGAGAATTGCAAAACTGTATGCTAGTTAAGATAAATAGATGTAGACTCTGTCACACCAATGTGTCTTATTGAACTTTTGATTCATAAACAAAAGTACAGAAAAAAAGTAAAAAATACTGGATTCCAGCAGTTGGTGACCTCCACTGAAATCACAGGTCTCATGTTGTTGGCACATAAACATGAACATTTTAACAGCATAATAAAGTGAACACTGTTTCGCTACGAACAGCATAATTTTATTTATTAGCCTTTTATGCAGCTTTTAATTTACATGCTATTGCAGATACTAACCCAGCAACATGATACTACTTGACCAAGGTGATGCAATGGTAGTCAAATCTTCTGACAGCACAGAGGAGCAATGGGTAATAGACATACAAAACACTACTTAAAAGAAACCTATAAATTTCTGTTCTCAAGCATTTATGTTAAACCTGTTGGATATGCAGGATGACAATGCAGGCTTCATTGCCAGTGGTTTTCAGATGTATTTGCCACTTTTAGTGGTGTAACTACTATCACTAAAAAGATACCACAAAGTCCTCAAAAATTATTTCCTTGAAGAGGAGTAGCTGTCTGAATCTGAAATTGTCCAAGGTCACTTTTGAACGCTTAATACGCAATTTTTAGGAATTTTATGACAGAATCACTCCCTTCCTACCTTCTAGTACGAAACTCTTCACTGTAGTTGGTCATTAGACCAATTTTGCAGTTTCTGGAAAAGGCATCTCATGGTTCTGCATCTCTTATTTGCTTGGAGATGGAGTTATCTGCCATGTATTTTTGTCTTGATCTCCAAATAGGTATTCTGGACATATTCAAGACTTCCAAACAAGCAGTGAGGCTGTCCATGGGAGCCAGTATCTGACACGTTAAAATAGGAGCTTTTTTGCTCTTTTAGCCCTTTTGCTCCTGCAGTTGTTCCTCCTAATGTCTACTGCTGCAGCTCTTACAGAGTTCAGCCACCATCACTTAAAAGGATGCCAAACTGCTTGTAAAAATCTGGGATGTGGTGATAGGAGAGAGAACAAGGATGTGATGTTATCTCCTGTGCCACTGGTGTTGCAGTAATGCACATAATGAAGGGAAGTAGCAGCTTGACGGTACCTGTAATGAGTGCAAGAGACATCCCCTGGTAATTGCTAGAAAAGCCCTAAAGCTGGGGAAGATGTAGCAACAGTATGGAGCACTGACACCTTTAACATGCTTGTTTTCAGTGCATGAAAGAGATACACCAGATTGATGCCATCTTAAGCTCTCCCTGTAGCAAAAAGTGTGGAAAGGAGCCAAGGGTCAGTAAGGCTGGAAAGAACTAACCATCTACCCTCCCCTGACCTCTGCAAACTCATCCAGCAGGACAATTTTATTTGGTAGTGAGTCAGCAGGACAGCAGCCCTGAGGATACTGTCGTATTTGTATGGCTTGGAGAGAAGTGCAAACCCAGGTCAAGTGTGACAGGATTTGCTAGATTAATTAAACATTGTATTGATTAGACCCATGAAATATGACAGAAGCTGACACATCTGTGTTAACACTTTATTTTTCTTACTCTGGTAAGAAAATAGGTATTCTAAATGAGGCAGGAATCTTTTGGGAGGGATATTAACTTTTCATGCAAGCTCATTCTGTATTAGATTGCATGGTAGATCAAGATAGATTTTTGCAATGCAAGATCACCCTGATGCAAACTATACATTCCCTAACAATAGAAATGGAGGTCTCAGAGCTGTAAGCATCTGATTAAATGCTCCTAGGATTAAAACACGTAGGTGCTTGGTTGTGGCTATCCCTCCCCCTTTCAAGTATTATATCTACATGTATGTCTCACTTCTTAGATGACAGTGTATACCCACATGAACATGTGTCTGTGTTAACATTCACCATGCTCATTTATATAAGCTTTCAAATCCCTTTTCAGATTTTACTGCACATCCATTCAGCCAGAAAGACGAGTTCTTGCTCAAGGCTTCTTCTTCTAGTAGTTGACTGTTCCCACACTCTGCTCCTGTCAGTGGTCACCAGAGAGGAGTTGTGTGTCTGCCCCTCTGCTTCCCTTCATGAAGAAGCTGTTGACTGCTATGAGGTCTGCCCTCAGTCTATAAGTTCACTGTTGTAATTTCTTTCCTGTTGGTATTCTGCCACCAGTTGGCCCTTGGAGCAAGATGGGTTTGACCACCCAATCAAATGAACCAAAAAGAAAACCCTTACCCAAACACTAATATCTGCAGCCTTTGAGTGTACAAGAAAGCACTGCCTCTCAAACACCACTCCCTGACTTTATCACTGCAGTTCTTTAACCACCCAAAGATCTCACAGGATGACACTTCCATATGGTGTGTCACTCTGGGTACCAGCAGTGTACTCTTATATTTTTTAATGACAGCTAGGTTCTTAGGAATAGGCATAGCACTAGACTGGAAATAAAGAAGGAAGCACACATTTTAGAGGTCTCGACTTGTAGCTATTTACACATCAAGTTCCAGGATGGTGTATAGTCCTGCTAATAATCAATGTGAGGTCTCATGGCAATAAGTTCACTGTGTATATAAATTGCTGCTGAGATGAGGGTTGTATCTGATTTAGACTGAAAGTTAATTGGATGTGGATTTTATATGCCTTTATATTACTGAAACAGAGTATATATCTACGGGTCTATCGGGCAGTATAAGTGATCTGTGTGTGAAAAAAAGGCGTGGGTAAGTTTTGTACACATCAGGGTGTGGTTTTAATTTTATAAGTGTCTGAGTAGAATTTTGCATATCTGATCACCTCACCTCTGCTTTTATCTTCCTTCTCTTGTTCTTTTTGTTCTGCCCAATCCTTTAATTTTCTTTCTGCTTTTATCTGCTTTGCTTCCTTCCTTCTATCCTGCTAGACATCTTTCCTGCTTTCGTCTATCAGATCCTCTTCTGCCTCACTCTGCAGTCCCCAAACACATATCTCCAAGCTAAATCTCTTCTTTATAATACACAGAAATAATCTCACACCCTTACTTAGTTTGGCCTTTAATCCTATGCTTTGCTATGTTAAGGCTGGAGCTTCTTTGGGTCTTTAGTGCAGTATTGTTCACAATTCGCTACAAATATTTTGGAAAAACTACAATAAATTGCAAATTGCTCCTGTACAAGTTTGGGGGTTTTTTTTATTTTAATCTGGTATTTGTGTTTTCTGTTTCACAACATCATCTACTCTGAACTCAGGTGATTATTTTTAAAACAGTTACTCAAGAAACTGAGGAAGACAGCTCTTTATAATTTTTGGCAAAAACGCTGTATTTCTATTTAAAATACTTATGATCTTGTTTTCTCCTGATGTCATCGTTCATAGGGAAAAAAATCTGTGTGCCCATCATGAGCAGAGTGTATCAGTCTCACCTGTGGGAGGTCATTGAAGACAGTTTATCCAGACTTTTGTGGTTAGAGTGCCTTGTGTGGCAGGAGTGACACAAAACAGAAAGCACTAATCTTTTCTTCATGTTGATTTGGCAGCCTTATCTTCTGTGCCAATGTGAAAATAACCCCAAATTCACCTACTTTCTAATATGCAATCTCTTTGACAGATGATATGTCCTTTTCTGGGAAAGACTGCTGTGGCACTAAACCTGTATATGCTTTTAGACTACAAAGGAGGCCTTTTCAGGCAGCAGCCACAGACTGGGTTTGCATATTCTGCCCAACCTCTCTTAGTCACACAGTAGGAAATTGCACCATAGGTTAGCCACCTCTCAACCCCGAGGTTTGAGTGTGGAATTCATATCTGCTTTCTCACTTCTGGCCTCAAGTAGGAAGTCTTCAGAGACCACAGAAATCCTTAAAATGGCTGAAGAGTCCTCATCATTGGAGGAAAGCCCTAGGCAATCGGTGTATTTGAGGTAGGAATGCAAATGCCGAACAAACCAAGCACGAGGAAAAAACGTTTCAACTTGCCATGTGTTATAATGGAGGCTGCCAAAAACTTTGGGCAGGCTCTAATACTTTAGGCAGGCTCTAATACTTTAATGAGAACTCACCTTTCATTTGTGCTATTTATACAAAATTATTACATTCCTTTAAGAAAATTTAATGTAAATACTTCTGTTTTCTTAGAATACATAGAATGCATGTGAAATTATTTCAGACAAAAACAATCAGGAAGAATCTGCATAACACACTCCTATTAAAAATGAGAACTGAGAAATGGTCCACTAGCTTTTACTGCTGTTGGCCATTTATCTGAGGTTTTTTGATTCTGAGACTGTCTGATTCGTCCACCCCTATACTGCCCTTTCAAACAGCTGTTTATAGCAAACTGAACTTTATTAGGGCAGGTTACACCTGTCACTTTTACAGTATCCTTAAGGATAAGAAGTCATCTAAAGAGAGTGGAACATAAGGACAGCCAAAGTTATTACTGTCAATCCCTTTGCCATCTTTTTACCTGATTCTTGGAAATGGATCCAGTTCATACAGGATATGGAAACACACATGCAGCTGAGTTCCCTGGACCTTCAGCAGCAGCAGGGTTTTTTTGGTAAACAGGTGTCTAGTTTTCATGTAGTGATATGAGCTCTATCTATTCTTAGCAGCCATTGCAGCTTTTAAAAAGGAACATTTTCCATCCAGAAGATGAGCAGTTGGAAAATCACACACAAAACTCCGTATTAGCAAATGGGTTATCAGAGGATCGGGTTGCAATTCTGTTCTTACTTGCAGTCTCGGAATAAGCAATAGATTTTGATGATGTCTAAAATTGGTCAGAAGTAGCACATGTTAGTGTCAAAGAATACGCAAATGGCAAGAAATTACTAGGTCACCTTGTCACCTTGCAGTAGTGTCGGACTGCTTCATACAAGTAGTTTTTTCAGTAAAACCAGCATGAATGATTTTAAACATGCCAGGGAATGTAATTTTTCTTCTCCTCCATAATGTTTTTCCGTATATATTTTAGGCTAGATTCTTCTAGCAAAATATCTAAATTTCCTTTTCCACCATTTTTTCCCCATGTTACTAGGAAAGGTTGAATATGCTTCTCCATTTTACTTTTGCAGTTTATCTGAGAGGCCGATACACCCGGCCTACATGTCAGAAGTGGCTCATGCAGATTGAAACTCCAGCATTACCTGGAGGAGGCCCGAAAGACTCTTCCACATGGTAGATGTGTAAGGACACAGCTGCTTGGCTGAGGTGCACCTTCTTTGCCCTCGGTGCTGTCAGCCCATCAGCAGAAATAGGAAGCAAGAGCTTAGGAAACCTGGGCTCTTGGAGGATCTAACACCCCCAATAAGTATGTTCTTTATTTATAGCTTCTGATTATTTTCAGGCCCTTATGTCCTTTATAACTTTCTTTATAACTTCTCAGTAAAAATAAGTCCTTTGCCATTTCTCGGAACTGTTTCTTGAAAAGGAATGTCTTTTTTTCAAGAGGGTGTGAACTTCAGTGGGCATAACATTACTGTCTTCATCTCCATTGCAAACACAATTACTACACTTCACTGCTCCAGGCATCATTCTCTGACACCTCCAGTCCCCAGGAAACTCAGCTGATGCTAACAGGACTATTCACATGACCAGTGCATATATTTGTGCAGGCTTCAATTGCTTTACATTTACAGGTTTTACATGTCATCTGCAGCATAGCTGAGTGTGTACACAGAATGAAATGCTGGTGATGCTGCAAGGGCCTGTAAGTTCCCATGTAAATATGGTTCACTGTGAGGTGTTTTTGTTTCTCTTGGATAAAAATATGACTTTTTTAAATCTAAGGGACTACTGTTAGACTGCTGCTTTGAACAAAGTCACAGCAGGTATCTAGTAGCAAAGGGAAAAGTCTTTTTTTCTTTCTTTTTGTCCTGGTTTCATCGTTCACCTTTATTTTATCTCTCCAGACTCGTTTCCCAAGGCGATTTCCCATTTTATCAATGTCTCTGGTGAAGACTGTGTGACATATATGACACCAGGAAAGAGAGTTTCCTTTGATGCACCTCATGGCTTTGATGAAGACCTCCAATATAATATACGTATGATTATTATTAATAATAAAAAACACTTTGACACTCAGGTCTCCAAAACAATTGTATAAACAGACACAAATAGTTTATATCCCAGTGGATCCAAGGCCAAAATCTGGTTCAAGTTGTTAAAAAATGTAAGACTGTAAGACTTTGTGTATGCTGATCAAAATAATGGCTTTTCAATGACTCATGAGCATCCCTTTGCACAGTTTTATATCCATGGACACGTTACCAACCCTTCCAAGACTACTTCAGTGAACATAAATCAAAAGCTGTAAGATATCAACACTCCTTCTGATCTTTATCTGCCATGGAAATCTCCACAAGATCAGTGAAAATTAAACTCTCCTGCTGTTCTTACAAGGTTTTGGTATCTAGAGATGTGTACCCTGTTCCCTACTGTATAGGGGCTTTTTCTTACAGTTTAAAATTACACTGTTCATTTCCATATGTGTTCTGATACATGGCAAGCTGCCTCGGGTGTTTAAAAAAGGATGTATAAAGACATGGCCACACAGGTTAGGAATAGATTTGGCCACTTAATGCTACTGTATTTGGATGGTTTGGATTATAGATACCTAAAAAAATTCTATTGCTTATTAATCAACACTGGTATAGGTATAATCAACTGTCACTGGTATAATCAACACTGTCCCAGCATAAAGTGACAGGGGCCATATGTCTGACTTTAGGTACTACAGAGAATGTGCCATGTCCTTTCTTTGAGATTCAGAGAATCCCCTAAATCATTCACATTTAGATGAAGTTGTCATTATACTAGCTTACATGTAAGGAAAGAGTTAAATTTAGACATATTTCAAGCTGCTGTCTACTTACAAGGGGGAAAGAAGCAAACATACTAATTTACAAATTTGTCTTCATGCTTTGAGTTGACACTGAAATTTTTGGGAAGGGGACAATAAAACAAGAACTAATCTGTATGCAAATATCAGGTTGATTCTGAGGTGACTCACTTGAAATAATAACAATTTTAAGACTCAGTCTTTTAATTTTTAGATTCCCAGATTATACAATCCCATATGTGTGACTAATAAAAGAATTTTAGAACCAGGTTAGTTTTAAAGCTGTGCTTAACCAAAATTGTATATTCACTATTGATTTTCTTGATTTACCTGACTGTACAGCAATAAAAATCAGATAAATATAAGCACTGGAGTCAGAAGAGATAAAGATTTAAGCAGTAAAGTGTGCAATGGCCTGATACAAGAAATACATAGGGCTACTAGTGAAAAGGCAGAAGCTCTAGCTTAGAAGCAGCCTTGTATTTCAGTCATTACTATTGTGAATTAATCCCTCTTTGTAACAGTGTTAATAACTTTCTGGAACACCCAGAAAAAGAAAAGAGAAAGACAAAGAGAGATAATCACAGGAAGACATTGTGTTTCTCATTTATTGCATCTCAGCTTATGTATAAATGTATTCAGAATCAACAGCTTCTGATCAGTCATTACCAGAATTGCATAGGGTTACACTATGGTCTGATCTGGTTGAAAGTCACACAGGTACACTGAGCAGATGTGTGAGAAGATACATTCTAATTCTAGATATAGCAGTGAGCCACTCATTTTGTCATGGCTTGTAGCAAAAGGTTTCATTGAGCCACAAAAGAACATTTGCAGATCAGCTGCTTCATAACCCTCATGTAGTAGATTTGAACAATTTGAAAATTCACCTTTGCTTAGTCATGGCATCATGGGCTATATCTCTGAAGAAGACTGCAACAGCTGTTTTTTGGAACTATAAGCCTGAGCAATATAAAATTAATACTAACAGAAATGTACAAATTCAAACCCTTTTCAGCCAGCTACAAAATTCTGCAGGGGTTTTCTCTGAAACTGGATTTCAGAGTTTAAAGCAGCTTTGGACTGCGTAAGAATGAAATTCATTTCTGTCAAACAAGTTCCATGTTACACTTGAAGTATCAGTTCAGATTATCCATAAGGATTTTGCTACACGTGTTATATGTGTTGCTTCAATTAAAAAAAAAGACAACAACAAAATTGTTAGAAATGGTATGTCATAAAAAACAATGTCAACATAGTTGAGCATTTATAGAAATGGATATTACCAGTACTGCACCCACAATTATGTGGTGCAATTGCTGGTATATTTTGTAACTGGATGTTACTGAACTCTGCCAACACAGGCAGTAAGCTGGTGTTTTTACTGTGGTTTCAACAGTGTTGTTTTCCTGTAGCAGAGGCCCAATAGGTGTACCAAGCAACATGAGAAGGGTACTCATAAAATATTACTAATGGAATTATTTAAGTTACTGTTTATTAGGAACATTAATGGGTAGGCTTCGCGAATGAAGATTTGGGAAGGGCTCTACCCATGCTTGCTACAAGTGCGCTGGTGGCTAAAAAGGCCAATGTGAGACGGACAAGTCCGGTTACAAAAGGCACAGCAGAAAGACTCCACAGATTATATCGACAAGACACGATTCTTTCTGCGCTGTCTCTTCTCCTCGAGAATGATCCTGCGCATGTTCTCAAAAGAGGCAGCAGCGTTAAAGATTGTGTCTCCAGGCCTCCCAACTGGAGGCCAGAGCAGACCAATGGTGATGATCAATATGGCCAAGGCTGAGGGGTTGTTTCAGGGAGTCCTTGTATCTCCTCTTTGGGGCTCCCCTCTTGCGGCAGCCAGTGGCAAGTTCACCATAGAGCA
>JAWWES010000115.1:91220182-91264850 GCA_035583135.1 Lophotriccus pileatus
AGGTTCGTCTACCGGGGCCAAGCGAGCTTGGACGGTGGCAGCGAGGTCCTCAGGACGTAGGTTTGTTTTCAGAGTGATCTTCTCTTAGATGGATTGCCTTACAGGGCTAACGAGCACCATCTGCCCAGGTCATAATGTGGTAGACACAAGGTAAATCACGTTGACTCTTACTAGGATCCTGATAACTTCAGGTTTCATGGACTTTTCACAAGGTAACTAGGCATAAACCTCTTTTAGACTTCTGAAAGTTATCTAAGGCAATCACCATAAATTCTTTTTTATATCATTACCAGAAGGAAGTTACACTCCATGCAAGCTATACAATGTATCCTAAAGTAAGTGAAATGACAGGTGAAATGGAGTGTCCTAAGAGCTCCACTGAGCAAAAGGAGAGCCAAGGATGGCTGTCTTTCACTTAAGTGAATAATTCTTAAATGTATTGCAGTGTATTGCACTGTACTACAAGAAGTGGTAAGCAATTATTTCCCAGCCACCCTGTATAGGCTTCTCATGCCATTTTTCTCAGAAGACATCTGTGCAGTAGCAAACCTTATCATTACTGGGAAATCCTGTTGGGATGGACAGGCCCTTTTGTGCCATTTTTTTCACAGTGATACACGGCATCTTTTTTTCTTCTGTCTGCATTTTGTAGTACAATCTAAGAACCTCAGTTGAGACATATGACGTTAATGTCTTCTAAAAAAATGCATGTCAAGGCAACTGTGGAATTGTTCCAGGAGAAGCTCATCTGCCTGGATGTTGCAGACCCAGCACAGTTTGACATACAGGACAGAGGGAGAAACGGGACAGCATTGCTCTGCTCATCCAGTAGCACAACATGTCACGGGGAACTTCCAGTTATATAGGTGTGGGAGGTTATGTTATCAGGTACCCCTCTCCTTACTTTCATCGTCATCCTTCTGTCAGCTTCAGCTTCCATCTGTGTTGTCAATAAATATTTGGAATCACTGCTTCCCACTAAAATCTCCAGGAGCATTTCTCTTGGCTCCAGATGGTTTTACTGGGCTCTAATTTGAACCTTTTGTATTACTGCTAGAAAAATTTAATAAACTGCCCATAGGAGATGGCAGGACTACTTTCTTTTATTTTGAGTTTGGGTTTGTTTTTTGCTTTTTTTCTGAAGAAATCTGGGCAAACAACAAACTATAGCTTGTATTTCTTCCATTTCTGTTTAAACATTCATCGTTTGGAGCTAAAAACTAAACTGTAACACAGCAAAATAAACTGGTCTTACATTGTAATGCTTCCTGTATTAAAAAGAATTTTCCATTGCCCCTTCAATTTTATCAAGGGAAAAAATCATCTCTTTATGTTTTCTTTTCACTAGAACATCAGCTTCTCTTTGAGAAAGAGTTTCAGGCAGATAGAATTCACCTGAGGTATCATGTTGCAGCTGTCATCCTCAACGAGATGGGTGCAAGGGAGGATGAAGGTGAAATAATACTGATTCTTATGCTGCAATTCTGATATCCAAAATGTAAAAAGAAAAAAAAAACCCACACCAAATGGTAAAAAAGGGCAGTATTTTTTTTTAAGTTTTTGATTTTTTTTTTATCATTCATGATGAAATAAAGCGCAGGATAAAAAAAAAGTTACTGCTTTGCAGATAATCCTTCCAAATAGCCTTGGTTATTAGACATATGGTCATTTACATCCCATAGAAATACAAATTTACCCTTATTTTCATAGAAATAGAAGAGGAAAAACCCCAAATTATGAAAGAATAACAGTTACATATCTAAAATATCTTCCTCAAAACCCAAGCTATATACATCCTGAAAGGGTTATACTGGAGAGTGATAAGAGAAAGGTAGTGTAGGAGGCAGGTAATAGTTTCATTCAGGGAGAAAACACTATTTCAAAAAAAAAGATGGAGGACTTCATACTATTTAGGTCCTGGTGGAGTTGGAAGAGTAAGTAGCTAGGGGATCTCCATGGACCAGTGCCTTTTCTGGAAAAAGTCAAATAAAAATTAATGCAGTAAGCTGAGGGTCTGTATTGTTCTTTATCTAAATTCATACTTACTGAAAAAGAAAGATGAGCTCTCTCAGTGATCGTCCTCTGTTATGATTATAATGAGCCCGTAGGATCATTTCTGGCAAGAGTGTTGTTTTCCTGTCTGACCACAGTGTGTTTGGTATATGGATGTAGCTCAGGCACAGGTCTACTGGAAGCAAAAGGACTGTAAGTTTCCCTCCTTTCAGGCAGTATCAGGCCTGAAGAGCGCACTCTGTAGTCACAGAGCCCAGCTGTGGGCACGTGGCTGCAAAGCCCTTCTGCGACTTCCTTCCTCGGGGAGAGACCCTTCAGGTCTGCCTGGGCTGGTGTATTTCTCAGGGTATATTCTGATTAACACTTTGTTCTATACTGTGGTCTAAAGGGCTCCTTCACAAAATGTAGGAATATGCGTATTTCTTTTCTGCAGAAATCCTACCTCACCTGGTTCATAGCAGTCAAATTTTTGCTGGAGCAAGTCATGGTGTTAGATACCACAGAAATTAAAACTGAAAGCTCTGCAGAAGCTACAGCTTTGTATTTCTGTTCAGTGCTCCGGCTACCATGGATGGAAGAAAATAGTCTGTATCGTAATTTGCTGTAACATGGCTACTTATGCAACGCTGGATCCAATGCAATACCCTAAAATGCCTGATTGCTTGTATAGCCTGTCTGCTCAGCTTCTACATCTTGCTCCCTTACACTCTTTCCTCCCACAGCTGTCATTTGGTGGTGACACTGGAAGTCACAAAGGCTTCAACTCCAATGGGGTAAAGGCAGAGCATCCCCATGGAGCATGCTGCTGCTAGAGATAAGCTTGTCCTCAAATCTAAATGAGCATTCAAAACCAGACCACTTTCTGCATGTACCTTATGAATGGCAGAGTTGCTGTGGATTATTTCCTCTTGAGGGAGAGATGAAAGCAAGTTTTTCTGTAAGGAAGGATTTGCCGTTTGTATTTCATGTGGTGTTGCCTAGATACTGTAATGACTGATGTCTTTAAAACACAGATAATCTTAAACAGAAGAGAACATCATTAAGGTTGCAGAGTCAAGTACTCAAAAGATGGGAAATGACAGAATTAAGGCTGGCCAGGAAACCTTAATTCAGCTGTCTTTTGCTGAATATACTGTTACACTGTAGTTACATAGGACACATGCTTCATTAAGCACGAAGAGAGACAGTACTCCAGCAGTGAGCATTTGTATATTGTATTTGCCTCTCACTGTTCACTGTATACCCCATGGCCTTATTTGCCTCACATTATTCAAACACTGCTGTAAGGTAGAATTATTCATTTCCTCTAGGGTGTCAGAGTGCTTCACAAACATTAATTCATTCAGTCTCACAAAACTCAAATTAACTGATTTTTTTATATGGTAAGAAAACCAATACAGAAGTTGTCTAAGGTCAAAGATAAAGGTTTCTATCAGTTTGAGGTGTCAGTCTAGGTGAACTAAACCAAGAGCTTTCAGAGTACTTTGAATTACATGTTCATGAACAGTATCTGTTGACTATAATAGCAAATTTTACTTATTTTATATGTAATAAAAGTTTGTTTAAAAATACACAGAATTACACATATATGTAAATATAATGTACCTAACACTTGACATGATAATATAATGTATTTCTGGTCTGCAGTGTTCTGAAAGATATTTTGAGTTTGTATTTTCTGAGTTCATCGAGTCAGTACTCCTCATATGCCAGTCATTGGAGACTGCATACTGGCATCATCAGGGGCAGTACTGCCTTCAAAATACCTTGAAGACTTTCTGTAATGCAACATTCTGAAGGAGTGGTTTTAGCATAAGGATCGCTCATAAAGGTATTACCTTTGGACCTCCACCATGACATTATTCATTATCTAAATGAATTGTGTTTAACCTTTCCTAAGCTTCCATTTAAAATTAATGTCCATTAAATGCATGTACAGCAATTGAATTGTTTTAATGGAAAAATGTATTTTTATGCTCTTGGTATTTTAAGAGAATTTTATCCCCCATCTACACTCATAGAGCATAAGCTGCTTTATTATATGAATTCACTTATTCTACATATGAAGTTTTGCTCTAAATTTTAGTATGGGAGGAGTTTCCTGGCATTTGTATACCCCATTCTAAAATGTATTTGGCTGTTCTTATAGTACAGGACGTTTGGGCTCTGCTTTATCCCAAATAAATTCCAGTATATCTGTGCCTGTGCAAGAAAATTTTAAGAAAACAGAAGAGGAGAGTGCAAAGCCACCACTGCAACTGCACAGGTCACAGTGTCTTTCCATGAAAATATATTCGCCTTTTAAAGACATGGCGAAAGGGCTTTAATGCTTGCTGAGCAATACAACAGTCTAACCGTGGTTGTGTCAGGTCTATGGTTATAAACAAAGATATTTTGCAACAAAGAGCTCTGAAGTGCTCATGCTAATAACAAAGTTTTATACTTGGTTCAGAGACTAAATTAAGAGCTGGACAGTTGGGAAAGGACCCTGACAGGATTTCATTATGTTGCAACTGTTTCAGGCTTTTTTTTGTGATGAACAGTCTATTGAAATAACTGTGTGGAAATATCTCCAGGATGAAGTTGTTTCGTCAACAAGAAGTTAAAATGTAACATGAAAGTAACATTTATTTCTGTCTAATTTGCATATTGGCAATGTTAATTGAAAAAATTATGAAGTACAATAGAGGGATCTAATTTAAATTCCTTTAATGGAAATTGGATGAAGGCGCGTAGTTCATAAATCTACCAGTGATGTATAAGCTAGTATAGAACTTTATTTGCTGCATATCAGCATAAAATTTCTCTTGTTCTTTTTTGTTCAGTTATGAACACATGAATTTTAAAACAGCTGTTAAGATGTATGTGGCTAGATTCAAAACACTCTTTTTGACTGATTTAGCTTTCTGAAATACTATTCTAATAATTTTTGGCTTTATCAGTTACTAAAACATTTTTTTGTAACTTCCGTATTTAATTTTGTTCACTTCAGATATATTGTATCTTCTGAGCTCATTTCCTGCAGCTTTTCTAGGCAATCCATGCAATCCATGCTTTGTCTGATGTAAGCTGACCATAACTACCTTTTGCTTGGCACATCTATAATATAGATACACCAAGCAATACTGGGCCCAACAAGCTGCTCATGAGCCAGCAGTGTGTCCCTGGGGACAAGAAGACCAGTGGTATCGTGGGATACACTGCGAAGAGCATTTCCAGCAGGCCGAGGGAGATGATCCTTCCCCTCTACTTGGCCCTGGTGAGGCCAGTCTGGAGTGCTGTGCCCAGTTCTTGTCTCCTCAGTACCAGAGAGGCACGGAGCTCCTGGAGTGGGTCCAAAAGAGGGCAAGAAAGATGATTAAGGGACTGGAGCCTCTCTTACACAGACAGACGGAGGGAGCTGGGCCTGTTGAGCCTTGAGAAGAAAAGACTGAGTCCATGTATATAAGTATCTGAGGATGACGATAAGATGATGAAGCCAGGTTCTTCCTGATGGTCCCAACCACTAAGACAAGAGATGATGGGCAGAAACAGGAAGTTCTACCTGAAGATACGGACGAATTTCTTTACTGTGGGGGTGACTGTGCACTGGAACAGATTGCCCAGAAAGGTTGTGGAGTCTCCTTCAATGGAGATATTCAAGAACCATCTGGTTGCAATTCTGTGCAGTGGATGACCCTGCTGGAGCAGTGAGGTTGGACTAAATCACTCACTGTGGTCCCTTCCAACTTTACCTGGCCTGTGATTCTGTGATATCCTTTGTGATTTATTTTCTTTTAAAAGCCAGTTTTTAAAGTGGAAAATGTTTTCTTAACTTCTATAATTCATCTCTGTACTGGAACAGAGCACCGTGAATCCAAGTCAATGACAACTGTTGTGCACTCAGAAGAGATTCTGCCTACTTAGAAGCTGTATAGCAGTGGCCAATAAGGAATACATACAACAAAACCATCCTGGTTTCATTCCCACTAGCAGGACCCCCCTAGTCACTTCTGTGCTTATGTAAATGCTGGGGTACTAAACTCATCAGCAGGCCATTAAATAATATTTATTTTCTGCGAAGTCTTTGTGTTTGGAATTTTACTCCCATATTGGGATGCAAGAGGGTGCCCCAAATTCTTTATTATCCTGATGAACCTCAAATAGCAACATATCCAGATTTTACATTATTTCTGTTCATCAGGTAAGACACCTGGACCAGTGTAAGATGATCCTAGTAGCATCAGCTAAAGGCAAGCGTTTATCTGTTCTTTAAATCTGATGATTTAAATCTGCATCTAAGAATGAGGCTGTACCTTTCCTAACTGTGTGCAGACTTTGCTAGTATCAACTAAGGTGATTTAGCCAAACTGGGGGTGTGAATTGCTTCCATAGCATCACGGGCCCTTGGAAACACTCACAATCAGAAAACTGCAAATGTCTCTTAAAGACACTTGTTCTCTGTTCTCCTGAGGTAGCTACACACTCAGTACCACTTAGGTAATGTGGATGTGTGAGGAGGGAGTGACAGAGGAGGTGGAAAGAGAGAAGGTATACACTGAGTAAGAGAAGATTATAGAATAAATATTTTCACCCTGCAGTTTAGGAGCAAAATATTGCAGTCTGATCACTGTCTACTGTTGTATTCCCTGGGGCCATGTAAAGTATATATTTAATGCAAAAGTATTTAATTGTCCTTGAATTGTATTTCACAAAAGCAATGTAATGAAGTTTCAGTCAAGGCCTTAGCTAGAAAAGTCTGAAAGGGAAATTGAAAAGGAGATTTTCACCCCTGAGGTTTAATTCCAAAAAATATTACCACGATTGAGATTTTTCCCTTGTACTACATGTTTTTATCTCTAGACAAAACTCTCTTTAAGAAAAATGATATATTTCATTGACTACAGGATTGATTCATTCTTACATTCTGCCTTAATTCTATTTTTCTTTTGAAATAATTGAATACCATTTTACATGCTTCTTTTAAAAGATGCTAGATATTGTTTCCTCTTAAGCATTCAGGTTTTCTTCTTTTTTTACCCTGCAGTACTTGCAATCTCCTTGATCCAACTCCTTAAAAACTATTTTTTTAATACTTTGCCAATATTTATTTTTCTGTGTTTATATCCTCCAGTTATGTTTTGGGTTCTCAAGCTATATTGCTTCTTATTTTTTTTTATCATGGATAACGCATTTTGTCAAAGTACGCTTTAAAATAAATCCTACATTGTACAGTGCCTAATTTACTTTGTTTGAATAGGTACCACATTTCAGTACAAATTGGACAACTTGTCAGTGTCTCAATTTCGACACTGAGAAAACCTAACTATAAAAAGCACAACAACACTAAGAAGAGGTCCACATAGATGTCAGCTCTAAAATGAGCTGTGGAAAATCCACTCGAATTTAGTAATTTCTAAGGCAGCTTTTCAGCTAAGCTGAGAATATCCAAAGGTATTTGGTTTTTGCTTTGAAGAATTTGGCTCTTTTGTGCCATTCTGCTGTGTTTTTACTTAGCTTAGGGCACTCTTTACTGTTCAGCACAAGCATTTACTAAAAAAAAAAAAAAAAAAAAAAGAAAACACCTTTGAAAGTCCAAAGGTCCCATCTGCTGACTTACACAGCTTAAGTACACAAACCTAAGTTTTTTTCATTAATGATTGTTTCTGAAGCTCCATGGCAGCCAAAATGTCCTGTGAAAGTGCTAAAGAATTTGTCAGAAAGATTAATCTATTGAAGACCTATGTTGTTAATCAGAGGGAATAAATTCACCAGGTTTGATACTGTGGTAGATGTGGTGGAATTTTGTGAGAGACAGACATTTTTGTACAGATACAACTTCAAAGGACTTTGTAGTTTCTAGGGACAAGGACAGCCTTATATCTAGAAAAATCAGTGTAAAAAGAACGGCTTTTTGTTTCATTTGTGCAGAATTGTACGCTCAATTTGTAACTACCTCAGTGGAGACAGAATGGCAGAGAAAGATGCTGTGATTTTTCTCAGTGTCTGCTAATACTATTGGTAATGCAGAGATCTTTTTTTTTAAGTAGCTTGCTGGGGCAAAAATTGCACAGAGCCCTTAGATTATGGAACTATTGCTTAAAAGTGACTCTTAGACAACACCTAGTCCAACCTTTTACTCAGAGCAGGACAGTCACTAACACTACAGTCATTCAGCTACAGTTTTGCCTGAGTTTTGAAAACCTCCAGGGATGGGACAACCTATTTCAGTGTTTCATTTCTGCACAGTGTTTAAGGTTTTTTTGTGTGTCCTTATTTCCAACCTGAACCTCTCAAGGTTCCATGTCTCATTTGGTCTTGTCATACTGATTGCCACTACCAAGAAGACTTTGGGTCTGTCATCTTTGTAGTTACCTTTCAGGTAGTTGTCACCTGCTATAAGAAATTCTTTAGCCTTCACTCAGCAATGCTAAAGAAGTGCAGCTTTTTCAGTTAGGCAATGTTTTGTAAAGTGACAAAAAGACTATTCAATATAAACATACAGTAGCTGATGAACAACTAGGAGTGAAATATCTGAGACAACCATCAACTGAATTACTATGAATATACAACAATCTTAAAAAAATACTATAACTAATACTATACTAAATTTCTGTTAGCATTAAGATACTTGTTGCTTTTAGCCCTATGAAAACTCAAAGTGTAACAATTCCTTATTCAATAGTATGTCAGTCTGTCTATTTCACACAAAAGTGGTAGGGGTCATTTCCTAATTAATATTTTAGAGAAGTTATGGAAAAAGGTGTCCAGTTTGGTCTTGGTCAAGCCCACTGAGACAAAAGATTTCAGAATTAAGAGGCTCAGAACAGCCATGAAGCAAAGAGGCTAAACTTCTTCAATCTTTTTTTCATTTTGTTAATTCCTGTCCTTACCCCCTTTTCAACTGAGTAAAACTATATCATGTTATGTCAACAGTCTACAGTTGACACCGTACTGCTGTAGGTTAAGGGTACTCTGATGAAAAGCAACATCTTCCTATTTTTTTCCTCAGTTTCAACAGAAATATTTCCAGGGAATTAGATGAAATGGGAAAGGTGTTTTGCCCTGATAAAGATAATTCTAAGTGCATTTCCTACATGAAAAGGTATGCAGCAATAAATGAAAAGCGACTTCTGTGATTAAGCTACTCTTTCAAAACCAATTCACATTTGAGAAGTAGATGCCTCAGATTTTTGTCTTTTAACTGAAGTAAGACAGTGTTTTGTGCAGTACAGCTTCTCTCTTCAAAGCTGTAAGCTGCTTGAATGCAAAGCTTTTAAAAGTTAAGAACACCTAATATGTAATGAAAGTCTCTGTTAGTCGAAAAAATTCTAAAACCTGAAACATACCTTAAATTGGGATAAATGTGAGAAATAAACATGAAGATTAGGAATAGATGGTTAAAATTAATTTTTCTCCTTTAAGAAACAGTATTATCAATTTCTGTAGAACATCTGTTCTGCAGGTGCCAATACTACTGTGCTTCCTGAGTATTTTAATCTTTCTTCCAAGAGACAGGAGGTGAGATTTATTTCTAGTAAGTGCAGCTTTAAAAAATGGAAGGGCAAGAATGTTAGGACAAGCAATCATTTTGTGTTACAGCTGGAAAAAAAAAAAAATACATGCTCTTCATAGTTACACTGTCAAGCCTTACAATTCAGCAAGGGAGATGGGAAATAAATGGGCAGATAGCAATGGTAAGAAGAATGAAATAAATGACTGGAGCAAGAGTTGGGATAGGGCTAACTGCATAGTTCAGTGAAAGACTTATTATCTCTATCAAGAAAACTTAAAGTTCAGATTTGAAGAGTAAGTCAAATCTCTCAAGAAGAAGTGCTGTAAGAACAGGCTGAAGTCATGGTCCTTTAAATAGAAATTTCCAGTAGGCAGGTGGATATCATATTTAAACATATGTGCTCAAAAATATATCTTGCAAAATTTGTGTAAAGAAGGGGAAACTGTGTGAGAACACTTTTCTGGAAATACAAAGATTGTATATGACCTTTATGTTGTGGGTTATGGATAAACTTATTTTTTATTGAATATAAGGTATTGTGAAAACTTTGAGAAAGAGTACACAAGTTGACAGAAAATTTGGAGAAAAATACATCCCTTAATTAAATTGTGCTTTAGGCATACTGGTTTCTTTGTTTCATCACAAAGTCCTTTGTCTCCTCCAAAAGCATCAGTCTTAGTGAAAGAAGAGAAACTGGTAAATACCACTGATTGACAGCTTTTGCAGTTTTCAACTTGGACTAATGAAATTCCCAGGATGCCTCAGTATGCACAGCAGGCTTGCTGGTTTTCTCACAAATAATCTAGCAAATTCCTTGCAGTGGTCTGGGAAAAGAGGGTGTGAGCAGTTGCATACTCTCTCCTCCACAGAAGATGCTGCAAAAGGAGACAAACAGGTGAATAATGGAACAGTTGTTTCACAACCTTCCACACAGGTATTTTTCTTATACATAAAAGCTATGTCATAGGTAAACTGGGATGTGACATTTTGCAATAAAAGAACTGACTCAGCTGTTGGTAACTTTTTTCCCTTTTGACCAAAGATTTCTTATCAAGGGAACTAATTGGATTGCTATAAGCAGGACCTGGGGACTGAACTAATCTGCATGCTGTGTAAAATGATCATTTGACTTGGCCCCAGAGCAAACAAGAAATCACACCAACTTGGCAGTATAGCTGTATTCAAGAGTAACAAAAAGTCACTTACAGTTAGCTAAAACCAATATTTGCATCCACAGATGCCTCATCACTATCTCTAGCAGTGAAAAAATGTTTTCTACTTATTGAATATATGTTATAAAAAGTACACTTCTTGATATGCAACATCATAAACATAAAGCTCATGTTGTGAGGACTATCTGCCGCAGTGAGAGCAGCAGCTCTCTTAGGATATGGTAGCTTATGGTAACTACTTAGGATATGGTAACAAATATTTCTAACATACATAATATATGTAATAAATTTTAAAGTGTTCATCTCCTCTGCATAGCTCAGCAGAGAGGACGTTGTTTTGGAAACCACTTGATGCAGGCCTTGTTCCTACCTTTACTAATAATCAGCAGTTGGAGACATAGTTCAAATTCTTTGATTAAAAATTATACATTTTGATAAAGGAAATCCTATTGTCATAGGAAAATGACAAATTTTAGAAATTCATACACATTATGTGTGTGTATCAACTTTGTATCAACTATGCAACTTTTGGTTGACATAGAGAATACCTTTCCTATGAGAATAAATAGAAATATTTTTGAATATTTGTTGAATCTGTAGCCTCAGAATTTGTAATGCTTTTCCTGACATATTTTCCAGACATATTTTGTATTTAATTTTATAGCAACAGGATTATGAGTAAATAAATTCAGATGTCTCTGTCTTTTCCACTTCTGAAACATCCAACTGCAGAGTGCAACATGTCCTAAGAGAAGGCCAGTTTCTCACAGTTGCTAAGAGAAGTTGTGGATGCCCCAACCCCTGGGAGTGTTGAAGGCCAATTTGGATGGGGGTTTGAGCAACTCATCTGGTAAAAGGTGCCCTGCCTATGGCAGGAGGGTTGGAACCAGGTGGTCTTTAGGGTTTCTTCCAACCCAAGCTATTCTATGATTCTAAGCAAGAACCTGAAGCTAGGAGTTATGTCCTCTGTTTTTCTCCGAGTACACTGTAAAAATGTATTAGCAAAGGTTGAAGTCTGGTGACACAAAATGCAGTGTCTCTGTTTGCAGAAAAGATCAAACTCACCAAAATATATGAAAGCACTGGATTAGGAGCTGAGAAAAGTCACAATGTGGTAATGCAAGTTAAATAAAATACATTTGGCTGAAGGACAGAATGAGACAAGCTCCAATGATCCTAATTTAAACTTGATACTTTACCAGTTAGAGAAGCCTAGATCAAAATCAAAGAAGCTATCACATTTTTTATGAGGACCCATCTCTGGATCCTGAATTCTCAAGCAGATTATTCAGATGACTGTTAATAAACTGATTGGAGTTTTCTCAGAGTATGAGCAGCATCCTTCCTAAATGCATGTTCAGACCTGGTGACACAATCCTAAATTGGGTTGCTCCATAAACGTTATAATCAGCATATTCTCAAAATATTTGTGGTAAAAAATATATCAACTATTATCACAGCAATCTCCTCCACCTCCCCCTCCCTCCCCCTTCCTCTCCCCCTTAAATTTGAAAACTCTAAATAGGATGAAGCAGGAAATTTCACAATACATTATTCAGGAAGGTGAGTTACATTCAGGGAGGAGTACACAACATGCTAATTTGTGGCTACTTTTACCATAGCTCACAAGTATCGTATTTGGTTTAATAAAGTGTATTTCTTCTTCCTTTTCTCATCTAAGAACACAGCAACCCATCACAATTGTTTAAGAAAACACAACAACATAGGACACAACAGTCAATTAAATTTATGTCCATAGAACCCAATTACCTGTAGTATTTGGAGTGGCTGAAAAGTACAGAAGTACTGAGCTAGGCAGTCTGGCAGGATGAAACATCAAAATTCTGTAAATTGGCTCCGTTACTGTCATATTGCAGAGCTCCAAAAAAAATATTTGTATGAGTTACCAGTGTGTAGGTTATTCAACAAATACACAAAATAAAAATGTATGTTTCCATAATGAGAAGTAAGTTTGAAGTGTGAGGCCATGGATACTGGAAAATGTTGGAAAAGGCCTTCCCAGAGAGAAATGTTTGCGAATGAATGACATGATACAGAATAGTTGCTGAAGCCATAGCAGTGAAATGACAATTTGTATTTAGTTGCTGTTTTGTTTTATTTGTTGACGTTTTTGTTTTGGTTGGTTTGTTTGTGGTTTTGGTCTGTGTGGTTTTTGTTTGTTGTTTTCGGGTTGGGGTTTTTTTTATATCTCAAAAATGATAAACAGTCCTGGACTCAAACTAGTCTTGACACTTTATTCCCACCTGGGTACAAAATGGTGGTATGATCATAATGAGTCAAATGGGGAAAAAACGAGCAACAAAACACCACTTTGCTTAGGGGACTTTCTTAGTTTCACCTTAACAGAAAAGAATGAGTGTGTGAACATACCCTGCACTCAGTTCATTCCAGCACAAGTTATCTCCCTAGAATGACTGCATCCCACTTTGTTCTCGTGTGTCCTGCAAGGTTCATCTATGCTAGCAGTTCCTCCCCAGGAACTCCAGGCCCTCCTCCAAGAGCAATCTTGGTCCTCCTCCTACTTTCATGCCACAGTTTGAGTGTACTTTTCTTTCTGTCCAAGCTCTCCTAAGGCCCCACTGAATGGAACTGGGAGAAACTGAGTGTGTTTTCAGAGTCCTTCATTCAGAGGAGAGATCAGAGGCCAAACAAAACCATAAAGTCACAGAATGGTTTGCATTGGAAGGCACCTTTAAAGATCGTCCAGTCCAACCCTCCTGCAATGAGCAGGGACATCTTCAACTATAACAGGTTGCTAACAGACTCCCCAAACCTGACCTTGAATGTCTTCAGGGATGGAGCATCTACCACCTTTCTGGGCAACCTATTCCATTGCCTCATCACCCTCATAGTAAAAAAATTCCTTCCTTATGTTCAGTCTAAATCTACCCTTTTTTAGTTTAAAACCATCAGCCTTTGTAACAGGCCTACATCATCCTATTGCAACAGGCCCTGCTAAAATGTTTCTCCCCATCTTTCTTATAAGCCCCTTTCAGGAGGAAGGCTGCTCTAAGATCTCCCTTCTCTTCTCCAGGCTGAACATCCCCAAGTTTCTCAGCCTGTCTTCATAGGAGGGTTGCTCCAGCCCTCTGATTTATGTTTGAGGTCCTGTTCTAGACCTGCTCCAAAAGGTCCATGTCTTTCCTGCACTGGAGTCCCCAGAGCTGGTTGCAGCATTCCAGGTGGGATATCACTGGAGAGAAGTAGAGAGGGAGAAGCACTTCCGTCAAACTGATGGTCACCTCTGCTTTCGATGCAGCCCAGGACATGATTGGGCCTGGATGAACTGGATTAGCAGTTCAATCACCCAGCACAAAGCAAGGGGCTACTCTGTGAGAAAGGACCAGCGCAGTTAATCAACTGCAAGGGTGCCATGGTTCGGTGAAGGGAACACACAAGGGTCGGGGTTTGGGGTTGAAGGTCTCGGCATGACTGTCCAGAGCTGAACTAATTTATTCAAAATGGAGGGATATTTAAGGGGTCAGCTGGGGAGGTTTCTGAAACTTGGGAGGAGTATGCAAAACCAGGAATGATAATAGGATAGAACATACATAACAATTAGGAGGCAGGGTTCTGTAAAACTTGGGTTTGATAGGTGGGGTTTACATGAATATGCATTTAGGAAGAATTTTACATGAATATGCATTTACAATAATGAAACTGGGAAAGAAGGGGAGAATACACAATAAGGGAGTGACAACCATTCCAAGGGAGCAAAGTCCATAACAAGATGAACTCCAAGATAACTCCAAATAGAGGCATCAACCTAGTAATAGGTTTTAGCCTAAAGTCTCTGCATTATAGTCCTCAATCCTCAGTCAGGAATTCTGTTTTCCACATGGTGTAGGATTCTTCTTCATCCTGGCCATCTCCAACACAAGGGTACAAAAGGCTCCGTGTCCTGAATGTAGCAAAGTGCCTTTCTGCAACCAAGAATCAGCTGCTCCTCCTTGAGGAAGGTGAGAGTTGCCTGTGTGTTTGTTCAGCTTTGCTAAAGAGCAGTCTAAAAAACTCTAGACTAGGGACTATTTTCTGAGTTTGAGCTTTGATTCTGCTGTCCCAGAGGCTTCCTCTCTCTCTCCCCATCTTCAGGAATCATTCTCCCATTGCAGTTAGATGACATAATCTGTCCCAAACTTCTGTTTTCCTTGTGTTTGTTTGCAAAGGCTGGCATGGTCAGAGTTGTGTCTGGGATGTGACTGTTTTTCCCTGGTTGTGGGCTGGGGGCAGCCAGAGAGACAGTCCAACACTGACAGCCCAGAGGCAAAGTGTTGTCAGCCCCACGAGAACCACACTGAAATCACCCAGAACTGAGCATACACAGGCTTTTAGTGATCTCATTGATACTGCAATCAGGATGCTCGGAAAACACCTAGAAATCAAGACTTTCCAGGCCAGACCCACTGATCTAATAAGGATAGCACTAGAGTGGTAGAAAGAACATACGCCTCCGAAAATTTGCAGCTCGGCTTTCTAGCTTAATAGGCCGGTAGAAATGGGTATGAGCAAAGTATCAAAAATTTTTTGTGCTGACATTGACAGAAGCTTTGCATGGAGAGTCAAACACTGAGCTGTGGATTCCAGCACACAGGAATGTACCACAGGCTTGGACACTGCCTTGATCTGCAAGTACATCCCTGTGCACCAGGTATTTGGGATGGAGGTTTTCAGTCATGCTGTGTGAGCCAGGCAGAATGAAAATGACAGAATTTCCACTGAGTACCAGTAAAAGCTGGCAAATAGTCATGCCAGTAATTGAACTGTTTGCAAAGTGAGGAGGAAAGGGAGAAAGTCCTGATAGGATAAAATGTGATTAGAATAACAGCTCTCTGCTGAGCAGCTCAAACACAGTCTATTACTTGTGGGAAGTGTGAGAAAAGCTGAAAATACAACAACCAAGACCTTTATTTAGCAGTTAACAGGCTAGTACATGCAATACTGTGTGCCTTTCCACAATCAAGTTCTAACAAGTTAAGAGATATCCTTCAAAAAAGCATCGCTGTACAGTACTCATGGGGATGCATTATAGGAAAGTGTTCCCAGTTTTGAACAAAGATTGATGGAACTGAATCTGTGTAATGTAATGTGGCATAAGAGGAAACATCACTCACATGAAGGAATTTTTCAGAGTGGCATTGACAAAAGAGTCTTTTTTGAGCACAGTATTGCTTTTCATTGTTTGGGTTTTTAAATTTAATCACTACTACGGCTGCAGTTCATGAAAAAGGAAATTACAATTGTTACACAAATGTTTAGGTTTTCATGCTTACTCACTTCATACTTGTCAGAACAGAAGGAGGGATGAGTATTTGCCTGCAATGCTTCCCAGCTGCTGTACTGCTGTTGCAGTGCCTATCTTTTCAAAGGAACAATTTGACCCGTCCTATTATTTCTGTCACTTTTCTTGTTTTAGGATCCCAAGGACAAGCAGAACTTGTAGGTTGTTGACCCCATTTTCTTTTGACACAATGAAAAGACATAATTGAAAGAACCTTTTCTAATTTCATTTTATGATACCTTCTGTCTTTGCTGATCTCCTTCTATGAGACAGGGAATGAAGAAACAGCAGGGCCCTGAATTAAGGACTGGATTAGTTAAAAACTCTTCAATGTCAAAAGCGAACAAACAAAATGTGGCGATAAATGAAAGCAAGAGAAACAACAAAACTGTATAACAACTGTTGATGTGGTTAGCAGAAACAATTATTCTATGAGAAACAATTAAATCAAACAATTAAAGAGGAGGTTGGCATAATGCAGCTAGGTAAAGCCTAGGAGTATGGGAAAGCAAACAGGTTAAGCAGGTTTTGCTGCTGTCTCAATATCCCTGAGGTACCTATGGATAATAGTAGGCTTGCCCTACTCAAGTTTCATTTGAGTTACAACAGAGATGCCAAAAACTTGTGGTGTACTTAACGGAACACCTCCTTCCCTTCCCAAACTTCTGTTTTTGAGGACTGTGAAGACAGGGAAGCCTTTAATAAATATTTTCTTGCTCAGATTACATAAATGAGAAAAAGCCAAAGAGAATTCAGTGGGAAGGCCGATCTGATGTTCCCCTCCTGCATCTGGAAGAGAATCTCTACAACCAGCTAATGTCTATTCATTTAGTCATTGGGTTCAAGATTTTCATTACTGCTACAATTATTGTTACATCCTATTTTTCAGAAGGCAAGGTCACCATATCAAAACTATTCCACTGGAGTGTAATTTGGATTATCCAAATATGTTTAATATGTATGAATTTCTGAAAAAAATCAACAATTCTTATGCTCATTTTAAAAAAGAAAAGGCCAATCTATAGATTTTAAATAAATATAGATATCTAGTAAGGGGAATAAAAGAAACAGGATAGTTTTAAAGTAATAATTGCATGCTGAAGCTGTACAGAGATGAAAAATGTTCAGTCTGTACAGGGGAAAATATGCCTTCTGATAAGCTTTATGAAGTGTTAGATAATCTAAGCATCCACCTCTATTCCTCCTTATATGAGAGTAGTTTACTGATTTATTTCAAACCTATAAACCCATCTTGACTCAAATGTGATGCAGGATAAAGTGTCTAATGTTTTTATGGAATCTCCTATTCCATTCCATGTCAACATTTTTCTAATAATTTTAAATAGTTATGTTATAATTTTATGGGTATCATTCAGTGTTTGAGTCAAATAAACTAGAGAGTTATTTTATATTTACTTCCTGTAGCCATTAAAAAAAAACAGACCTGTAAAGACAAAATAAGAAAAATGGTCAAAATATGGCATAGGGTAAAAGGAAAACAAAATATACAAGTTCTAGCCAGTGTCCATGTCCTGTAATTTGCCTACAGCTTTTCTGTTGTAAAATTAGTTGTTTATGCCATTTTATTAGAGATCCATTCATCAATAGAAGGTGCAACAAGCAAAATTATTGATCACAATGTTTTGGAGGACCATGGAAGACAATTCCTGCTACAGGTGTGTAGATCACTGATGGTTTAGCTTTGTACAGTCATTAACAGTGGACATGCAGGATCTGAAAAGGTTTAGTAAGGCGGGACTTAGCACAGAGTCACCAGGTAAGCTCTGTGTGAACTGACAGGAATTCCAACCCTTTCCCTCATGTAGCTCTCACTATTCCTGGTTTTTGGTGACCTGCTTCAGTGTTACCAAGTTTGTTTTCACTGTTTGAACTGCTTGGGTGAAAACACTCAGGTGACCATCCAATCTGAATGTAACCAGTATCCAAGAGAAAGAAAAGATAACATCAATCCCTATTAGGATGGGGAAAATTTCTTCTGCTTCAGGGAGTCAAGGGTTCTATTAACAGTTCAACCACAACTTCCTCCATAACTTTACTGTTCTTGTTGTGCTGTACACCAGTTTCTCCATGTTTACAGCTGAAGTTCTACTTGCTAAAAGAGAATGTTCTAGAGATAATGGATTAATGCTTATAAAGCACCAGGATTTCCCTGAAAGATTATATGTAACAAGCCCTTGAGGTATGTCAGGTTTCTTGTTATGGTGCATTTAGTCATACAATATATTTTAAAATTAATTATATTTTTATGTTAAAGTAGTATCCAATTTTAAAATAAAGTTTTCTGTGATGAAACTGTTTATTTTTCAAGTCTCAAATGTCCTCTTAAAAAAATGTCAACCAAGAAAAAAAGTAGAAGCACTGCCACAATATATTTAAAATATTTCTTTGATATTTTGAGAATGAAAAGCCTCACATATTATACTTGAGATTGTAGCTCCAGGTAAGTTTCCAATACTATTATCCCATAATAAAAAAATAAAAATTATGAAAAGGTAGAATTGCACGAGTTTTCAATATGTTGTCTGTGAACCTTTGTTCTGAGACTAAGACTATAGCTGTCTAGACTATTCCTGACAAGTTCTTGCTTAATCTTTCCTTAAACTTTTCCATTTTTGTTCAATCACATTACAAAACTCTCAGGAATTATCATCCTGTGTTTGGAAAACTTATTTAAATAATGTAATTTGATAATTTAAAAGAATAGCCTAAGGGTTTGGAGGTATGTGTGGGGGAAATACAAGCAAATAAAATACATTAAAAAGTTGATAAGAAAGTAGATCATATTTTAGATCTGAACATCAGCCCATTTAAAAGGAGGCTTATAAGAAATCCTGGAAACTGCAACAAATAATAACAAAATCCTGTTACATAAACCTTTGCCAAAGACAAAATAAATGAACTGTCTCATGTATTATTCTGAAAATATCATAGAATTAGAAAAAAAATTTGGAATCTTAATTTGTGGTTTAGGTCATCTCTTAAATGGAGTGAAATAATTATTAGATATTAGGTTTTATGAAACAGTTGTCTTTTTCTCTTAAGTTCTTTATTATTGAAAGAAAATTTCCTGGAGTTTTCTGGAGTTTTCTTGAGGTCAGAATAGTAGGATAGGGATGTGATTTAAAGAAGCAATATCCTTTCCTTCTTGCATTAGCCCTCCATTCTATTCTTATAAGCACAAAAATAATATTATGATAAGACCCCAGGAGGAGCTGAAATGCTAATATGATTTTTCCAAAAATATGGATTAAGTTGTATTGTTTGCTTAAGGTTTGTGCAGAAATGTTAAGTGAGAGATAATTCACACCCTTCATAAATTATATGGCTTGTTGTCAACGAGTGCTAATCTGAGATGAAGCTCGCTGGTAGGGGTGGAATGTGCAAACTGTAATGGTTCTCCCAGCATCAAGTGTGTAGGAGGTGTTTAAGAAAGAGCCAGTTCTAGCAATGTTGGCACAGGGTGTCTCATTCTGTCTGTTTTTCCTTAATGATACTCTTCAAATTACTTGGAAGCTCTTCCCACACATGATTAACCAGCACGTTCAGGACAATTAGATGAAGAATAGGCTGTATGACAGTGCCTTACCCAAAACTGTGTTTCCAAATTTTAAGACTTGCTTCCTGAGCAGGACCTTGGCCCTCAAGACACATGTACGTTGTCTTCAACATACTGCAAACTTATGTCATGCATATTAATGTGTGAAAGGCATGTTGCTCGCCTACTAGTCTCTCATGCCACTCAAGGCGTGTCTTACTAGTTCTAGCTTGCAGAAGCAAAGAGTTTTCATTGATATGCTATGGGGTGCTCAACCAGTTCTCACTATATCAGCAAATAAATAAGCATGAGTGAATATACAGATACATATTTTATCGAAGTGGAAGCCATCATATAATGGTAAACCCCTGAAGTGACAGTCACAACTTCTCTGCATGCTTTACTTTTAGAAGAATTTCCATGTATCTCATTGTGTATAGTATAGGAACATCAGCTTTCATTTCACAATGAAAATGTGACATGGCACCCTTCCAAACCTTTACAGAAGTGTGAAACCTGGACACTAAGAATTAGTAACTGCTCAGTGAAAATTCCAACTCATTAACGCCTCTAGAAAATTATGATTAACACTCTATTCTGTTTCACACTCTTGTCAACACAGTGGCCCTGTAAAGAACTAAGGAAATGCCCAAGTGACAATATGAGCCCAAATCTGAGGTCAACCATGGTCCTAAATTCTCTTTCTAAGTCAGTCAACAGAGTTGTGTTAACTTCCAAAGAGATTCACAATGCTTGTGCTCTTTAGGAATGCTGAGAGAAAAAAATGCGTACTGTGGATCCGTACAGCTTCACTATGATACAGAGTTGAAGACCAGAGGGGATCGTTACCATAACTTTGTCACTGTAATGAAAGCCATTGATCTTTCACAGATCCTCTTTTGCCCAAGGTCCAACACTTATGAAGAAAAATGCATCAATATCCAGAACGAGGTAGATATATTCCTTTATATAAAACTCTTCTCATTCCCATCTCGATTGAGAAAGTTTCCATTTCCTTGATAGTTCCTCAGATTATTTCTTATTTTGATTCATTACCCTTTCATGAGATCTATGACTTGACAACACCTTGACACCCATTTAATCCAGTATTGGTATCTTTTTTTTTTTCCAATGTTACTATAATTATAGCTTACCCATTTGCACATAGGCATGCATTAATTCTTTAGATTTTCTGTGAAAAAAACTTTTGCCATTAAATGATGAGTTTTAAGTGTACACAGCCATCACTCAGTTATGGGAGTAATGGAGGATTTGAAAAAACTAGATAAAACAAAAATACAGATATTAGCAAGGACGTGAATTATCCTGTGAGAGTACATTTAGTACATTCTCTTCTCAAAGCTTAAAAAGTCCTGTTTATCCACTTTTTGCTCAAGAGAGTGGTACTTTCACATAGCAACAGGCAGAGTTTGACCTGTTAGTATCAAGTCCTCTTTATCAAGCATTTTATGGGAAGTATGACATATGTGCATGGGAGAGGAAGGAATGGGGAAGGTGTGGTTAATATACTATTTAGGTAATCCACTCAGAATTAAGTGGCCCTTATATCTCTTCCTTTAGTACTGGCCCTGCTATTTCTGATGTAATGTACATGTGGGCATGTACATATGCCCAGTTTAAAATGAATAAATGAATATACACTTGATTTCATGGCAGCTATTTTCTTAGTTGTTTGCAACTACCTCTTCCATGAGGAATTCCTGCGAACCCACAGTGCTGTCATCCTCTTTGACCATGAGGCACAGGCTCCCATAGTGCTCCTAATCTTCCCACCTGATGCACAAGGTTTCAGTGTTCACACTTGGATGATGCTTTGGACAGAACATGGTGCTCTAGCTCTCCACAGGGAACTTAAATTTTGAATTTTTTATCATTCTCTACTTGCTTCTGACTGCAGTATCTTTATCTGTCACTGTTGATCTTGAGTCAAAGATCAAGCTTTAGACAAGAGTGGGTGATTCTCTTTCTCTACAACTGTAATCCTTGCCTATATGTTAATTCTGGGTTTCCTCAACAAAGCTATGAGCTTTGACCTGTATTCCATTCATGATGCAACCTGTTATCACAGACTCCATTAGCCTCAAAAACTTGCAAGACTAGATCTGCTGCCTTAGAGATTAACACATTTATGGGTGTGGTTTCTTTGAGGCTCATCTTTTTCAGAAAAATGTCTGCATTTTACACAGAATGCTGTCTCCTGAACATTTCTGATATATCATTTGATTGTTAGCACAGGTATAGGTGACTGACTGTACCTTGCTAAGAGCAAGGCCATTTGTTGCTACAAATAAGACCATCTTCTGAATAGCCAGCATTCATCATTTAAAATTATGACATAAATTGCTATTTAAGTGTCTAACAGTCCCGTATGTTTCCAAATAGTGTCAATGATGCTTTTAACTGATCTACTAAAGGAGATTTTAGCTGTATTTAGTTACATTTATGTGCTTTGCTTAGTCAGAGCCAAGAGTATTAAACAGATCTGATCATGATATCAAGTATTAGTGTGTGATTGCCCATACTTCCCAATTGCCACATGCTCAAACTGGCTGGGCTGGAGGGAGAGTGTCTAGCTCTAAGAACACAAGCCATGATGTGCCATTTGCATGCAGGAGCGAAGGACAGCTCCTTGCTTATTATATTTAGCAGCACAATATATAGCCAAAGAATCCGACAATGATATGCAGCAGTTCAGTTCCCAACATCCACAACCTATTCCCTTCAAATTAAAAAAGGTTATTTTGGTTTTTATCCACAAAATGGTGCCAGAATTTGCGGACAAGAGGGAGAGAGGAGCTTATAAGGAGTTTTAACACCAACACAGGGGTTACCAGGGAAGCCCCTGTGGCCAGGTCTGAGCTCAGTCTTTGATGTCCTTGTGGTTTGTACTTGCAGGTGGGGGACTAAAGTCTCATCTTGCCCCTACACACACACACATCCTGGCTCCCAAGTGGCATGTTGTCTTTACTGCTTAACAAAATTAGGTCACATACTAGCTACAGTTTAATAGTCAAAAAATACTAAGAGACTACATCTGATAATGCTATACTAAATAAAAGATACTGGCCATGAGTCTGGTTACACACAGACAGTGAACTGACAAGTTCACACTGAGGTTGCTGGTAAAAGTGTTCACTAACCTTTAGTCAAGAAATGGTTCTTACAATACCCTGCAGAAACATAATGAAAAGTTTTCCCTTAAAACTACAATTTAAACGAAGTATCTAATTGGCACATATCCTGTCGACTTCACAATTTTTTAACCTCTTCACCAAAACATCATGCAGTGAAATTAAGTTTTTTAATGTAAGTCCAAGTGGACTAAACCAGCACCATTGCACTAACATTCAGTGGTTTGAGAGGAGATATTTTCAATACAGAGGTCTTTAGTACTAAGTGATCTGTATTAATTATATTATCATCCTCTAGCTTTCTATTAATAAAGATTCAGATATACCTTTTTGTCATTTACTCAAATTAATAACTGATTTTCAGGCCTGACATTCTCTGGTGACATAATTGAGTCTTTAAAATGCTGTAGACCATTACTTTTTCTTTGATTTCTGTGGTCCTTTAATCAATATCTAAAGATTTAATTTGACATACAAAAGTTTGTTCCCATTCTACATCTTCTCCAGCTAAAGACCATGATTCAAAAGAGAAGATTCATCATTTCAATAATTACTCAATAAACATTTATTTTCACTTTCATGGTTACCAAAACCTTGCCACAAAAACCAAATACAGTAATCAAGCCAGCAGTGATCGATATTTGTGGAGATTTTCTAATGAGAACTCCCTGATTTCTCTTGCTCTTAGCTGTATGTGAGAGGTTAGTTGCAAATCAGACTTCATTTGCACAGAGTTAATTTTTTGCAGCAAAAGATATGTGAACAAGAGCTGAACAATCATCCAGTTTTCTGGTTTAGATGAAAAAGTCATTCCAGAGAACCATGCCATGGTGAATTCAAGCTGCCTGGTATTTTTGTGTCATTTCTGCAACTAGGCTACCGGTCTCAAGGGTGCTACATGTTGATTAATCTGTTTCTGAAGGTGGGAGTAGAGTATTTCTTACTTATTACCTTCTTTAATAATAGAAAAATGTAGTGCCGTAATTGTCTGGAAGAACTAGAGGATTTAGTTCTTCTCTCTAACAGAACAAAGTCCCAACCCCTTTGAAGGGAGTGGGAGTTACGTCCAATTTCATCGGAGCTAGAAATTTATTCTAAGTTACAAGAACACATCAAAGTAAGAACGCAGTAAAAATCCTTTATACTTAGCTCCTTATTTCCAAAGGCCAAGTTAATTAAATTCATTTTATAAATATTATTTTAATTTAATTCTTTCAATACAAAAGAGATTGTTCAAATTGGATATGCAATATTTTCTATTTATATTTACTCTGGTTTGGTTGCTTAAGAACTCATTGGCTTCCATTCCTCTTAGCACACTTTACAGAGCTTCCAACATGCATTTCTGCTACTATTGCAAAAAGCCAATTGTAAAATCCATCCATGATTTCAGATTGTTTTGCATTAGGAGTTTGCTTTTGAGTGCTCAGTGACCTGAACTTTGCAATGGACTCAGGCCTGTCAGGTAGGACATTGGCATCTGAAGGAGGACTCATGGGCCAGTTGGCTCCTGAATGTTTCCACAACTGTATTACAGAATAGATTGTGTAATCGCTCTTTGGAAAGCAGTCTGGTATTAAAAATTCAGATTTTTATTGATCAGTAGACATATAAACCAGAAAATAATTCAAATGATAACTAAAGAGCACTATATGCAAAAAGACAGCAGGATGTCTAAATACAGTTAGCTGAGCATGGTCACATACATGAACAGACTAGTGTGATCTACTTCTCTTTTACAAACTAAGATAAAAAGTTGCCCAAATAGATTAAAAATAATGTGACTAACAGCAGTACTAGTTATTATAAGAGTTGAAAATCATCAAATTTTTCATCTGGAAAGATATATCTTATATAATGTAATTCATACAATCAGCCTAACTAGTGTCTTTTATATTTTTGTAGGAAGTTTAGGAGAGTGGTTGTTTTCCATTTCCATAGAAAGTATTGCATCGTTTAACAAATGCCTTTCTCCAATCCTGGGGATCCTTCAGGGACATACAGATAATTGAAGTGGGCTCCATGGGGACTTTCATAACATTTTGTGATTTTCCCTGTTCATTTTGAACCTCACAAGGCAGAATTCCATAGGTAACTTGAAAAATCAATAGGTTCTGAGTCCTGTAGGAAAAAAAAATGCCTGTTTTATAAAATGCCAAAGACAAGGAAAATGAGACAAAAGAAAAACTAGCTACAGCCCACTGACACATTTGATTATTTTATTGACAACTATGTCACATAGGAAATTTAATTAGAACTAGTTTAAACTGACTTTGAAGGTCATTTCTGATTTAACACAAAAATAATATAACACTAAGAGTGTGTCTTTGCATTTCTCTCAATTTATATCGTATTTTTTGTCTTCCTCTTTAGTCACTTTACATTTTTATGAGCCTTTTTCTGAATGAAGTATAAAATAATGTCTATAGACAATTTATAAAACAGAACAAAAAATTACATACAGTTTAAAATTTATTTGTAAATTTTAAAGTGGTTAAAGTCAAGGATTGCATTTATATCTTACCAAGTCACTTCCTAGTTTTAAAGTGCCTAAATCTACAGTTGTTATTTATTTATGTAGAAAAGGTGACTGAACTAAGGACGGGCACTGGAAGCAGCATATCAAACAGAGGGATGGGAGAGAGATGATTTCAGCAGTTTTGGGTGAAGAGAGAACTGGCAGGGCAGATGGCTCTTAAAAGCAGGATAGCAGAGGAGACCTGTGTGGGACGCTGAGCAAAAAATGGAAGTCAGAAGGTTCCATACATCTTCAAAAGTCTGGGTAGGAGAGAGGAGTCTGGATAGTGTCAGAGAGAGTTTTCTGTAGAAGATTATGGTTATATTTGGGGGAGAGGCAAAGACAGAGATTGCTTTCTCTGCCCTCCTTTATTCATCATCTTCCTTCTTTTGTGCTCTTTCAGGGTACAAGAATAGTGTTCCCCCTTCCTCTTCTTCTAGCGGTTCCCATTAGGAACAAACTCAAACCATCTTTCTGGGCCTCTGGGACCTCTTAGCAAGGTCAGGACTGGTAGCTTTGAGACAAAACCAGAAGAATATTGTCACTCCAAGTCCATTGGAATGAATGGCACCAGAGGAGCTGGTCTGGACCAGGGATTATGCAGGAAGACAGGAGGACATTTCCTCAGAAAGGGCTGATTGAGTCACCTTCCCTTGTACCCTGAAGCCACTGCAGCCGTCACCTTTCCTCAGATGTCTTCCAAGCCTGTGCTCCAGTAAAAATGCTGAAATTCAAATGTCCTATCTGTAGTCTTGATTCCCTGGCTTCCAAATTCTTTCTGCACTACTAGTGCTTCTCCTCTCATCCTGGTTCCCTACAGGGAGAAGTGACAACAACGAGGAAGAGGAAAATGTGAGTGTGAATACTTTTGTGTAAAGGAGAGAAATCTCAATTTGGATTATAGTTTTAAGTACTAGGCCATTTAAATATTACTCAGGAAGAGAGTAAGTCTTTTTTTGAGGGAAAAAAACCCAAAACATCAGCAGTAAGTTTTAGATTTTTATGAAAGACAAGATATTTTTAGCACTATAAATCCAGAGTGCAGAAGGTACCTTTTATCAGCAGGTGACTGGCCAGTAAATGTCCCAGACAGACTGCCTTTGAAATTTCCTGTCTTGGCTAATTCCAGATTTCCCTTCATAATGGCTTCTGAATTGTGCTGCTGCAGCAGACTGAAAGCACACGTGGTGGCTTTTATCCTGCTACAGCAACCAGATAAATAAGTCCCTTTGGGGAACTTGGGGTAAGGCAAAGTGGAAATTAGTATATATGTATATAGTGTTTATATATATATAAAGTGTTTATATAGATACATATGTAAAATCTTTCTGTTAGGGCATATCTTAAAAGTTTTTAGAAAAGTGATTCCTGTAGATTAGGAATTTCAGATTGCAGCTATTGTGGATAAAGATTCTGAACAGGACCAGAAGCAAGCAAATTTTATCCACAAAGTTTCATTATCCACGAATATGAAATTTTTCTAAAGGAAATCAGCATCCTAGAATCAGTATCACTTAGGTACTGAGAAAACAACCTTTTGCTATGAACTTCATCCAGTGGAGGGTGTTACCAAAGTAGATAGCATTTAGTCAAAAAAAGAAAAAGCAATAGGGGTGCAGTGTAGCACGGCATGAATCCCAAATTACTTCAATCTTAGAGTCATAAAAGCTTCCAACCAAGCTAAGGCCAACTTCCAGCAGACAGCTGTTGTCAAGGAACACTTAGGAACAAACATTAAATGGTAACACTTCTGATTTGAAGAGGTAGTTTAGCAGAAAGGGCTTCACTTAGCCATGCCTCTTAGAGCTACTGCTGCTCACAAGTCCCCATTTTCTCTGTGTTTCCCTTCTTTCTTAAAAAGCATGGTCAGGACAACAGTGCTTTACTCGTTATCCTCTTTTGCAGCAGGACCTGCTTGTACTGGGAAATGTAAAGTGACCTCTACTAATTCATGACAGAAGTGGGCAGTTACCCAATCTAATTTTTTGAAATGGTGGGTATTAGGAAGGCCTTGCATTTCTCGAGGGGTCTGTTATGTGAGTAAAGACCTGAGGTAGAAGCTTCAAAACTTTCCACCTGCCTGGCTTATGGCATGAGTTGAACACTTATCACCTAGAATAAGTAAATCTTGATCTTTGTTAAGATACAGACACAAATTTAGCTTCTTACAACTTTGGCATGACCTAGACTATATACAAAAACCAACCTCCCTGTCTTTCTATCCATACAGGAAGTAAGTCTTGGAAATTAAAACTGAAGTTTTAATATAGGCAGATCAGGTTTGAGCATCAGCGTGTTTGGGTTTACCTGCATGATCTATCTTCACAATTTAGTTCTTTCAAGAACTGCTCTTGTCTGAACCAATTCAATAGGTAAATCAAGCTGTACTGGCAGGCTGTACCGGCAGGAGATTTTGAGTAGAGCATTCCGCTCATGGCAGTGCCAAACATTAAGGATCTGTACCACAACCATTAGAATTCATCAAAAATTCATAATTTCAATTGTGCCACATATCATATACAACTCAACAGAGTTTATAAAAATGAAGAAAATATGCAGGTAGGTTTACAAATAATTGCTACTAAAATATAACACGGTAAATATAATGCAAAAGGTAATTTCTCTCCATTGGATATTATACAGCTCTTTGTGAATATGTGAGAGGCAAAGCAAGCCACCCAAAAGACTTGCTTCAGGCACTCCTTTCTTCTGCATCCACTGTGAAAACTTTAGAGCTCTTGGCAGGAAGTCTGACATTTACACACATACAAAAAAAAAAGTTACAATTTTATACATTAAAATACGGAGGGAAGAGATAAGAGTTACTGGGGAAAAAAGAAAAGGGAAAAAAAAGGAAAATTAGCACATATTAGGTTTCAATCTTGAACATGTAATGGACTGATGCTACAAGAAAATGCAGTTCACTTTCAAAATCATTTGAATGGTCCACTTGAGGATTTAAAAAGAAAGAAAGAAATCAGATAATTAAACCATTTCAAATAATTCTCAAATGTTATTTCTCAGAATTGTGGTGTCTAGGGAGTGAAATCTGAATTTTGTTCTTTACTAAGTTGAGTCCTTCAGGACATGCTGGGATTACTTCTCAAAGTACAACAATAAACACCATCTCTCCTGAGACACCAGATAATATCAGCTGGAAGAAGAATCTGAGCAAGTGATGACTAAAGATCCCAAAAGAACTGGGGAAAAAAAATCACAATAGAACATTATTTCATAATACAAAGTATTAATAATTAGAAAGTGATTATATTTTAGAGGTCAAGTGTAGGAAGGTCAATAAATATAAAAAACTGGTAATCTGATTTTCAAGACTTTTAAGAACTGATAACAAAACAGATATTTCATTATTTTCTGCAATTTGTGAAGCTTCACGGTAATTTTAAAGATTCAGTACAATCCTGACCATGTATATTAACCAAATAAATAAAAAGGGTAACAATAATATCCAAAGATATGAGAGAGCTTAAAGAGTTACTAAAAAGATTAAAACTCATTGGAAGAAGGCAACAAAGAGACTGTGATGAAGTTCCAGAAAAAAAAAGGAAGTCATATAAACAGTCAATTCTGCATTCATGTTGTGTTCCTATTTAAAATTCATAGCAATAAGCAGGGAAAAGACAAGCCTCTTTTTGAGCCTTCGCCCACAAATTGATGATCAGCAGAAGAAAATCCTGAATATATAAGAGTGGTGTAACAATTTTGACATAGATCTTAGTGTAAAGAATGAAGCACCCAGAACTGTTGCACAGTGTGCATGCCAGGGTTCTCTCTGCAGACCCATGCTCAGTTAAGAAGTTCTGTTCTCATCAGAATGGCTACAACTGAATAAAGCAGAATTACAGCTGAGGTTGTGGAAAATCAAGGAGCAGCATCAGAGTGACATGTATGAGCAGGAGGTATCAACCAGTCATTTCCAGGAGAGATGAGCACAATGAGAAAAGATACCATTTATGTTTGTAAAATGAAATCTCATTATGAGATGAATTTTTTAACTAAGATATCCATTGCTGTCTTGGGTACGATGGTAGAAATGGATGATAACAATTTAAATGGCTAATTCAGTCACAACCTTGCAATAATTTCAAAGAGATTAACCTAAACTCATTAAGAGTTCCTTTGACCCACTCATTTCTTACTTCCAAAATCCATATGAAGGGGGAAAGGAAGTTGCATTTTCAATTACGTGTACTTGAAGTGGAAGCAGCTCCCATCAGTACTATCAAATTTCATTCATGTGCAGTAGCAAGGCCAGCTCTGGTTCAGGTGGAAAGTGCTAGGTTCCAGTGGCCAGCTGTTGCCTCAAGGTCCAAGGCCCTGGTTAGGTGTCTGTTCTGCATTAGCAGGATTTATGTGTCAGCCTTTCCTCACTCTTTTTTCAGAAATGCCAGTTCATTGCCACAGTAGTTGAAGGCTCCTACATTCCTCTTGAATTATGTGTTTGAATCCCTGAGGAGTGCTGCAAGCACCTTCAGGAGTGCTTCCCTGTTGGCTGCACTTTGAACAGGTAAAGGCTTACTCTACCAAAGCCTATTTGGCATTCAGGTGAGGCACCTCTGTGTTCAAGTTTCTTTGAGACGTCAGTCCTGACTTTGAGTACCTCTTATGCTAATTATAACAGCCATGTGAAGTTTAGTCTATATTTAAGTAGACTAAGTCTTGTCACTGAAACCCCCTGGGATTTCCTGTACACAGCCTGCTTAATAGTGTGTGATTAATTTGAACTCTTTGCAGCCATCTGAAAGTTAAACTTCCCATCTGAGCTACATCACCTCAAAGACACCTCCAGAAGATGATGGATTTCACATACTATGAACACCTCTCAAATCTCTTTTCTTTCTTGATCACAGAAGGAGATAAGGTGCCTCACATAGCCCATGATCAAGGACAAAAAGAAGAATTTAATGTTAAGGCTACTTAACCTTACACTTTGGATTCTTGTAATTTGTTATGTGTTGTGTATTAATTAGTGGTGGGTTTTTTACCTGTGGTCATTAATATACTTGGACAAGCTGTCATAACCTCAATACTAAGAAAAGCACCTTTGCATATGGAAACTTAAATCTGCAGTGTCTTATTGGTGTTGGTTTCAAATATTACATCTGGCTAGAAGTAGACTATTTTAAAGCCTATTTTTTAAAAAGAGCAGGGGAAAGCAGCAGGCAAAACCATATGAGAGAATACAGTGAGTGGGAACAACACAGCTTTATGTTGATAGTTTTGTTTTTCAAGTTCAAGTGACTTGTATTATGCTTTCTGCAGCTAATTTTTTTTTGTTGTTATCTTAGTTAATCAAAAAATAAAAATCAGTTATTTTCCCCATAGGGAAAGGATTTTTTCATGAAGACCTTTAAGCTTCATGCTAAAATCTAAATGTATTGAGTTAGCTGTTGATTTCCCTTGAATATCTAAGCACATATACAAATTAGCTCAGAATCTCTTCTATTAGACAATGGTCACATAGAGTAATTAAAAATTAATTATCAGACTTTTTTCCAGTAATTTATTCTGTAATTATTAATAATTATAACATGGAAAGATTTTATTAGTACATTAATACAATAAATTTATTAAATAAGTATTGCATATGTAATGTAACTGAAGTTCAAGCTTAGTTCAGATTTGAAGAGGTACTTCAATTCTATTTTTGCTACCATTTCTTACGCTGTTCTTCAGCATAAAGTTTTAACATACTCTTATTGACACAGAAAATAAAGGAAGATTCAAAATATTCAGATAGAAAGAAGAAGCATGATTCCTAAAGACTTTTTAATAAATTTGACACCTAACTGCTATTTGTGTCTATAAATTATTTCCTGAAGTGATTTAAATCTGACAGGAAACAGACTGTTCAAACCCTAGTGAATACAAGCAAACTTGGTGCATGCAGGTCAGGATTTTAAACCTTACAGAGTCTGCTTGTGCATCATGTCCAAGCATGTAACAACAGATATGCCCTTCTGTCCTCAAAAAAGAAAAAAATCATGGGTTAGTTATTTTTGATTTTCCTGCCCCAACTCCAAATTACATGGGAAAGCTCATGCTGAATTTTTGGTTATCCTTATTTCACAGCTAGTACCTGGCGCCAGTGAGGGCTGTGCTCCACTGCCTTGTAAAACTGCCATTTTATGCTATCAGATGGGGGGTTTGGAGTTGTATGGATGTAATGTATCGGCAAGGAGAGCCAAGGAATTAGGACTGCTGACCAACAAATTGCAATTAGGTGCTATTGTTTGGGAAATATGAGAGCAAAAGGTTTGTACCTTGTTACGTTTTTGTTGCTAGTATCTCCTTCAATCTGGCTGCCATATGGCTTGAAGTATTTATTCTGTCTCCAAATGTCATTCCATGCTGAAGTGTCATAAGAGTTTGGTGGTTATGATTCCAGCACACTATCAGAGGTCATGCTAAATAAAGATAAATAACACCTGAACTCCCCAAAATCTTCTGAGAGGATTCAACTAATATGGGAAGTATAACTTGGTTTTTGTAGTAATTTATGGAAGAGGCTTGGGAAACCAGACTAACATCAGCCCCTGGCAGCCTAGATTTTACCTGAAAGGAAGTACTTGAGAGAGCTCCCCTGTGCCCCAGCAGTTGGAAAGAGCACTGGTTATCAGCAGTCCAGAGTCAACACAATATGCTGATACTCTCCCTCCTAGTCTAATCTGGGGTGCTACATCTCAGACAGAAGAGTTTAGGATGTTAGCAGCTGGCAGAGCCAAAAGATTTTTTTGATGAATTATGTATATATAGTAATACATTGATTAATTTCATTCTTCAGGTTTCATTGCAGAATTTGCCATCCAAATTGCAAGTTGATAGATCTGAACCAACAATCTCTCTTTTTTCTGATAGCTTATATTTCACTAACTAATAAAAGCTAGTAAATCCTAGTTGATGTTAGTCTACTGGTAATTTTAAGCATAAAACCAACCCCCTCTGTGGTCAAGACATCTGAAATGACAGGAGGAAAAGGGCATGATGAAGAAGAATGAGTTTCCTTCATCTTCAGCTTCATGGTAACAAAGAAATTAGTACTAAAGGTTCACAGAGTGCATTACAGGAGAGAATATGGAACATCATACAACATTTCAAAGAAAGTTGGAGATGTCAGAAGTGCATTATTAGAAGAAACAAGATAAGGGTTAATCAACAGAACATTTTTCTTTCCAATGTTTTTATCTGAGACATTTCTAACAGAAAGTGAGATGTTTTATTCTGTATAACCACACCAAACTACCCTACCAAGTTTTATACTCTCCCATGCTCAAGTCGGGAGGGCATGGGAGAGTATATATATCTTGAAATTCTCCATGTGGTACATAACATATCCTTTATTTCTGTGCAAGCTGTCTTGCAGGTACTACAATTCCACCAGCTATTTATCATGAACTAGTTTTCTGATTTATGTGACTCACTTTATGAAAATTACTTATTTCCTGTTAAGTAATTTCTACCAAAAAATAAAGTCAATCATCATACAATTAATTTTATCCAAAGCCTGTGGTTTTGATTACACAGTGTTTAATCAAATAAAGAATGATATTTCATAAGCAGCATTATTTGAAATTAGGCTGATGTGCTGGAGGACCCAGAAAACAGAGCAATAAATAAGAAAGGGCATTGTGATAAGTAACACAATGAAGTAAAGGGTGTGATGAAAGCTGAGGCATCAGTAGACTCTAGCCTAAAATTTAAAGTTGCATGTTATAGATATAAGCTAGTCACACAAAAGTGTTATGACCTGATACTACTTCAATTTCCATATGTTCTGAAAAGTAGGGACAGAACTGAAGAAGAATGGGTATTTGAAGGAAAAGCAGATAAGAGTCAAGTTTCAGGGACAACTGAGCCCTTGCAGACATCTGCTGAAAAACAGTGCCTGGAAAACTGATACATGTTCAAGAACAAAAGCTTGAGCAAGGCCGAGGACTGTGGTGGCTGGTAGAGCAAACAAAGAGCTGCTGAATGTCAGATTAGATGAGAGGATTAATTCATATTACTTCTGCTTTGACACAACCAAAATGAGTCACAGAAAGTCACTAGCTTCAACAGAAATCAAGATGGCATTAATATTTTTCATTACAAAAATAAACGTTCTGAAACACAACCTTTGTTGTGCCAGCCAGTTGTTCTACCATACCTAAGAGGATGGGTAGAGAAGGAAACACATTGCATGAACAAATGTGAAACTGCCCCTTAAGCATATTCTCCTTATATTTTATATGGTTTTTACACTCCTATGTGTGTCTCCCAGATACATTTGAGGCCTTTTATTTTTCTGGTTAAATTTCTTTCATTGCCTTTAAATCTGTTGTATATTTGAAACAACAGTAGGAGTTCTATGTACCTTATAAAAAAGCATCACAAATTATCCTATCAAAATATAATTGGCATAAAGTCATCCAGTCTCATGAGTATTTTGTAAGAATACCATAATTACCTCTTAAATAGCTTTCAATTAAAGAAACTAAACATACCAAGTTAAGTCTGTTAACACAAGATAGATATCTTGTGTCAAACCCAGGTAATTTCTTTCCATCAACTATCCCGTAAACTTCCCAGTTACATCTGTCAAGAGATCAGTTTCTTTTTTTTTTTTTTTTTTCCTTTTTACTTCCATAGCAACTAACAACATAAAAGAGAAGATAATAGAGAAATTTGGAGGGAAGTATAGGTTTTAGATCAAAGTGTGCTTCTCTGGAAGATCTGCAGGGGAAAAGCAAACTTGAACGGAGAGAATAAGTTATGCACAATAGTATGGACTTGGAAGCCAATTTGAGTCAATAGAATTCAACAGGAGTTTCTCAGGTTGATTTCAACGATTACCCACTGTCCTGCGAAATAGTAGTATAGTCACCTGGTTAGTTTTGAAGGATTTATTAGCTGAATACTTCCTGAAAAAAAAGTAAGACTTTTCAGACCAAATATATTTGCTGGTTACAGATTCACTGACTGATGACAAAGAAGTGAAGCCCACACCAAACCCATCAACAACTCCTTGTGAAACAGGAACATAGATACCAGAAAAATAACAGAAAAAATAAAGAAGTTTCTTATTTTCTATTATAACAAAAGAAAAGAAATGTGGTTTCTGAATAAAATTGTGCTGGCTCTGGTGTTCAAGAAATCTCGTTTTTGCATGCACTGTTGAGCTTCGCTGCCCAAAACCTTGGAAGGCATCTAAGTTAGCCAGCCAAGAGTGCTGGTAATATGTAGGTGTTTACGCAAACATTTGTGGTTTCAGTTGTAATAAAGCTGCAGATATTTAAATTACTTTAAAGTTCACCTAATAGCCCACTTTTTGGCTAGGGCCATGGATCTGCTAGGAATTCGTTTCACTGGACAGTTTTTACATAATACATTAGATTTGAATGTGACCTTATTACCCTTCACTGCCATCCCTCATTTACCTAAAACATCACCGTGGACTTTACATGAGATTCCCACTTCCCTCCTCGTACAAGCTGCTTGTCATCTCCTGTGTATCCTTAGATGTTTTCTTCGTTTATATACAGATTTTAGTTCATTATCTGTCAGAAAAACCCCATGGATTTCTCTGTCCTAAACTGTTTACTCTCCTATGAGGTATTCTGTCAGTGTTTTTAAAATAACACCCTTACTGCTATTTGAAACAATGCCCATAATGCTTGTGGTAAATATCCAGTTGACCATTGCATTCCCAGAGGTACTATGTGCAGTTTTCAAGGGAAAGCATGGGTCAGTTTCAGGAATATGCAGCATGGGATCAAAATATCAAAATAAGTTGGTCTCGAAGGTGCAGCAGCAATACCAGACTGATCTCTTCAAAAGAACCAAAATATTTGCATTTACATTGCTGTTCTGTTGAAAGCCTAATTGTTCCAAAAAAGGTTGTTATAATTGAGTTTGGAGAGTGATGTCAGATGGGGTTTTTTACATGTTAATATTAAAATTTTGTTCATGCTGCAATGGAGATTTTTGGCTTCTGCGGGAATTTTGCCCTGCTGAGAGTTAAGAGTTCCATTTCTTTAGCCCAAGTTTCCTAATGATGTCTTCCATTTACAGTTTTCAGACTTCTTTTGCATATGTCGCTGACTAATACTAATTAGGAGACTCTCTTTAAACTCTCATCTGCTCCACCAAGTGTTTTAAAGTGTGCCAAGCACACCGTCCAAATTTTGTGTGCTGCTTCTGCCATCTCCTGTATATCTGTTTAATCTCTGACAGCAACAAGCAGGAGAGGAGGAATAAATTAATGTTTATCAGCAAACCCGGTTAGAAAATAGCAGCAATACAACCTAGTTACTTTTCCTTCAGGAAAAAAAGCAAACCAAACCAAAATATAAAACTCCTATTCATCAAAAACTTATTGTATAGATCAGATATTTAGCTGGGAAAAAAAAAGCTTTTCTTTTTATACTATGGCATTTTTACAAGTGGCAAGTATTGAACAAAAATGCAAGATGGGAAATGTTTGAAGAATGTTCTGGTTTGGGAGATCAGCATTGTATTTACTTAGTGCAGGGCATTATGGTAGACAGATTTCATAAAATGAAATGAATAATGACAAATTTGTTGCTTGCACACCCTTTGAGGTATTAACAGTTATTCAGAGGTCTTTCTAGAATTTAGTTATTGTTTTTATGAGACCTTTCCAATTCTACCAAATGAGCTAAATACAGACTAAGGAATAACCTAAAGCCCACTGAAGTTATTATGTTATTTATCTACTCAGGCAGGAAATCTAAACTCTCTTTCCTAGACAAGCTTCAGGTCACCTGCAAATGAGCTTTTTCTTTCTTGTTTAAGAGTGTTCTGCTTAGCTTACTGACCAAAAGGTTTCACTGTCAGAGAAGGCAACCTTCCCTCTGATAAATCATCTTATCTCTGTGTTGGGGGAAAGCTCGTGTACAGCTTCCTTCTAAGATTTCCAGAGAGACAGGAAAAATTACAAGAAAATGAAAGGGAGAAGGAGGAATTTGCAGATACACAAAAGACCTAGTGAAAAAATCAGATACTGCAGTCTCCTCTTCTGTTGCTCCTTCCTGAGGACAGGCCATGTTGATTGGCATTCAACTGCAGATTATCCTGCTGTCCAGAGAAAAAGGGTCTAAGCAGTAATTCAAGAAAAAATGGCCAACAGAAGATGCTACTATTTTTAGGTAATAAGAAAAGACAGTTTCAAAATGGTTCAGAAGGACTATATGATTACTTACATTGTACATTTCAAGGATACCAGAGGAAATAAAATTTTCCTACATCAGACTCACAATCTGCAGTAAGTTCATCTTTTAAAAAAGATCTTTTCAAAAAGCTATATACAGAACAGTGACTCACCACCCCCTAAGTAGTTTAAGAGTAGAAGGTTAAAGTAAAAAGCAAAGAAACAAACCCTAAGCCTAGTGTCTAGCCTCTCCCACACACTTCTGCCTTACTTCTCACCTTCCCAGGAAAGATTCAGAAGAGTTTATAATGATGAAGAAGCACAGCCCCAGAAAACTTTAAAGAGACAAACAGAAAAAGCTGCTTTGAATGTCTCCATAGCCCCCTTAAGGTCTTAATTACTAGTCATGTCAAAAGCTCTCCGAACACACTAATTGAAAATGAAGTGCAGGAGAAGTGAGATCTAGCCTTATTTAAGCCAGTGGCAGTTTTATCGTCGACACTGACAACAGCAGAATTTCACATAGTATGTTTACTGTTGCCATCCTGGTAAATAGCTCAACACCTTTTTTAAACACTCAGCTGGAAACTATCAAGCAGCCCAGTACACCAAATATTACAGCCTGATCCTTGCTGTGTCATAACAGTCACAACAAAGGTGAGCAAATCTATAGAGGCAGAGGGAACAATAGTCACATGCTTGTAAGATTGCTTGGACTTTTAAAAATGGGAAGTATTAAGTGACTAATATGAACATTATTAATTACACCTTGCATATAGGTAACCCCTAAACTCTGCGAAGGTCTTTACCTCTATGAGAATTCAGAATGATATTTTGGGCTGTTAATTTTTTACAGCTGTCATCCTTCTGACTGTGCAAGGGTCCCTTTTAAGTCTGAAATGCAATGTAGAAAATTTTGCATTTCCTTTACTGCTTTTTAATATGTACTTACCATAATTCCTATTCAAATAATATTGAAATAAAACTGACAAACTAGCTTGAATTGTCAGTTTGAATGTTTACAGCTTTTAAAAAAGAGAAAAGCTGCAAAGGACTAAGATTTAAGAGCACAAAGAAATCGTGACAAAACATTTTGATCAGAAAGTAGATACTGTCAGGTATGGATATTTGACATGTATTTATTAAATAGAAAATACGCTATCTGAATGAAAATGCACTAATTTTCCTGTCATATAGAGTGTGCTTAAAATTTTCTGCCCAAAACAGGACTAAGGAGCAGCAATAGTACCAGAACCAGTATTCAATGGAAACACAGAAATACTGGAAAACTTCAGCAACAACTTCCTTCCGAGGTGGTGACTAGTGATAGGACCCCAGGGATGGGGTGACAGGACCCAGCCCTGAGGCTGTGTCAGAGGAGGTTTAGGTTGGATATTAGGGAAAGGCTCTTCACCCAGAGAGTGGTTGGGCACTGGCACAGATCCCAACCCCTAAAATAATTTAATCTTGGTGCAATAACTAAATAATGAAAAAACAACTCCAAGGAGGGACCCCGAAAAAAGGAAACCCTGGGCTTTTATACCCTCACAGTCTAAGTGTGGCAAAGTCTGGAGTCCTTGACTCCTGCTGTGTCTCTGAGTGTCAGGTCTCCTGGCTGGGCCACAGGTGCCTTTGTTGTGCAAAGGGTCAGCAGGTCACAGGCTCTCACCTTGAGCTCCCCCACCCAGAGCTCACCCTGCAGCTCGAACTGCAGCCGCTCACCCAGCTACCTGCACCCAGTAGACAAGAATTTGACTAAAGGTTTTAAGGCCTGGTTTTTCCTTCTCCATTATGATAAATCTTTTCAGGTTTTGTAGCATTACCTTCTTTAATAAGACTTGTTAAAACATGTAAAGCTAAGTGATGCCTTCCTCAAAACAGAACCTGACTGGTTCCTCACTGTTGACCATATCAAGTGTAAGGAAAAAGGTTCTTAAAATCTCAGTTTCTCAAATGCCTTGACAGGAGATATTGCTGATATACTTGAAGGTATTTTATTTTTCTGCCAACATTTTCGGAAAAACAAACAACAGATAGGTCAATTGATTTTTATTTATTAATTGATAAGTATCAGATTTAATAAACAAAGGAGTCTGTACTGTGTGTGTATGGATGACACTAAATTGTGTTTTATCATGCTTAGCACTGTTTGAACAAACAACTCTCTAGTGTTCAGTCAGCATGAATTCCTTTAGTCTATTAGGCTGCATATTTGTATCAGAATTAAAAAGAAATTATGTATAAAAGAAAACTTCAAGGGAAATTATATTTTCACTTAAATTATACTTCTTCCTGTGCAGGCTTGGAATGTATTTACTATATGGAACACAGCACTTCATTGTAGCAAGGCTTCTGTAAATGAGGACAAAAGAAATAAACAACAGTTTCCTAAAAGGCAATTTAGAAATAAATATAATACTTCTTAATGGACATAATATCAACATATCTTCATATATATAAACCATGGTTACGTGTTACCCATTTATTTATTGTGCTAAGGTAACAACAATTATAAACTAGAATGCATGCCTGGATAAATGAATATATAGCCAGTTGTTTATCTTATAGCAAGATCCAAGCATGTTTCAGGGTACAATGATGGTATTCTGAAACAGATCATCACTAAGATGGACAAGGAGTGGACAAGGAGATTCTAGAGGAGTCATGGCCTTTGAAAGAGCTGTGTTTTTGGCAACATTTATGATGGATCACCAAGATAAGACAATTCTGCAAGCAATTTTTTGTTGTATAATTACATAAGCTCAGCTTGTCCCATTATATTTTTATTCCACAATACTCTATAAAACCAGATGCTCTTTGAAATCTTGTACATTGTTTTGGGAATTTAGACAATGTAGTCCTTCTTCAATTTCTTAATTTTATGGGAGAACAGAAATGTGAACACAGACATCATGTTCCAGTGAGTCTCTACATGATGGGGTCAAAGCAATGAAGGGAAGCAAATTTAGATAGTACCCTTTTCCCTTATTGACAAACATTAAACCACAACACATCCCTGGTTGTCCTGCTACATTAAAATAAACACATAGTTAAGAAAGTATTTTAGTTAAATAAAACAGAACCACACTAATCAAACAATTTTATCATAATGCTAGTAAAAAAAAAGCTAGTAAAAGCAAATGGCAACATTTCTAGCTATATATAAAGGAGTTAGACTGCTGAAATGTTAAAAGTTTCTCTTATTTTTAAATTCCAGTGTTGTTTTGATTTCTTCCTCTTCACCTATACCCTTCCCTTCTAACAGAAATACTTCTGGGGGAAAAGTGAGGAGCTCTAAGTTTCTCTATGCACTTGTTGGAGAAAACGATAAAAGGGAACAATGAAAATTATATTAATTTCCAAATCAAGCAGTTAACCTATTAGTTGATAATTTCCTACAGTTACACATATAAAATTTATTAAAAAATTTATTTGCTTTTTCTGTGACTATTTTAACACTGGTCTTGAGACCAAATCCACAGAGTATTATTTATCGGACAAATATGGTGAATGCTAGAGCAGAAGAGACAGATGAAAAGCATGGAAACTCTAAATTCTTTCTAGTTCTATATCATATATACATTTTATCAATTCTATATACCTACAAAAGAAAAGGAGTTTCAAGTGCATTGTCTGCAGTATTGCAGAAGGATCTCCTTCTTGTTTGTAGGAATAAACAGAAAAGTTGTCAGGTACTGTTGACAGTGGAGAACTGGCCACCTGGAGTGGCCAAAACTAAGCTACAGAACTGTCTTCATCCTGAAGCCACAAGAAGTCAAGGTTAGTGAAATAAAAGAAGGAAAAGGAAGTAAATCTTTTAAGGCTTTAACGCTTACCTGAATCCCAGCTTAGAAGCAGTTAATTCATAGAATCATAGAATCATTTAGGTTAGAAAAGACCTCTAAGATCATCAAGTCCAACCATTAACCCAGCACTGCCAAGTCCATCACTAAATCACATCCCTAAGTGCCACATCTGTATGTCTTTTAAATACCTCCACAGATGGTGACTCAACCACTTAGCCATTCCAACGCCTGACAACTCTTTCTTACCTACTTTCTCTCCCTTCAAGAGATTAGAGCTGTCAAGAGATAATGCAGCAGATGGACCATCTTTCTAAAGCACAGCAAAAACAGCTCACAGTGATTATAGGAAGAAAAGGGACATCACTGAAAACCAACGCATGGCATGTATGTGCCTGCCAGGCCAAAGTATTTCCCTGCTGCTCTTTCTGCTGTGATGGACCACGAGTGCTGTTTTAATTCAGGCAGTTGTCAAGGGATACAAGCTCTTATTTATAGACATACCAGTGCTGCTGGAACAGAGCAGGCCCCAAGGTGAAGTGAATTGAACCAGTACAACTCAATTTCAAAATCCTTTTAAATGTCACACAAGAAAAACTGGTGTTGGAAACCAGATGCATGTGTGTCCACATAACCTCCTTTCTGTTTCAGTCCCATATGTGAGGGGAGTTTGGAAAGTAAAATGTGAATACTGGGAGTTCAGTAAAGAAACTTCCACATGTTTTTGTTGAAGGACAAGATACTCTGTGTGTTTGTAGAAGGTTAAGCACAGATGTATTTATTCTCCATGACTTCCTAAATGAACACATCTTTGAAACAAGGATGTCAACTTTGCTTGATGACATTTCCTATCCTCATTAAAGCAAAGCTAGAGCACTGAGCACTGTCTCTCCTCCAGCTTCCTCTCTTGTATTTTGTGTATGAATAGGAGGCCTTATGTGTCAATTTAATTCATATGAGAAATTGGTGGGCATAGCAGGGAAACAGTCATAGATTTATAGTCTTTTGCAAAGGAACAGCTGCCCCAATGGACTTTAATCATTAATATACATAGATATAGGTACATATTTGTGTGTGTGTGTATAGATATACACACATATATATATGCATAGGTGTGTGCATATATGTCTATATGTGTTTATACATCTATTCTATTTTATTCTGAAGGAAAGAACTCTGTACAGATAGTCCAAGGCAATATGCAGAAGACAAGGAAAGGAGATTGAAAGAGGAAGATGTGGTTCAGTCATGACTCTCCTGGGCACAGTGCCAGGTGTGCTTGGTGACGCTGGAGCCAGTTCAGGTGCCAGGGAAGCCTTGGAGAATGGAGGGAAAGCATTGCAAGGAAAACTGTGCCTGGGACACAGAGCATTGAGAGCTGAAAGGCAGCAGCTTGTCAGTCAGCTGTGGGAGTAATGCAGGACAAGACTGAGCAGGGCACTGGTACAAAGATGAAAATTCTGTAATTTCCAGAGAGGAGCAGAGGGGGACAAGGTAATGCAGACATTATGGGTCTGGCCACAATGCCCTGGCAGAGTCTAAGCTACTCAGTGACAGGATGGGAAAATGTAACACCTATGTAACACCAAGAAAGAAAGAGGCCCAAATTCTATCTGTAAGGGGTGTCTTCAGGCTGCGTGCCCATTCGCATGTGAGTGAGATGCTCTGGAGCCCTAACAATATACATATCATCCCATCCCATTTCATCCTTTTCCTCAGCTTCCTTCCATCTGCCATGAAGAGCTGTGAGATCTGTCAGACAAGAAACTTGTCTTTGCAAAACCTCTGCAGAGATTGTTCCCTCAAAGTCTCCTGCAATAATCATGGGTGAGGTCCATGCAGGTTCCTTCAGCTTTCATTTCCCCTTAATAAATAGCAGATATTCCCAAAGTTTTTATGGATTTGAAGCATTTTGCCTGAAGTGGGTTTTTATTGATCAGTGATCGTATTGCTATTAAGCTTCCACAACAGCTACTGTGTTTTAACCAGGAGTTTCAATCAAAAAACTGTCATGATTTAACTTGGCAGGCAGTTTAAAATCACACAGACTCTGGCTTACTTCCATCCTGCCTGGTGGGATGGGGAAGAGAATTGGGAAATAATAATAATGTAATTGCTCACCACCTGTTGACCAATGTCCAGCCAGTTCCCAAGCAGTAAACCTGGACAGATTTCCCCCTAGTTCATATACTGAGCATGATGCTGTATGATATGGAACATCCCCGTGGTCACGTTGGGTCAGCTGTCGAGGCTGTGTTCCCTCTCAGCTTCTTGTGCACTCCCAGCCTCCTTACTGGAGGTCCCTGACTCTGTGTAACTGTTGCTCAGCAACAACTAAAATGCCACTGTGTTGTCAACATTATTCTCATCCTAAATCTAAAACACTAGGAAGAAAATTAACTCTATCCCAGTTGAAATCAGGACAACATTTTTATATTTTTTTGTTGCTTATTCACTTCTATTTTTATTAAAAGAGGAGCAACGGTTGGGGAGGGAGTTCAGGTGAGTTAGGTTCCACAGTCTGCATTAAGGAGGTTTTTTTTCACTGGAAGAATAAATGTAGTAGTTATCTTCATATTACTATTAAATCCTAAGCTCCCCCTAATATAGATTCTTCCATTCCCTCTATAATCTATGTTGAAAGGAATGTTGCCCATCATGTTAGGAATGCAAAATAGCATTTAAAAAAACCTACAAGTATATCTTAAAAAATAAACAAGGAAAATCTTTATTAGTGCACAATTTAGTTTAAATCCTCAGGGACTGTGATTTAATTTTTTTTTCCCAACAGTAGTTAGGGAAACGTTTTGTCGAGGTACTTATTTTGCAGTGGTGTAAGCGAGTGTCAGTGTCTAAGATGGTTTCAATACTCTCTATCCAATAGCTGAATGTAAAGTTGCACAACTTTCTTGCAGTCACATCTCTTGGAGTGCAAATAATTATCTGAGTTCAGTACACATATTTTCCTGCCAAGTCATTAACTTATCTGATCTACAGTATTGATAATAGACTTCAGTCAAACACAAGCAAATTCTTACTGTTTTTCTAGGCATTACCTGCCTTCCATCTGTATCAGATAAAGGCAGAACTAATATTATAGACAAATTATTTTATATCACTATATCAAAATATATATCTCAATATATATCTGTATATATCTATATCTCTCTCCATATATATATATATAATATAGTCAGGATACACTATCTTAGAAATGGTAATTTCCTGTATAAAACCTAAGACCAGTCAGCTGTCCTGGTGAGTTCAAAAGGTGAGCTTTCACCTCTGTACTAGAGCTGTGAACTTGAGTATAAAGCTCGGCCTAAAAATGCAAGCTATTTTTGCTGATACTCCGCATTTTTCCATCAGTCTTCTCTCATGTTACAGAAAATAGTCCAGAGCAAGCATTCCCAAAGGTCAGAAGTGTCACACTTGACCAATTTCTCTTTGAACCCTGACATGAATGTTTGAACAGCTTATTGTAGCTGCACAAGCTTTTAAAATTACTCCCCTTAAATCTTGTTTTGTGAACAGTAATACTCATCCACAAATCTGTTCTCAGGATGCAGTCAATGCACAGAGCCAACTTCTCTTGCTGTGTGCCCACTGATGAGTTGGTACAATACTGTGATACTGAGGTTGCTGCTAGTAGCTTATATCAGATGTTATGTATAGTGATTAAAAGCTTTTAAGATGTATATTTTCTAATGACATTTATTTAGGCTATCATATTTAAGTTAGCTTCTAACCTACTGTTTAGAACGGCTTCACACTTCTTTTCTCTCAATCTTTATATACACACATAATGGAAATTATGTAACTGAGTGGCAACACTAGTGTTTTTTCTCAAAAATATGTGAGGTTTTGAAGGCAATTTGGTTATAAGTAATTGTGCCCTGGAGTTTTCTCGTTCACCATAATTTACTTAGATTCTTCACAAGTCTTTAACTTTGTAGTATGCATCACTGCACCCTCATAGACTATAGAGGACTCAATAATTATTTTTATTATTATTTTTTGTCCTTATAGTGACCCTTATTTGCTATTTGAGCAAGTGATCAAGTTTAATGGCCACTTAGCAAACCTAAAACATTAAGTTAGTTGTTTTAAATACTCTTCCCTTTTCTAATTGTTTATATCATTACATATAGAATAAGTTTATTTATTTATAAGGTAGAAGGCTAGGAGGGCAGAAAGAGCAATGGAGAGTGAGTCAACAGTAATAAGAACAATTTAAGCCAAAGGATAATGCTGTAACAAGAATAAATAAATATAAATTGCCCATGAATAGCATTAAGGTGAATATCAGTAAGTTTCTAATCTCTTATGTGTCGTTCAATTGTAATCCCCACTAAACACTTTAGCTTCCACAGGTGTTTATTAGTCTGTACCTGTAAGAAAACTTCTCCTCAGACAGTAAGATTGATGCAGAAATAGACAACAGGTTAGCAAAGGCATACAGAGCTTTCGGCAAACTCCATAAAAGAGTTTGG
>JAWWES010000115.1:91264950-91294391 GCA_035583135.1 Lophotriccus pileatus
GCCGCAAGAGGGGAGCCCCAAAGAGGAGATACAAGGACTCCCTGAAACAATCCCTCAGCCTTGGCCATATTGATCATTGCCATTGGTCTGATCTGGCCTCCAGTCGGGAGGCCTGGAGACACATAATCTGTAACGTTGCTGTCTCTTTTGAGAACTCACGCAGGATCACTCTCGAGGAGAAGAGACAGCACAGAAAGAATTGTGTCTTGTCGATGTCACCAGAAGAGTCTTTCTCAACCTTTTGCAACCGGACTTGTTTGTCTCGCATTGGCCTTTTTAGCCACCAGCGCGCTTGTAGCAAGCGTGGGTAGAGCCCTTCCCAAATCTTTGTTTGCGAAGCCTAGCCATGATGATGATGTAAGAAAACTGGGACCTGACAGCATGAGCTTTTGCATCAAGAATTTTTTTTGACAGTTATTTGTTATCTCTCTTGGCATTTAATAAGCTTCATGGTAAAACAGACAATTTTCTGCTTAAGCTAACTCTTTCAACAGCAACATGTGCAAGAAAAATATTACAATTAAGAAAGGTAAGATAAAATTTTAGCCCACATCCAGGCTGCTCTGATACCTCTCTTTTAAATATCCTTCGAAGTTTCCAAGCATCTACTGAAGGTGCAGGACTCCTGGATATATTCTGCTTTCCTGGTAGCTCCCCATTTCTGCTTAATCCCAACCTGATTTCCTTTAGAGTTAGATTTTGGACATGAGCAGAAGTTTTCTTCAATGGAAATAGGCCATACAGATGCTTAAGTGTAGCTAAACAGCAAGCAGATTTGTGAATTTTATAAATACCATTGGAGAGTTGCACTTGGAATGGGGAATTTCAAATACTTAAAGATTTTTCCATTTGCATCTGATTAATCTGCCAGTTATCCAAACCTAATCTGAACTATTAATTTATCCCACAGGCATACTTGGCATGAGTAATATAGTCATAATAAATTAATTTTGGGTTTAGATCACTTTTGTATTTAAAAATTAAACTCTTAATACCTTTGATAGCAAGAAACTAATATTTAAGTTGTTTTTATGAAAGCAATAAAAAAGACAAAGACAGGAAGACAAAAAGACACAAAGACAGAAGAAAAAGGAAAAGGTCTTGCAGACGTCGATTATACTTAATTCACAGTTCTAAAATTCTTGTAAAGTTAAGCTTCTGGGCTGCTGTAGTCTTGAGCAATGTCCCTTGAACTAAATAAACATAGAGACAGGAAAAACTGCTAAAACAAGAGGATGATAGCAAAATTATGTGAAAAAATATAATCAATACAGTGTTATACTTTACACAAAACCATGAATCTATGTAACTGATACATACATAAGTGAAAGAAACCTAGATAAATAGTATTTTAAGTTCCCACATAAACAAAAGTAATGGAATATTTTAATGATATCAGATAGTGATTTCGGAATTACTAAAATTTCATTATTTGGAAAACATAATATTTGCCACTACTGCCCCATAAGCGGATCATGCAGGCAGGAACAGGTGTGAAAGAGCTGCTTGCCCAAATTAAAAAGCAGTTTTGCAGATTGTTTGCCAGCTTGTGATAAATTTTAACCTCTTACTTTCTTTATATTTGAAGACAATGACTATACTTCTGTGTAAGTCTGTGTTTATGCTCCTCATGGACATTTTGACTTTTCAGATATGACTGTCATAAAAATTAATGATCTAGTTGTCTTACTCTTCTAGGAGGTTAGCCATCAGGACCACTTGTTTGTGTGGCATGTGCTTGCCTTTTCTTAGGACTGTGGTCATCTTTAGGCTTTTTTAGTGATTTACCAAAAGTATTTTCCATAAGTACCTTCTGCACTGTTACATTAGGTAGCATGTAGTGTAGAAAACAGAGGTGATTCTGACGCTTCTGCTGCCCATTCCCAATGATCTCATCTTCCCAATTCTATACATAGCCACTCCACCACAACAACCAGAAAAATTTTGCTATTCTGTCAAACAACATTCTCTCTTTCTTGTACAAGAGATTCAAACGATGTTTTAAGCACTTTCATTACACCCCCTTTATTGCCATTTACTGCCCTTCTTCCTTGCTTCTTCCAACTTACCTAGAAAGTAATGACCACTGTGATGGTCTGTACCAGCAAGTGGAGCATGGCTGCAGCCTCAGGATCATGTATGTCTGGTGTCCTAACTGAAGTGACTGGGATCCAGGGACATACACAGGTCAGACTGCATGTCTGAGCCCAGTTGTTGGAGATACCTTTCCCTGATTTAGTGCCTGAACCCTGAAGCTGACCAAGGAATATGGTATGGGAACCTAGGGCTGTAACATCTCTGCTTATAATCTAGGGTAGGGAGGTTGCATAATTCATGATACCTGAGGTCATCGTGATCATAATGACACAAACTGCATGAGATTTATGGGAAAGGTGGGATGACAGTTGAGAGTCTGCCATCAAAATTATTTTTACAAGGCAGGTTTCATTAACACCAGTGGTATGAATCATTATATGACAGCTTACAAACAGATTGCATGCAAAAAGCTAATTGCTTTCATTTGAAGGCAAGACCGTGACAGGCTCCCAGCTAACACAAAACTGCTGGCAGTTGCTTATGAGATGATTAATATGACTACAAGAATTGACACAGACGATTCTGCTATGATGTTTACTAAAATTCTCTTTCATTTAGCACTGAGATGCTCCACCTAGAATGTAAATCAAACATCAGATGCTTCAGAGGTAAAGATGATAATGAGGCAGATGTGACAGGACCATTTTTGTTGAATCTTTTTGGTTGCATATTCTATTCCACCTGCTCACCTACTTCACTTCAAGGACTATCAACAGCAGCTAAAAGCAGGAAAAAATAATAATAAAAAAATCTTCTGAAAATTTTGTGACATTTCCTGGGAAAATATGGCTATATTCTTTCTGAATCATAACCTCCATCAAATCTTTATCCTGGTAATTTCCTACAGTAATACAGTGAGAATTAGTGAGTCAGTTAAAGCTCCTGCTTAGTGCATTTGTCAGAGAGTCATATGTCTTGAGTACAAATAACAACAATTTCAGCTCATGATCATGGATGTGTGAACACAATCACTGCTCTGCATAGAGATACAAATTTTAATACTCATTGCTGCTTTTGAAAGTCAACTTTCAAAGACAGAACAATAGAATAGAATACTTTCATCTTTTATGAAAGCCTTTGTTTTTATTCCCCAAATCCCTTTAAAAAAGGCTAATTAATCATCTATCAGTTCAGTTTTCAGGCTAAAGGACTTTACAAACCTGCCTCTGTATCCTCTTCCCCCTCACAGGCATTGTTTCAAGGTGAAGAGACAGGATGTCAGTAGTTCTATTTGTTTGCTGTATTGAAGGTCATGACTGATTTGAAGAAAGATATGATGCAAACAGCTCTGTGTGTGAAGAAAAGCATGTCTTTCTACATTTCATGTCTTTGTGATGCATAGCTTCCAGTTGCTCTGAATTTCACAAGTGAATTCTGTAGGCTGTAATTGTCAAGGTCAGCTTCTACCTTGTTTTGGAGAGAGAAACAAGAGAATGTTTCTTTGTTGTCAAAAATCTTGCAAATTATATCAAGTGGATTTTAGCCTTTGATTTAATGTTCTTGTAAGGTCACCTTTAAGGTCATTTTATGCAAATGTTCGCTGACCAATGCTGAGAGGAATGAGAGAGGTGAAAAATCTAGAGAAAGGGTTTTTTCCACATTACAAATTCAAGAAAATTCATGACATTTCATGTTGACTCAGCTTAAGTTCTCTATTTTGTATCTAAAGAATTAAATGTTCTGTGTGGGCTTTTAATGACCTGTTAGCACAAGAAATTCTTGCACAAAATGTAGTTTTGCTTGGTTTTGCTTGGTTTTGCTCTTTGTTTGCTTATTTGTTTAACCTGACCCATTGCAATTGTGATTTAATGATGGGGATTTGGCAATGAACCAGAAGCTTCTCAAGATCTGTTACACATGAGGTTGTCCTATTCTTCCCAAGTGTGTCTGTCCTTGCCAGCTGAGTTTAAAACCATCCTGTTTTGTTGAATCGTACAAAACTAAAGGTTATATCAGCTACAATAATAATAATAATAATTAAAAAAAAGTATTTCAGTTTTTGCCATGAGTGAGATGGATGCAGAACTTCAGCATTAGCTTCCACAGGACTGTCCAGTATATACTGGCTGCAATATATATATCACAATGTAGCATAGAGCCTACTTATGCAAATTTTAATTCAATCCTAACTGATAGCTCTTTAAATGATATGGCCATAAGTCCACACAAAAGATGATAAACAAAAAATTCGCCCCAACTTGTCTGTATGACTATAAGATCTCATTTCCCTGAGACAAAGGAGATAAAAAAGATGATGTACCACTGCCATGGTTTGAAATACTCTGTTTGGAAGTCCATTTGTTCGCACTCATTTTTCCTCTTCTAGTTAAGCTCTGAGTATTGATTTGGTTATTTTTTTAAGCATTGCACTGGCATTTTAGCTGCAAAAGCTTCACCCTTGTTCAAACACAGAGTGTGAGATTGCTTATTGGTAGTATGGGAGACTGCGTCCAAGTCCCTGCCATGATAAAGCTGACATTACTGTAGCTAGTCCTAGGAAATGCCCGTCAGCTGTTGCCCAGTTCTGGAGTTCAGTCAAGGACTAAAGTATTGTTTGCATAAAACCCACATGAATTCGAGCTCCAGAAACCCTAAGTCAGTCAAAACTACAAATATCAGCAACAACTCTTTGAAAGAACTAATCAGAATTGCTCCATTTTCAGATTAGTGTAATTATCTGGATGGAAGGGGAAGCACAGGTCCTCAGCTTTTCCTACTTTAGTCAGACCAAACCTTCTCCTTCTTCAGTAAATGCCCCACAGGTGCAAGAGGCTGTCACTCTCTGGCTGGGCACCTCACCCCCTCTCTGGACAGAGGTACAGCATTATGCTCTGCAGAGAGCAAGACTGTTTGTACTGGGAGACAAGAGTACTGATTCTGTGAGTGTGCTGGATGAATTTGGTCTCTTGAGAATTTAGGTGCAGTGCCATTAAGTTGATAGAGTCTAATGAGATGGATTTCTTAAGCCAGGCTTGATCTGAGCATGCATACATCTATGAGCACTTGATAATTTCAGTCACTTCAGTGTAAAAAACTCACGTTCTAAATTAAGTAGCTCATGAGTTATTGTTCTGCAGCACAATTTTAGATATGAATTCCTGTAACAGTTTTAGGTTCTACTTTAATCACTGAAAATCTTTATTTGGATTTGGCCCCTTGTTTCTTTAAAGTTTCCAGCAAGAATTGTGGCATATTAAGTTAACATTGTCTCAGTAGCAAATAAATCTTGCAAAAGAATTTTAATCAATACTCTGGTCATCAGTATTCAAGACTCCTATGCTTATCATATATTCAAATATTGACTGAAATGCTTTATTAGAAGAAAGGCACTGCTTTCAATGCAACTCTACACATAAGTTTTGGTAAAAGATTCTGATCTGTATTCTGACTACCATATTTAATACATATCAACTATTTGTAGTGAAGTCTGGTGGTTAACTGATCATTTAGAAGACAAGAGGCAGACAATGTTCTGATTAATTTGAGATTGAGAAAGCTTGTATATATATTGTTTTGTATTTTCAGATTAAAATTTTCTCAGTTTTGTACCCTCAAAACAGGTGAAATTTTGACATTGACTAACTTTTATATTCTAAGATTTTTAAAATTTTGAAATTTTATGTATTAAATTTATTGTTAAAAATTATAAACATAACCCTTTTTTGATTTTTCAGACAATTTCTAAGTGAAATGAGAAACATTAGAACTACAGAAGAAATTGGCATACCTTAGAAACTCACTGACTGAGCCACAGTAGTTTAAATGCTTTATGCTGCCCCAAAAGAAAATCTACTATGTATTTTTGAGTCTAGCTCTTCAGTTTTCTAGGTGACTGGGATGTTGTAGATTAGACAAGAGATTATGCATGCATCTTGATACATTGTTGTCAAGTTATTGTACAGAAATGAGGTACAGGGCAAAGAAAAACTAGCTGTTGCTTTGTCTTTGTGTCAAAAATAGAGCAGAAAAGTCCATCTTGCAGAAAAACAACGCAATATTCAACTGTTCTTTTATCCTTTAGACAGATTTGTGTCTTTGGAAGGGTGTTAGGAAGTGATTGCATGGGTAACGTATAATCTAAACTGGATAACCCTTCAGTTGAGTTTGAACTTTCTCTGTATTATTTGTATGTGCATTGTCTACTTGAAAAATGAAGGAAATTGCCTACTGTGATTGATACCAGTCTAGTCTCTTTTCAAATGCGCATTTTACAATCTAAGCAGCTGCATTTTCCAGCTAGACGACACAGCAGGCAGTGTGTGAAATGTGATGTGTTGTCCTTTTTCACAAGATGAAAAACCAGCCCTTATGAACTTAATCCATTCCCTTATAAAGTTTGCTTTCCTGGCTGGATGGTCAGGTCTGTAGAGAGTGAGCAGGCTTGGCATCAGCCTGGCTGAGAACTGTTCTGTGTCACTGCTACGGCTTCTCCATCCCCCTGACTGCAGCCTCCAATACCGTTGACTACAAACCCTTAAAAAGGGAAGGCAGATATATGCTAAAGCCCCCATCTTTTATTTATTGCTATAGCCTCTGTCCTATTGCTCTTAACAAAGTTCAGTACATCCCAATTTCTCTGTCTCCTTTCTTCCGCCTCATGACAATTCTCTGTTATAACAACAATGTGATTATTTAATACTTGCAAATGGGAAAACCCAACTATGCATACTCAGAAACACTTTGTCATGCTTTATTGAACAATGTCTCTTTTTATCTGCATTCCTGAAACTATTCCTGCTACTTTTGTCATTTTCCCTTTCCCATCTATGTCTATGACATAGACATTAACTTCTATGACATTAATATACATGTTAATATGTATGACAGGGAGGTGAGTAAAAAGATGCACACAGAAGACAAATTGAAATAAAGTCTCACAGAAGAGAAGCAGGGAACAATTTAAAAACAGACATTGGTAACCAACGCCAGTGTTGGTCATTGGAGTTCATGCAATGTCTAGAGTAGAAATGGCAAAATGGCCTGTACATTTAATTATTTAATCCCAGCTTCCTGATATCTTTGGCATTTATACATTTGTATAGCTCTTTTAACTCATTATGCACTTAGAATTCTGCAACATGCAAGGTTCCACAGAAAAATGCAGTCTATGTAACCACAATAATTCCTCCAAAAGATGTTGCTGAACACAGGGCTGGTTGATAACATAAGGATATTTTTGTTACTGCTGAGCAGCACTTACACAGGGCCAAGTCCTTTTCTGCTTTTCATACTCCCACACTGGCAAGGAATTTGGGGGATTTGGAGGTGCATGGGAGGAGACACAGCTGGGACAGGCAACCCCAGCTGAGCGAAGGGATATGTGACAACATGCTCAGTTACATAAGGTGTGGGGAGGAATGAGGAAGGAGGGCACATTTGAGTGATGGTGTTTTTCTCCCAAGTAACCATCATGTGCGATGGGGCCCTGCTCTCCTGGAGATGGCTGAACACCTGCCTGCACAGAGAAAACAGTGAATTAATTCCTTGCTTCGCTTTGCTTACATGCATGGCTTTTCTTCCCCTATTAAACTGTCTTTATCTAAACCCATGAGTTTTCTAGCTTTTACCTCTTCTAACTTTCACCCTTCCGATTTGCTCTCCAATTCCACTTTTTTGGGAGTGAGCAAGCAGCTGTGTGGTACTTGGTTGCTGGCTGGGGTAATACCACAACAATGGAAATATATTATTCTGTAGATTTCTTTTTTGCAATATATGCTACTGTAGAAGCAATACTAGTTAGTGTTCAGTAGTTCAGAACAATTTTTTCCACACTGCCCACAACACTGAGCATAGAAGAAAAATTGAGCTATTACAGTTACATTTTTTAGAGAGAGAGAGAGATAGAGAGATAGAGAGATAGATATAGAGAGATAGATAGATATAAATGCGTATGTATATTCTTCCTCTTTGATACACACATGTCAGTTCTGCCAAAAACTTATATTATCACTGACTGGTGCCTTGTGTCTATCTTCAGAATCTTTGCTGCACCCTGTCTGTCTCATAGTCTGAGAGGAGCTGTTTTCCTGAAGGGTTTTCACTGCAGGCTTTATCCCCACAAAATGATCTGCACAGAGTCCTGGCAAGTGCAGCTGCTCCATCTCAGGTGTTGAGGGGTCATCTAAAATATGAGACATGCACAGGCAGGCAAAACTGGACAGCAGCAAATAAAAAAAATCCAACAAGACAAAATTAAATAAGCCACTATGCACCTCTACTTTGTGTAGCTTTTATAAGTGGAGCATCTGCAGACATAAAAGAAGTGGAGGATGCTTGATAATTAAAAAGACAACCACTTGAGCTTTGGTAATTTTGGTGGAGAGTTGTAATCCTGAACACAGGAAGAGGGACTTGGAAGTTAAAAATGTAATCAATTATTTTTGAAACAGAGGCATTAAAAAGTAGACAGTATTCTCAATTGCTAATATTTCATTAGTGCTTAGAGGCTCCCATCACACTTAGGTTCTTTTGAGCTATGTGTTATGTGGTCTGATAGGAAGAAATATTTCCTTTTCCTCTTCCAAAGGTTGTGCAGAGTATCTAAAAGGTGATCTGGCAAGTCTGAGACAAGCAAAGGTAGTGGGACAGAGCTGTGTGGAAGACGATGTGGTGCAAACAGTAATTTACAGGTATCTCAGAGAATACAATGTTAGATACAGACTTATTAAGCTTGCACCCACACCGCTCCTTTTCTTTTGAAGACTGGCCTTTTGCAGTAACCTTTCTTATTCAACATAACATGTGGTTGTTCTGGGTTTAGTTTCAAAGTATTTCTCTAGGTAGCTTATAACCTGGAGATACAGTTCTAATATAGTTTCCAGGTCAGGAAATCAATTTTCTTTCTTGCTCCAGGAAAATAACTTCAAATTAAACTTGGCAGCAGGGTCTCTTCTATACCCAAACCCAGTGTTTTTCAGTGATGAATCAAGAGAGCTCTGTTGTTTTTTGGGCTTTTTACCTTGCCCTCAGGTACGCTGAGTTCTGGGGCTGCCTCATGGGTTGGTATTTGCCACATGCCACGGGGCCTCAAGAGCTCAGCGTAGCTGATCTCAGCGGCCGTCCTGGCCCTGTGGCCTCTGAAGTGCTCCATCCATTGCAGGTGTAACTACAGCTGTTTCTTTCAAGGCTTTTTTCAAACTTTTAAAGTTGAGCAATATTGGCAAAATAACCTCAACAAGTAATACTACTGTACAGAGTAGTGTGAAGGTATGGCTTTAATCCAGTGTGAGTGATATTTTTTAAAATGCTCCCACAATTGTAGCAGCTGTTGCTGCACAGTCACCTGTTCCACTATGCTGTTAAGGTTAATTTCTACCTTACACACCCTTTTCAGAACAAGAAAACAATCAAATCTTTCAAAAGTATTTAGGACAGTATTTATGACTAGATTATCTATTTAGGTATAACAATGCTATACAGTTAGATACAGTTTTATTTATATTACATTCTTTAATCATGAGAATTTCTGATGGGAGTAATTTCCAGTCAAAATTGTGGAAACCTACCATGAATGATATTAAAATTAACTACTTTGGAACAGCTAGATTTCTAAACAGTCATTGGGAAATTCTGGACTGTTGCTAGCTACTTCTTCCCCTTTCCCCCCAGGGATGGGCCATTATTTGCTTTGTATTTTAAAGGAGTGAACTGCAGTGCAAAAGAGCTTCACCTGAGCCATCTCAGACATTGTTAGTAACTGAAAGGAAGGAGAGCTGAAGATATTCAAACCTCATCCGAATTCCTAGATTTTTGGGTTTCATTTTAACCAGCAATATCATCTGTTACTTTTGAAAGGAATATATAGGCTAGGGAAGTTCATGTGCATGTTTACACATGTCTGAGTTTATCCTGAACTTGTTGCTTGAGCTACAGTCAGACTGAGCCCAAATTTGGTTGTTGGTGAGAGATCACTTCCCATCTGAGCAGGTGATGGGTGTTTTATGGGAGAGGAAATCAGGAAACACTAGGCAAGTAAATGACTTCAAATAACCAAAACACTGGGAAAAAAGAGCTCTTGATACTTGTCAGACTGCAGAACAGAACTAAACGTAGAGTGACAACATTGTTTTAGCAATGATATATGGGCTAAAAAGACCTAAATCAAAACTCAGTTAATGTATCATAATTTGAGACAAGGATTTATGAAGAAAGCAAAATTTTAACATTTAAATAAATGGAAAAAAAGTCTACTAAAGAATGGGACTTTTTTTTATTTGTACTGCAAATCCAGAGTGCTGAGGATTACTGAGAAATTGTGAAGGAATCACAAGAGGGTATTAGTGTTAAGAAGAGGGAAAGGATCATTCGCTGAACTTGCTGGTGCAGACTCCAATGCTGTTGGACATTTCTGCTGCCAGAGCTCAGTGATGGCTCCTGCTCTCATTGCAACTCACCAGGATCCCTGGCTCTTCCTCACAGAGCTTGTTGCCAGCCTGCTGTGGTGTGAGGTGAAATTCCTGACTGCAGGTCATGGGCTCCTGTCAGCCCATTTCTCCAGCCTCCACTTGTTGACCACTCCCTCTAACTTGCTGTTGTCCATAAACTTGCCAAGCAGGCAACCATTCCATTCTTCCGTAGCTGTTAATTAAGACATTATACAAGTACTGATCCCCATATTGTGTTATTTATCTGAACACTGCCTTATCCTCTTTTCCCTCTCTACTGCAATCTAACAGCTATGTCCATGGTGTTTTTCCAGTGTTTTGATTGGGTATAGTAATTGCTTTGCATTTCCTGATTTCATCTCACACCTCTCCTGTAAAGCACCATTACCTCAAATTGGGATAGAAATATATTATGCACAGCCTGACTTTAGCCATCAGTTTTGCTGCTCAGAAAAGACTCGAATATGATTAAAAATACACATAACCAGTTATCATTGCAGAAAACGTACATGAACCAGCAATCACTGTATCCTCAGCAAGATGTTAGATGTGGAGGAAAGTATTAGTGAATATGACTTCTGAGAAATATTTATGCCAATGGACTTGCAAGTGTACCCTTAAAAACACCTGGAATTTAAGTGGGGATCATTTTCAGATTTATCAAGGCATACAGAGCACAATGGTTTACAAATGAATATGTTGAGGATACAGAAAAATTAAAAGATATGGCCGAGATCATCCTGAGAGGCTATGATGACATGAAACATGTTTGAAAGTTTCTAATCCCTCTCAGTTCCAGCAAAGATCGCTTTCCTACACAACAGCAACAATTTAATGTAATAATAATGTAGTGTAAGGTTTCTTTTTTTTCAAATGTTAAAAAGAGATACCTCCCCATACTGTGCTTTACAAAGTATGTATTTGAGGCCCTTGACAAGGAATAAATCTTCTTTTCCTAAATTACAAATCAATACAGACTAGTCTTGTGGTACAAAGAACAATATGTTGCAAAGGCAATAAACTAACTTTCTTTATTCAGAAAATGTGAAAAGCACACATGTGTTCAGTAATTGACAGCTCAGCTAAATAACTAGAAAGACTTTATTGTTTCCTGACAAAACAATATAAAAAAGCCTCCAAACATTGTGCTACATTCTAGAAGAAATAAACACTTCCACTTTTCTTTTTTTTTTTTTAAATGCTCACATCTTTTCACATAAACCAGGATTCAAGAACATATTTACTGAGTAACAGCTATCAGGGAAATCCACTGGGTACAAGTGAAAATTAAAAGGCAATGTAAAGACTGTGTTCATGACACCAGAGCATAATAAGTAAGGTGTGAGTTCATCCACCCTCTGGCAACTCACGCTTTTTATATTGTCACATCCAAACTGGAGGAGCAGAACTACTCACTCAAAAGTATACAAAAAATTTAAACATTAAATTAATGCTTACTGGAACAGATACATTGGTGGCTATTTCTACTCTGAAAGACAGTAGGGAGCCTTTGCCAGGCAAAGCATTCTCAATAGTCTACTGTGTCTAGCAGTGCATGTGAATGTGTATTGTGCCTGTGAAACATCAAAAGCCATAACACAGCTTAAAATCAGAGATTTGTGGTGCTGAAGGGGTGTAAAATAACTTCACGAGTCGATTTGAATCTGTGATTATATTTTCTGATCAGCATTACCAAGCGTTTAATTGTGCTGCTCTTAAACAGCAATGAGAAGTTAGTCTACTCCAGGGCTCCACTGCACTGTCCCTTTAAAACATCTCCTAGCATGTAATAGATGTTATGGCCAAGAGGAATATTTTATTTTGAGTCCTGATTGGGCTGTCTCTGATTGACATGACTGGACAATGCATCCTTTTTAATATCATTGCTCTGAACAACCTGGGCTAGTGGAAGGTGTCCCTGCCCATAGCAGGGGGATTGGATTAGATAATCTTTAAAGGTCCTTTCCAATCCAAACTGTTTCATGATTCTAAGATAGGGAAAAGTTCAAAATCTTGTTCACATTTTTCACTCTTCTAACACTATTAAATATACAAAATCTGGGTTTATTGCTATAAAGGTATACCAGGTGCAGGTACCCCAGTGCCAAGAGCAGCAGGGCTGCAGGGGCGCTCTGTGAAGAGAGGTCAAGGCTGCCCCACGGCAAACACAGCTGCTTCCAGCTGGCTCCCACCTACCCTCTGCAGGGCATGGCTGAGGGGAAAGGTGTTTTAATGCTTGCCTTCTACTTTCTTACTACCTTAATCTATTTAAATTGGAAATAAATCAATATTCACAAAGTGGAGTCTGTTCCACCGGTGAAAATAAGTGGTGAGCAGAGTGGTGAGCTCTGTCCTCGTCTTGGCCCTTATCCTGTTTCATCCCTGTGCTGCTGAGGAGGGGAAGTGAGAGAGAGCATCTGTGTGTGTGTGTTTGGCTACTGGCCATGGCTAACCCACCAAAAAAGCTTCTCACAAAGAAATAGAACTGAAGATACTTCATTTCAGGGGGAAAACAGAAATTCCGCATCTGAAGAATATATAGGTTTTGAATTGAATTTCTCATTTTTATATTACTTATTACTGCAATATTTCATGGCATGTGTTAATGCTGTATAATATATCTGCTGTCACACTCAACATTATGACATTTGACACATTATACCAGAAATAGTATAGATCAATTTATCATTATGTAATCAATATATATTATGGCATAATATAATTTTAATATATTTTTTAAAGTCTTTTGGTTACGTACTTGCCAATACTGGCTGAAGATAGTATTTACTTTGCTTACATTAAACATTTCAGTTTAGGTCCCTAAATTGACAGCCTGTTTGTCTCAGCATCTTTTTTCAATGACTATTGGGCTAGAAACTTTTTAGAGAGTTTCAAGGTTCTCCTCTTACTGACTGAAGTTACGCTTCTCTGTCCATAAACTCCATTGACAGAGAGATAGACTAGGCTTGTAACTCAGGGATTTAATGCTACACAGCATGTACATACACTCCACTTATCCTGAAGGAATTGAAACAGATGCTGAAATGTTTTCACTCATTCCCTGAAATGTTTTCACTCTAAAAATAAAAAGAATCTTCCTAATAAAAGGTATTGAAAGTTGCTGGTCATGTAATTAGTATATTTTCAGTTTACCTTCTTTTCTGTTTGAAGAGCCAAAGTGCTTTATTACAAGAACACAGGAGACATTATCTTCTAGAAAATCAGTTGTTTCAGTCAGTAACAGCTGCCCTTTAAAATATGACAGATGATAAAGTCCAACAATATTTTTATGTTATTGTGAATTACTTCTGATTGATGCTGTAAACTGTACTGTCATGAAAAACAGAAAGATAAAATAACAGAAATAAAAATAAAAACTGATTTTGAAAAGATAATCCCACTTAACAATGTCATTCTTTAAAATAAAAGAATAAATATTTTAATCTCAATGAATTTCTCTAAGAACAATTTAATTTACAAAAGAAGAATGAAATCAATATAGTTTTCTGAAGAATGATGAAATTGATGATAAAAGGTTTAATGAAAATTTTATTTCTAGGTTTTGTGCAGATCATCAGTCAGGTTGACAGCTCAAATAAATAATCTAGTTATTTTTAAGAATGTGGGATCCTAGTCTTTGGAATGACCTATGGGGTTTTTTTCTAATATCATGACATTTTAAAAAGAAATCCTTTTTATTCTTGCATTCAACTTATTTATCTTTTCATTTCCTGATTGTCAGAATGTTAATTCTGTGCAAATTTGTTTTTGCATACTGTTCAACCCTCTAAAAAATATACTTTTTATTGTTCGTGTGTGTCAGGTTTTATAAATAAACTGTTTGAAAAAATCAACTCACACATCTGCTTTGGTTTGACATATTACAGAGCAACAAGATGCACTTAAGAATCCGGATTTTCTTTTATATATTACTGTAAAATGCAGTGGCTTATTGTAGAATTAGGAAAACAAAGTGGAGTAATATACAGAAGCTGCACTAGGACACAGATATTGACTTTCCAGTACTGTGCGACGGAACCAAAGCAGATAAAATAGGCTGGGATTTCCAGGTCACTAATCATCAAAAAATATTTGACAGATCCCACTCTATTTAAGAATCTGATACAATTGGTTTTTTATGCTTTCATTTTCATACATTTATTATTATTTATCTCCAACAGAATGTGCTTATTCTATGAGACCATTCTATAACCTGTTCTGGATTTGTTACATCCTTACCTTATCTTTTTATTTTTTCGCCTCCAGGTTGTTTCTTAATTTTTAGAAGGTATGATATACGAAACAGATCATAAAAATAATAATAATCTCACTTCCCTTTTAAGACTTACTATTTTTGAATTGTTCCAGAAACTACAGCATCTTTTTTTATATTTGGTTTTTATTTTCTTCTCTGCTCCTCCTCTTGTCCTCTTCTTATTCTGTCCATTACTAATATATAAAGAAAAATAGAAATCCCAGGGATGTGCACCCAAATGACTAGTAAATCATGACATGTCATGTTCACTGATCCTGAACACCAAGCACACCTTATATAGGCACAGAATATTCTTTTTCTTTGTAAAAAAGGCATACAGTATGAAATTAGACTTATAAGGTAGTATCTGTTTCCCTGAAAAATTGTGTTATTTTTGTTTCATATTTATTTATTGTTAGCCTATTCTTTTGAGACTTATCTCTTCTCTTCTCTAGGGTTACCAAGGAGGGTACAAAGCAGTCATTCTAATAGAAAGATACTTGATGGCAAACACACATGTGGTGGAAAACAGAGGGACTACAAGTTTATCATTATAATACAATGCTTAATGTGTGTTCTATAGACATACAGTACAAAAATGTAAAATAAGTGGTTTTAATCAGTTTTAGCCAAAATTTTGAATTGTAAAAGACACTCTAAGTAAAAATATAGAAAGGGATACTGTTGAGAACAGTGAAGAAAATTTTAAAAGTCATCATAGCATCCTTGGTTGCACATTAACACACTAAAATGTTTAAATAGTAACTCTTAATGAGACACCACCCTTGGCTAAGGAGCAAAATGGTTGTAAGAATGATAGTGCTTCATTTTATCTAGAAATTGTAAGAAATTTGTAAGAAAGGCTTTTATAAATAAGTTATTTCAGAGAAAACAGCAGAAATTTCCCAGTTGTATATTATTTTGTAGCCCTTGCTGTGAGGCATAAGAACACAAAGACATTTCAATCCTAAATGTTCTCAACAAGTAGCAAATGTGTCCTGTTTGCAAAGAAAAGGCATTTGTCCCTGAAGCATGTTTAGAGAGTGCAACCTGCAATCAGAGCCCAGTGTGTTAGTCAGGAGTGTTATTCATGCTCCCGTGTGTGCCCTCTTATCTCTCCATGTGTTGCACTCACCTATTGGGTGGTCTGGCAGACATGAATAATTCCCACCAGCTGTCTGACCATGCCCAGCTTTGTTCCAAATGGAAAGCTGGCTCTCATAGCGCTTTTTTGTTTGCTCAATCCACTCTTTGGCGTTTTGATTTTTCATTATGTTTACCAGTCTGCCATGGAAATTTCAGGAAATATCCTATCTTGTACTTCACACTACCAAAAACAAATAGAAGTTAAAAGCATAGATTACTGTGATCCCCCTTCTGCTTCTGCAGCTGGAAAGGTGGATTTTTTATTGCTGTGGTATAATTTTCTTTCAGGAGAGATTGCCTCTAGTTCCCATGGCTCTGTGGTTTTTGGTAGAGACACAGTGCCAGTCAGCACTGCTACCTTTCAGCTGAATGCTCTCTGATGGGTGACCAAATAGCAGTCACAAATTGTCTGCACATTGTAATGATTTTTTCTAAAATGCAAGATTTCACCTAAAAATAGTAACTCTTTTTGTCATCATTCTTTAGCGAGTGAGGCAAAGAGCTGTAAATGTGTCATACTGTACAATCTCACAGGTCAGGGCTGTATGAGCTGTGTGTCAAGGCACAATTTGACCTTTGAATGTCTAAACATCCGAAATGCAGTGTACCTGAGGAAAAGGGCATCTGTAAGGGAAAGAGAGGACATACTCTCGTTGGAGTAAGAAGGCAATGACTGGCAGATCCTTAGAAAACAGCAATTTGCTTATGCTCATTTCCTTGCTTAAAGCTCTACCAGATTATACTTCAATGACAGGGGAGGGGAGCCTTGAAAGTCCAGTTCCAGGAAGAATGGATGTTTATAGGACTAGACTTGCTTTCCACACATAAATAAATTAAAGAGATGCAATAAAACAATCACAAACAGAATGAGAAAAGAAAACAGAGAATTTGGATTATTAGTAACCAACCCAAAAAATTCAGGATTTTGATGATAATAATATTTATATTTTGAATACCTATTCAAATCTTGGCCACTTTGTATGTACCTGTGAAGGCTTCAGAACTTCATGCTCAGATGTCATGTGTAATATAATTTACAAATATCTGACGTAGGTTATTTATAGATCAAGCTTTAATTCTGGCATAACCTGGTTCCTATGGGTCAAAAGATCAAATCTCTGAGATAATATATTTTGCCTGAAAATCCTAGCTGCCAGAAAGATACAAGAAAAAAGGAGTACAAAAATGAAAGTTCTAGCTATTTCCAGATCCTGAAGCAATATTTGATTCAGTTCTACTGTTCAACATTGATAAAGGTTGAAGATGGTATTTATAATTTTAGATGGATTTAGCCAGCTTATGAAGGCTTTGATATTAATAACTTTTAATCTCAAATATAAAAACAGTATCTGCCATGAAAAATTCATCTAATTATTATATCAGAGAAGAAAATGAAGCTTACATTGTACATATTTAATGGCATCAGTTATAATATGATTACCAGCATGTCATAAACATTACAAAAGGACTGTGTAAATATTTTAACCTAGAAAAAAAACAAAAGGTAATAAGCAGTTTGACCAAGCTTCAAAGATATTTGAGCCCGCTCAGTGAGTGACAAATGTGTCTACATTTATATATCACATGTGAAAACATACCAAGCCCCTAATATTTTCCCAAATTGTAGACCAATTTTTTCTGTGAAAATTTCTAAAAGAATAAACAAACAAAAAACAAACAAACAAAATCAAACAACATTGAAAAGGTCTTGTCTTAGTTCAGAGAGTGTAGTCACTTAGAAGGCAAAGTTTCTTTCTTTGCAGATGAAGATAAAACAATAGGTCACTATACAAAAAAAAAAAAACCAAAAAAAAAAAAACCAAAAAGGATTAAGTGATCAGATAAAATTAAGATTAATGGTTTTATTCATAGCTCCACAAAGTCCATGGTTTTCTATTCATTTTAGGCCCTGGAATGAAACAATCAGTAATCTAATCTTATGCAAATTTGATCTTTATACTTACTTATTTAATAAATAACATTTAATTTTTTGGAAAGTATATACCAAATGCATGCAGTTATATCAGAAATATGTTAAATGGCCACAGTTCTAGCTGATGTCAGCACCCAACCTAGTTTAGTGCTGTAAAATCAAAAGGAAATTAATGAAGAGCTCTAAAGAGTCATTGAAGAAAATATAGAAGTGACCAGGTTTCAGTAGAAATAATACATAGAAAAAGGATTTAAAGGAAATAATTAAATTAATAAAAACCACAGTACAGCCACCATCCCACTTAGATTCTTGTTTATTGCTGTATTGTATTCCACGTCTTTACACTGGAAGGGAAAAAGTGTTAATAGAAACACTGTAAGATGTGTTTTATCATTTTATACCATATTTGACAAAGCATTCACCTAGAAATTAAGAGATCATAACCTTCACTTAGTTTCTTTCAGAGATAAATAATGTCTGGCAACAGCAAGGGTGAATGCCAAGAAGGCTTGGAGCAAGGATGGGAGCTGCCCAGGTTCCCTACAAACTTATTACACAGCTTCAAACAGATAAGTTTCTTGCTTCTGCAAACCTACTGCTGCACCAGTGCCAAAGAACTTTCAATATCTTGATTAAAAACTGCTGACTATCTTGTTGGTAATGATATTAAAATCCTCAGTTAACAACATGATAAATGATCTAAAAGGCATCACATGAAGGAAAAATTTCAAGGTGTTCTTTCTAACATGTTCTAATATTTCTAAAAGAAACATGACTTCAATACTGTAGGCAGAGACGAAAGAGACTGTTGGCATTTGTGTGCCTGTTGAGCACATGTATAACTTGTGAATGTTAAAGAACTTTTTGCAGAAGGCAAAGCTGAAGGCCTATGTTAAATGGGGAAGAGAAAGTTTAGGGTTTTTCTGTCTTAACTGCTTGTAGTTTGTACTTATCCTTGTTTCTTTCATTAAATTTACAACTTTGATATCTCTGTTAAGATATTTTTAAATTTAAATCTTGCAATTGATTTCCATTTGCAATTGATATTGCAGAAAGCTTTTTTTTTGAGAGCAATGATACAGTCATGGACTAATGAACTGAGGCAGCTACTAACAGCCATATAACAGTCCTAAAACCAGCCATTTAAGCACTGAAAACAAAAAACAAAGTGAAGAATAGTCACTAAGGGAACTCCATCAGTGTCCAGAAGAGGCCACAAAGATGACCAGAGGGCTGGAGCCTTGTGGATACATGCAGAGAGAGCTGGAGTTGTTCAGCCTGGAGAAAAGAAGGCTCCAGGGAGACCTTATTGTGGCCTTTCAGTAATTAAAGCGTACTTATAAGAAACAAACATTTTAGAAGGACCTGTTCTGATAGGACAAGAGGTAGTGGTTTTAAAGTAAATGAGGGTAAATTTAGACTAAATATAAGAAAGAAATTTTTTACAATGAGCATGGTGAAATACGGAACAGATGGCCCAGAGAGGTGGTGGATGCTCCATTCACGGAAATATTCAAGGTCAGATTGGACAGGGCTCTGAACATCCTGATCTAGTTGAAGATGTCCTTGCTCACTGCAGAGGGTTGGACTAGATGACCTTTAAAGGTTCCTTCCAACCCAAACTATTTTATGATTCTATGATCTTGGTTCTTTTTTTGGTCTTTAAGTATTTGCTTAAAACTTGCACATATTGATCTTTACACATTTCAACCATAGTAGAATAGTAGAATATTGAATATTGAATATTGAAAAATATTGAATATTGAAAAAGTGGGAAATAGCACAGCAAGTTTGAGGAAAGGGAGCAGCATCCTTGATACATCAGGCAATAGGGATATGACTGTCAGACTTAATTCCCAAGAAACCATTTCCATCTCTTGTTTATCAGAGTTCGTAGTTCTCATTTTGCCTTACTTTTTCTCTACTGCTTGAGCGTATTTAGTGGGTTATTCAATTAATACATATGTCACTGCAAGTGGCAGTGCATTGCAAACGGTTACTTATACCGTTAGGGACTATTTGGTTGGTTGTGAACCAACAGCAAGGGCATCTCGCAGGGCAGCAAGACAATGCCACACTGGAAATATGTGAGACATCTAGCTCAAGTGATAGTGAGGAGATAAAATTACAAGGGTCTGCCAAATGATGAAAGTACTTTATTTTTTTTTCCATATAGAGATGTTATAACTTATTCAGGGGGGTTTGGTTGTGGTTAGGTGTTTTGCCTTTTTTTAGTGACAGTATGAGAGGTCAAAATGATAAATTTTAGTCCTATCTTAAGTAATAACAAGTAAAATTTGTAATAAACCTGCCCCAGTTGACATTATTTTATAACTCAAAAATATTCTGTAATAAAAACAAATTTAAAAAAAAATTATAGCTTAAAGTGCTAACTAATGTTTCCTTTCTGTGCCTTAATTAGAAAAACATGCACACACTGATTTTTGGTTCTCTGAAAGACAGAAAATTAATCAGATTTTAATTTCTTTATATGAATGGCTTGCCTATTCCTGAACAATCTCAAGGATGGATTTTTTTTTTTTAATAATGGTTTTTTAAAGCTTATTTTGATGTCATAGATTCAGGTGAGATCAGTACACTTCTCCCCTTTACAAATTCTTTTAAATCATCCATAAACATTCAAAGCAAAATTTCCCAATCCTTACTTGAAACTATTTCCCTACCTGTAATACAGTAAGATAACAGTCAACACTAATTTATGAAGTAAACTATTTCAATGCTATTGCAGAAGGAGCCATCCTAAAGGAATATTCTTAAAGCAGAAGCACCAAAATGCCAAATGAGCCATTTTTATTATCTACTGTTTTGGGTTGGCTCTTCATTTGGATTTTCTTTCTTAAACATGGTCAGTAGCTTCAATTACTGAATTTATCTGCAGTGGAGGTGTTGTCCATAATTTGAAAAAGTTTTTCCCAGGTTACAAGAGGGCGCCTTATATTAGCAAGAGGATTATATTGATTCCCATTTGCAAAGGTTAATTTCATGTGGAAAAGATCCCCAAAAATGACTCTGCTATCTAAATCTTTAGATGAGTCACAGTGATTCTCTTCCCTTCCCTCCTGGCTTATGGATTTCTATGCAATTAAAAGCCAGACGCTCTGAACTAAATGAAAGCTGAATCAGTTATATAATAAGTCTGCTATTACGGACTCAGTGTGCAGCAGGATCTGGTCCAAGGTCTGTAGGTAAAATCCCAATACTGGTACTTAATTTCAAACAAACATTAAAGTGTCCAGTTTGGACAAGCATCTTAGTTTCTAAGTGCAAGTAAAACAGAGACAAGGTCTCATCCTTTTTTATTCCTCTGACAGAATGAAACAAATCCAGCAAGAATGAAAAGAGAAAACTGTGAGCTGATACTCACTAGATACAAACACTAAAAAGGGTAATTGACAGATTAGCATGTAGCCTCATCAATGTTTTTTGAAAAATGATGGAACCTTTAAGTTTTTTAAAAAATGTGAAATTTTTAATGAAAATGTTTTGATTTTGTTGTTACTTTGTTTTGTTTTGTCCAAAACCCAAAGATCTGACTTTTAACAGGGTGAATTTATTAATATATTATTGACCTGGTGACCAATAATATATATTGTGGCAAGGTGTCTTTAAAGTAAAATATATGAATTCATGTGCTATTAATTGTCTTTGTAGAAGCCAAAACACAGAAAGACCAGTATGAAGACAAAAACACACCTTTCAGATACATAATTTCCAAAATATTCCAGCTGTGGATTTGTAACTTAAACTCAGTTGATTTCCTAGGAGAAAAAAGATTTATATGGGTGGAGGAATTAGTATTAAGGAAAGGAGAATCTCACTAATTTTCAGATAAACAGAAGAGCACCCATTAAAATTTTCACAAGTGACAGATGCCTAAACTTATGCAACATTATAAATATCCAGTCCCTAGTTAGCAGATTAATAAGGATGTTCTGCAGATAGGATGGAGGGAGCAGTATGATTGAGCTGGACCCTTGCAGCCAGTAAAGGCATCAGAGAAATCCCTTCCTGCAATTACAGCAGGTTGAGATCTTGTGCATTTTGGATTTGCAGATTCTTGTGTTTCCACAGGATCAAAAGTCAGTTCAGGTCAGAAGGGACCTCTGATCACCCACTCCACCTCCGTGTTCCTATTTTCTTCATTCTTTACAACTCCCTTTTAAGTTGGTAAATCACAACTTGGTTTTTTACTTACCTCAAGTAAATTTGTCATTTCTTTAAGCTCCCACCACTGTGCAAAAATGAGACAGTAAGTGTCAGGGCACAGAATCACAGAATCATACAATATTCTGGGTGGAAGGGACCCATAAGGGTCACCGAGTCCAACCCACAGCCCTGCACAGGACCATCCCCAAAAGTCACACCGTGTGCCTGAGAGTATTGTCCAAATACTTCTTCAGCTCTGTCAGGCTTGGTGCTGGGACCACTTTTATGGGGAGCCTGTTCTAGTGCCCAGCTTTCTCTGACACAACTTCAGGCCATTCCCTTGGGTCCTGTTCCATTCCTGTCCTCACTGGGAAACGAGGTTAGTCAGAGTTATACTCTTGCACAGACTGATTTTACAGAATCATCTCTTCTCACGTTTATTTTCAACGAAACTTAAAGATTTTCTTCTTGTGGTATAACACACAGTTAAGAAGACAAATAGGAATACTTTATGAGAAAGTATTGCAATAATTGTCACTTCCCTGGCATTCAGAAATGTGTGATTGCAACTAAGTGTTTTGCCATAGCTCATCTGTTTTTGTTTTTATCTTGTTTTATTGGTACATAGACATTTATCATGCTAATTTTTACTACATTGCCCCATGTAATTTAAGCCAAATTTTGTTCAGCAGCCAATGTTGACTCTAAGCGCTTCACTCAGAAGTGAGAAAGTTGTGCTCCAGTGTTGCTGAACGGACTATGCACAGGATAAAACCACTTCCCCTTTTCAGCTTTAGATTTGCAACTCTAATTTTCCCAGGATGACCTATTTCTTGTGTTATAAAAGCCAGTTCTTACAATGGATGATTCACATTCCGTGATTTGTGACTGTTTTATGTACCCATATCCCACATTCTCTTATTCATCAGCTTTACAAAACCAAGCAGTGAAATCCTGACCTGATTGAACTCAGTGTGAGTTTTGACATTGTCTTCAATAACGCTGGGATTTCACCTAAAATCTTTGTAGCCTTTAAATGAAAGAGCCTTTGGTCTTTTCTTTTTGGAGGAAGAGGAAGAGCACCGAGAAGCAGGATGATGGTATTTATGATTTAATTAGATATATCTCTTCCATTCGTGAGACAAAACAGTCAATAGAATCAGAGAGGACATAAAGGTCTCAGATGGGAATAAATTGCCTGAAATCTGCATAAACATTTCTTTTGCCACGACATGTAAAGACCTGGACTAAAGAGACCACACTGACTGATTTGGCTTGCCAGCTTATTTATAAGCATAAACAAGTTACAAAGAAAATGTAATTCTGGTCTCTATTAAAGAAAAGACAGACCTGGTTAATCAAAGTTTTAAATTAATCAGAGGTGAAACAAAGTTATCCAGAGCTTTAATTTTAGCTTGAAATAAGTGTAGTTTCCATTTTCCATTCATTCTTTTTGTTTTCCCATGACTGATGGATCACCTTCTTTCCTCCCAATGAGTGGGTGCCTCTCTCATGCTGGCTTGCTGTTAGAGAGCTTTCTAATATCCCTTCCAGTACTTTGTTCACTGGACTCCAACACAGAGGCAGTGAAATTTACACACGGTTTCAGAGATAGGAAAAAAAAAATACAGCTTTATACTTCAAAGTAGGAAGTGCAAGCCTAACGTGAGCCAGCCTAACATGTTGGCTGCATGCTCAGCACATGAGACTTGGCCAGTGCAAACATATTCCAGTATTGATGTCATCACCTGGATCACACACTAAAATGCCCTGCTGGGGCATGCTAACAGAGGGACCATTACTGCTGCATTGCATGTGTGGTGATGGAAAATTGCTACTTGACCAGTCCTATGACTGATTCCTTATTTTCACTCCCTTTTCAATTTGTAAGTGTGTCAAGGAGTACACCGAGCCTGAATAACAGTGCTCTGACATTGAGCTGACTCATAAAAGTCACATATGACAGTAGTAAAGAGGTGTCAAAACAGAGCCTTGGAACTAATATGGAAAAGTATGTTTTCAATATCTCTTCCCTCAATTCCCCAAACACAGTCAGAGGAGTTATATCTTGACTGATTAAACAATGAGCAGCATTCAGCATGAGGTAAGCAAGCTGCCAGCAGCTAGCTCCCTGAGCTGAGCAGGTTGATCCCTATTCCTTCATCTGCTTTGTTAAATTACATTGGTCTGTGGCTCTATCACTCATCCCACGCTCGCACTCCTCTCTGTTCCATTCCACTCACATTACTTTTGACAATTATTGTCTCTGAAACCACAGACATATGTATATAAATACCTCACTAGCTTTATTAAACTTATCTACATACTACACCTCTGGAAAACTAAGGTTTTCCTTATGTTATAGAGAGAAATTCACAGATAACAGATTTTGCTTGCCTCCCTTGAGAGCCAAGACAATAATATGCTTCACCAAGCCTCTTCTCATTGAGCCTTGCAGAACCCAGAAAACCCTGAATTTTGCTCCTCCTCTCTCAGACAAGCTGAATGAAAAAAAGAGAAAGTCCAAAAGAAATACTGAAAAAGGCCAAAAGAAATTCAGAATCCCAAAAGAAATACAAAATAAAAATTTGTGGCAATGAGTCCACCACACACAGGGTGGAAAAACCCTGTCAAAGATGGACTGGTGAAGAAGGAGAAGAGAACGACCAGAGAGTTATAGAAATAGAAGGTTTTAATGTTGTTTACACATGTTTCAAGGATGGCTTTTTTGTACTGGACACAATCCCTGTTCCTTTGCCCCAAATCCCCCTGCAGGATGGCTGTTATGCAGGGATGTTTCCTGGGAGAATGTCTTGGTTTCCCTGATTGGATGTTAACCCCTTTTCATGTGAATGTTATCTCTACTTGGATTGGTGGGTTCTCCTGACCCCCAGGAGACTTGTGATTGGTTGCTACCTGATCCTCCTGAAGCCTATGTAAGACCCCTGGCCCCAGTAAACTCTCTCTTTCGCCCGTCTCTCTCTGTGTGGCCTGTGTGGCTCCCTGCGGGGTTCCCCGGGCCACGTGGCAGGGAGGCAGTGTGGGAGAGCATTCCCTCCAGGTACTAGGCCTTAAACCCAAGGCCTGGGGGTCCCCCTTCTCCAACCCACCACCGTGAAAAATTTATTTAAGTTCAATGAGGCAGATGTTTTCCTATACTTTAGTGAAGAATTCTCATGCTAACAAAAATGTCAAGCCTAAAAAAAAAAAAAAGATATAAAAAGTTTTAATCTACTTGCTAAAAGGAAACTTGACACTATTTTCCATCTCTTTTGTCATCAGACTTTAGCAAAATATAGATGCTATATTCCTCTGCTCCTACTGAACTATTCCACTGGCCAGTGACTCAAAAAGTCACCAGATGAGATATGTAAAGTTGTGAGAATAGGGTCTTAGTTTTGGAGCTGCTTGTTCTTGAATGACTGTTCAAACTCATAGGACAGAAAGTCACACCTTTCTCTTACAGTCAAGTCAACTTTCCCTCCCCAGGTGGAGATACCACTCAATGGCATCTGAACGCTGGCCCTATGGATGTGTGCAACACATGTGGTGCTCTGGCAGCAGCTCAGAGGGTGGTGACCTGTTGGACCAGGGTGAGAGCCCCTTTTCTACAGCTACAGAGCAGGAGGAGGCATGCGATCCAGGCACCCAACCCCCCAGTCCTGTCACCAAAGACAATACCACAAGTAACCAGAAACAGACCTTCTGGCGGTAGTTAGTTAAAGAGTTCAGCAGTTTGATATGCCTAAAGAAGTTAGTGTTTGTCTTATCTAAGTACCTCCAGGGTCCAACAACAGCTGAAAAAGACATTTTCAGGATATGTTTTGGAGCCTAAATCCAAATTCGACTGAAATCCTGTACTGATCTTGGTCTCTTGCTTAATTTATTCTTCTCCAAGATGTCAGAGAAAAGTCTCATTTTGCCTTTATATTTGGAGAAGACACAAAGTAGTTGCACCACAACTTGTAACCACTGTAAGGGCTTGGATCAAAGCCCTATGGTTAGTTGGAAGTTTTTTTATTCAAATTCAATAACATATCCTTCAGTGATTTTTAATAACAATTCAACCCTTTCCCCTAACAGCTTCCTGATTAACTGTACTTGTAAAACTGAGATGCTGTCTTTAGAGCTTATAACAAACCAATGTTTTTCAGCTCCCTGCAGTGCTTGGACAGCTTCTATACTCATATCTCCCTCCCTATTAAACTCAGGATTTAGGTACTAACACTCTGCACTGCCCAGTTACCTGACTTTCTTGGAGTGGAAGCATGTAGGCTTTTTATAGGAAGATGTGTATATTTCGTCCCTCTTGTTGGGGTCCCTGGATGAGGAAGTGGAGAGCACCCAGTTGACTATGGTAAGCCTCGAGAAGTTTCTGCAGACAAACATCTCTTCTCCCAACTGCAGACCCTGTTCTGGAGAGTTAAAAGTGGGTGCCAGTGGTAACAGGGAGAGGGAGCAAGAATCAAGGAGCCCTGATCCTCTCTCTGGGATACATTTCACATTAAGAGTGGATGAAAAACAAGAAATAGTAATGACTATGGGAACTTGACCTGTATGCAAGACTCAACCTTACCATTTAAGAGCTCTAACCACTGATTCATATTCCTTGCTTGTTTTTCCTCTAAGTCCTAAGTATGCTTTTGAGTCTGGCTCTTAGATAGATGAGACATACTTAGTAACATAAAAGCTATCTGAGGGGCTCACAATGATAATTGTTTTGACCTATATCCCAGTGATGGTAGTAGTTATTCAGAAATCACTACAGTAAATGGCTGCAGCAATTTGTACTTTTGATGTATGCCTACTAAGCATAGCCTTTATCTTTGACCTTGGCATCAGTGAAGGCGTGACAGATCCCAGAGGTTTTAAGACATAGATTAGCTTGTTTGAAATTATTACTGCACTGACCTCTATTTCCAATAAAGAAGCATATTTTCTGTATGCTCTAATGTCAATGAATATTTTACATTGTATTCTTCATCAGTTATGAGTAGCTCTTGTTAATTTTACTATCCATTTTCCTTGGCTATATTCAGTGCTATCACTTATGACATAAAAAATTACAATTGGACCTGCTGTCTTATTTTATGCTTGTGCTCCTATTTTGCAATGATCAGACCACAGGTTCTGTTACATTTTTTTAATATGTTACATTTTGTTTACATTGTTTTGCTCTCAAAACCAAAAAGTACTGCACTTACTTTATTGCAGTAACCCTTACTATAGTCATGAAGAAAAACTAATATGGATTCAGAGTTTCCCAAGGAAAAAACTATTTTCTCCCTCCAGCCTCATATACAATACAGTCTTTCATTCTAACACTTCCAGTGTGGTTCATGAGTTACACATTTTCATCTGAGTGCCTAACTAGGCTGTCCTAAATTCCTTCTCAGTAGTTTTTGAGGACATGCATTTAATTTTTTCTATGTACTGATCCTTCAACAATAACATGTGAAGCAAACATTCAAGTTTGCAAAGACTCCAGGAGGAAGAAGCAAATTGGCTGGGTGCTGCTGTATTGTCAGAATGCCTTGATTGTGACAGAGTGAGAATCCTCAGACTATATTCTGGTCTGTGCTTCCACAAAATGTATCTTCCACTCTCCTGCCAAGAAAAAATGTCAGGAAGGTCGTCTGGTGTGATAGGTGTCTTTTATTAGATTGACTAAGTGGGAGAATTTGGATGATTGAATTAGGTTAATGAGTTTCAAGGAAGATCAGGAGCTTATCACCATAATGAACATACAAATCTCTAGTGAAGGGGGAACTGGTTAGGTAGGGAAATATTCAGAAATATCAGTAAATTTTTAGATGCACCTACACTGAAATGAGAACTATGGCAAAATAACACGAATAAAAATGTGTATATGTAAGCAATGTTATTTTAGCATGAAAGCTATCACTCAGTTGATCATTTCTATAACATGAATGCTGATGAAGAATAGGGCCACCTACTAAGAAACAGAGAGAAAATGTAGAATTTTGTATAGCAAGGGCATATGCACTTTCCCTGAATCCAAGCTCTGATGACAGGCTCATTAGACCTCCACACAATGATAGAAGTAAAAAACCCAACAGTATTGCTGTCAGGTATGGTCTACTGCTGGCTTCTAAAATAGCAAGATCAAGAAAAGAACAAAAGGGGGAAAGTGTTAGCACTCTCATCTGACAGATAGGTTTTGATGTTAATGACATGCTTCTAACTTCTGACCCACTGAAGAAAGAGAATAAGACTATACAACAGGCAAGCGGGACATATCTTTAGATCCAGGAAGTCAAGACCGGACCCGAAGAACAGCATCGTCTTCAGGTCTGAACAACTTTGGAAAGCTGGCAATATTGTAGACATTGATCATAGCATCATGAAGTGCTTCATTCCTAGAGAGAAAGAGAGACCAAATAATAGGAGAGGCCTAAAAGCTACTGAAATCATTGCAGCTTCAATTCTGAAAGAAATATAAGAAAAAAGAAACCTGAAAAAGTCTACTTATCATCTAGAAGACATCAAATTAATAAGCAATAATCAGTATGGATTTGTAAAAAAAAAAATCCTGTTGAACTAATTAAATTTTTATGACATGGCAACAAACCTGATAGTTGGGTGAAAACAGATCTTTTGAATTGAATAGGACTTTTGACCCTGTCCAACAGGATGTTTGCTTGGCTTCCTCCAAAAGTAAACTCCTGATTAGCTTCCCAGAAAATGGATAAGCAATTGGAGAAAAATTTTTCAATAGGTTAAAAGTTAAAGGATGAATACAGTACTGTAGGGAGATTTTTATGGTTCCATAATCTTAAATATTTTCATTAGGGGCCTGAAAAAAACACTGTGCTTTAAATGTGCAAGAAGCCATGTGGGACTCCACACTTATTATACAAGGAAGATTAGAAAGAAACATCTTGACAAATGGGAGAAACTGTCTGAAACAAATGAAACAAATGAAACAACAACAGCAACAGAAAGAAAAACAAAAAAACATCTCCAAACAAACTAACAGTAGAAAAAAAGCCTGCAAAAAAACCCCAGTCCTAGACAGGAGATAGTGACAACCAAAAATAAGCTACACATAGCAGTCAGTGGCATGTAGTGTCAGTGTAAATAAGAATTTGTGTTATGATGGTTTACAAAAAAATCAATCATAATTAAATAATGTTACTGAAATGCTAAAAGATAGAAATGGAATTGTTTAAAGTGAATCACAGGAAGTAACCATTCTGCTCTTCTCAGCACTGATATGGCCTCCCTGGGGCCCCCATTTCCAATTGTGAATGTTACAATCAAAAAGATGAGCTCATAGGAACTATTAGACAGTAAATGTGGAAACATGAAAATGTGATTTTGTTTCTCAGGAGAAAAGAAAGCCATGGGGGAACATGATGGCAAGCTTAAAAAGCTGCTGTAAAAAAAAAAAAAAAAAAAAAAAAAAAAAGAATTGACAGGTTGACAAAAACCCAAC
>JAWWES010000115.1:91307046-91320674 GCA_035583135.1 Lophotriccus pileatus
TCACCTCCTTGTTGCCTGTCCTTTTCTCCTCCTTTATGAATTAGATCATCACCACTGATACTGAAGTGTGTGATGCTAAGAAAAGTTAAAGTTCTTGCTTTTTGTCTACAAATTAATTCTTGTATAATGTATAATTGACCCGGTTTGGGGTTCAGGGGTCACTCGAGTCCACCGGGGAACCCCTCAGTGCTCCTCCGAGGAGCAGGCCCTGCCCGTGGGGGGGGCAGGGGCTGCAGCTTGATGACAGAGTGAGGAGATACACAGGGTTGATGGAACAATGGTGAACTAGTTTATTAAGGAAGGGTACAGCATTTTATAAGGGTCTCTAAGGAAAAACCCAGAACTAAGGAGTGGTTATTTAAAACTCTTTTAGGGGATAGGATATACACAAAACTAGGGGTAGAACTACTGATAAGTAAGGGTAACTCTATTGGGTTATAGGGGACATTAAATCTGCCAAGTTGTCTTGTCCGTCTGCCTGTTATCAGCCAGCTGCTTCAGGGAGTCACAGAGGCCTAAATCTTGGTCTCTTGTGCTGTAATGTTATCTCTCCACAGTTCAAACTCAGCTCCCGGCTCTGGCCTATCCCCAGCATATAATAATTTAAAAAATACAGGAAAGAGTGATTATGCAGTCCTATCTTGAACACAGTCAGTGTTCCCAGCAAAACAAATTCATCTGTTCTGTACAGATACCTCAATGGTCTTTAGACTAACTGCCTTTAGAAAGAAAACTTTATTCTTGTACCTGAGATTTGTCCAGTTCTGAGCACCCTGACTACCTGAATTACCTATCATTGTAATTTGAAGCTCTCCTGTTGTCGCAGGTCGAACTTGGCTCCCAGCCAAGTGCCTGGACTATGGGAAAAAGACCTTCCCCCTCCCTTTCTCTCACTCTGGACAGACTGAGAAACCGCACAAAAGTGAAAGAAAACTAAACTGAGTTCCAAATTATATATAAATATATTAAAATTATTTATAAAGACTTATTTACAAAAGAATACAAAAAAAAAAAGGGAAAAGGGAAGGGAAAGGGAAAGGGGAAAAAGGGATAAAAGGGACAAAGGGGACCCGAAACACACACGCGACCGACCCCTGCAAATTATCACAGTAAATGGCAAGATAAATCTTACCACGTGCCTCAGAGAAAAGCAGGACCACAGGCCAGCAGTCTCCGGACCTCCCGCAGCAGAAGCGGCAGTCACTGTAGGCCTCAGCCAGATAAGCGAGACTAACACAGTGACTCCCTGCTCCTGGACCTCACTGGAAGCAAAGAAGAAACAAGGTCTCTAATCTTTAACTTATTTATACCCTGGTTTACGTAAAAATCGTAGGGAATACTGGGTACAATAGTCACTTCCCTGGATACCTGGTTACAGGTTGGTGACCAGGAAGGCCTAAACCAAAACCATCACACCTGCAGAACAGCTCTAGACTCAAGACAATTCTATGAAGAAAAAAAGTCTGTATTTATCCAGACACACAGATCCATGCATTCAGAGATCCTTTCATTCTCCCTGGAGCTTTGCTTACACGTGTGAAAATTCAAGGTATCTCACACAGAGGAATTTGTGAGTAAAGTCACACATACATGATACTGTTCTGGGCCATCATCCTGAACTCCTTCATTACCTTGCTTTACCAACATCAGCATGTGCTTACAGGCTTAAATCAAAGGCTTTTCTTAATATTTTTTCTCTACGTCCAATTTCTCAAATTTTATCTTCTGATGACTAACAGTTTAACTCTTTTTTAGGGTGAGATCCTGACAGAAAAACCTCAGCTGTTGGAGTTACACATTCAGTCAGCAGAGTCCCCCAGAGAGGACTGAGCACCGTTGCCATGCACAGAAGGGAAGCTGGCACATACTCAAGCTGAAAGTTTATGGGTCCTGATGGGAATCACCCCAGAGTAATTAGGGAAATAGTGAAAGAACTTGCCAAACCAGTCTCAATCATCTACCAGCAGTCTTGGTTAACTGGAGAAACTCCAGCTGACTGGAACTGAGCAAGTGTAAGGCAAGAAGGGTTGGAAGGATGGTCCAGGGAACTACAGGCCTGTCAGCCTAATCTCAGTTGCAGTCAAGATTATTGAGGAAATGGCCCTAATTTGAGACAGGAGAGATTCAGGTTAGATGTTAGAAAAAAAAAAAAATCACTGTTGGGGTGGTCAGGCATTGGAATAGATTGTCCAGGGAGGGGATGGGATCACCTGGAGGTGTTTAAGAGGTGTTTAGGTGTTACAGTGGTAGTGCTGGATTGACAGTTGGACTTAATGATCATAAAGGTCTCTTCCGACCTTATGATTCTGTGAAAGAATAGTGATATAGAGTCAGATTGAAATCGAAGCTTCTATTTTACCTGTTTATATTATTTGCCCTTCTGCTATTAACACTTGAATGGTCTGTCCATTGAGAAAAGTCAGTACACAGGAATTGCTTGTTCTTCTGCTCTCCTGAAGTAAATTCCAGCAGACTTTCCAAAACACCACAGAAATTTATGAGAGCACAATTTTTCAAGTGCACACAGATGACTTGCCTGCAACCTTATTTAAATGTCACTTTCAGTGTCCCAAACACGAGCATGGCAGTAATGACAAAGGTAATATAAGAAATGCAAACACATTAAGAAGGAGCACAGCATGAAGAGAGAGAGAAGCATCAGAACAGCTTTTCTGAAAATCCACATTAAAACTAGCCAATTAGTGAAATGCCATCTGTTCCTCCAAACTTCACTCATAGCAGGAAGTTCTCCTGTTTAATGGAATTATTCATTCTTCAGGGTTTGGAAAAATGAATGATTAGTTGCACTTTTTTCCCTCTATCTTTTTTTATTGGATGAATCACTACATAATTATTTACCTTGGAAATGTTCTTGGGCAGCCACCACTGTGGTGCTGTTGTATTTTTTGCTTGTAGCAGTTTTATGTAAAACTTGGCAGGATCTATATTCACTGGAAATCAAGGATGCTGCATTTTTTTCTTTTTCCTTTTTGGTTTTTTTAAATTTGATTCTGCCGCATTCCTTCATTGCAGCTGTGATAATCTCCTGTTATAGTTCATTTTAGTTTTGGATAGTTTTCCAAGAAGGAAATCAGTGTAAAAACAGGGGTGAATTTCACACCAGATTGGGTGGAATAGAACCATTACAAGATTATGTGTAATCCAGGTTCCAGAACAAACATATTATTGCTTGGGCTTTGTCAAAGCTTGGCCCAGACTTGTTGAAAAGTCTGTAAGTATGGCCTTAATTTTTGCTTTAGAATGAGCTGAAACACAGAAAACTTGCTGAGTTTTTCCAAGACAATTAGTTTTTGCTTCCAGATCTGGTGGAAACTGGAAAGAATTATTAAATTACTTCTTCTCTTCCCTCTTCTTCTGTTCTTTCTTCTGATGTCAAGACTTCCAAAAACTTCAGCACTTTGGGTTCTGTTGAGGTCACATTTTTAATACAGTTTTTCACAGGCTGTGGATCATGCTATCTAGGAGTATAGAATGCTTTTAAAAACTCCTTATGTAGAGTGAAAAGGAAGATATAGGCAGGTTCAGCCAGGCTGGCTGTCTTCTCCACCAGCTCCCCTTTTGGCACACTGGGACAGCCTGCTCCTGTGCACTCAAGATTTCCTTTTTGAAGCATGTCCATCCCTCCTGAACCCCTTTGTTTTCAAGGGCTGTTTCCCAAGGTACCCTCTTTACCAGTCTTCTGAGTAGGCCAAAATCTGTCCTATGGATGTCCAGGGTAGAAGTTTTATGGGTGGCCCTCTTTGCATCCTTGAGTATTCAAAACTATTATTTTATGGTCACTGTGTCCCAGACGGCCTCCAACATCTCCCACCAGTCTTTCTGTTTGTGAACAGCAGGTCTAACAGGGCCCCAGCCCTGGTAGATCATTTAGCGGTTGAAGCAGAAAATTATCCTCTATACACTCTTGGAATCTCCTAGACTGCCTCTTCTCTGCTGTGTTGAGTTTCCAGCAGACATCTGGCAGGTTAAAGTCACCCACAAGAACAAGAGCTGGTGATTTTGAGACATCTGCCAGCTGCTTGTAGAATAATTCATCACCCTCATCATCCTGGTTTGGTAGTCTATAACAGACTCCCACCAGGATGTCAGCCTTGTTGGACTTCCCCCTGATTCTGATGCACAGGCACTCAACCTTATCATTACTGACTTTAAGTTCTACAGAGTCAAGAGACTCTCTAACATATAGAACCACCCCTCCACCTCTCCTACCTCGCCTATCCCTTCTGAAGAGCTCTTAGCCATCCATGGCAGCGCTCCAGTCATGCGAGTCATCCCACCATGTTTCTGTGATGGTGACTGCATCCCAGTTTTCCTGCTGCGCAATTAAGGCAGCAGTTTAAATTAGTGAGTTACTATCCATGTGTTTATGTGGCTGTCACTGTTGGTACAGCTGAGTGAAATCTCCAGGTGAATCTAAAATGTTTCATACAGAGCCTGAGGCGGTCCATGGCTGCAAGTACCCCAAGAGCTCTAAAGCACTGAGGATTCCACTGGTAAACAGAATCTGATCTGCCTCAAGCTTCTCAGCTGCCTTCTCCAGGAACAGCTTTGGATGGTGCTGCTCCACGATCAAGATTTCCAGATGCAGCAATAAATTGTTATAGATGAAGTAATAACATTCACTGACATAAGCATTACAGTGTGTGTTATTTCATAGCTAGACTTACAAAGAAAAGTGAAGATTTATTCCTTTCTTTGCATTTATTTTGTCTCTAATACGCCCTAACAACAAGTTCTTTTTGTAAGAAGCAGAGGTCCTTGCTCTGCAGCCCTCAGTCAGTGACCTTGGCCACCCTCCTTGTCTCCGGGTAGCTGCTGAACAACATGTGGGACCAAGAAAATTTCAGGAGCTGGGAGTTCTCACATTGTCTAGAAATAAACATGGTAACTGGATATGTGTATATCTTGACTGGAGGGATGTAGGAGAACTTTAGAATAAAGCAGTGTTACAATTTGCTGTTAGCTCAGGCAAAGACACAGTCTCCATCCTGCTAAAGGCTTGATCCTTGTAGTGAGGAACGGGTACAAAGATGTAGGGCAGTTGTTCATATAGGAAATAGTTTCCAAATGGTAGGTACAGCATTAAGTGCCCAAGTGCAAGCTCCCATCACATCCCTAGTAAAACATTGAGCTAAAAAGATTTACAAATATATCTCTCTCTAACTGATTTCTATAAGTGTAGCTCCTTTTCTTCAGGTTGCTCTTAGTCCAACAACTTTCCCTGATCCCCGGAACTACAGGAAAATAGTTTCCTTGTCATTCCTCTCAGGGTTTGTCTAGTCCCTGCTGCAGATGCAAGTTCCTTATGCCCCTTGGAATTTTCTTTCCTCTTGTTTTAGGTTGCATTCCCATAAGACTTGTCATTTGTTGTACTAAACTACACATAGAGCTTTGCAGCTTTGAATCACAATTCTGGCTGCCAGCTTGAAGTCAGGAAACCTCCCTAAGCTCTCCTTTAGCAATCTCACTCTGGGCATCCAGGACAAATCAACAACCCTAAATAAAATCTTTTTTTCCCAACCATACCCTCTTTGGGAAAGGTAAAGGCAGCAAACAGCAGACAGGCAAAATTCAAGCCACATATTACATCCCCCAGCTAAAGGCAGGGTAGAAACAACGCTGTGCTGGTGATATCTCCTCCCTCAAGATTTGAACCAAACTTTGCAATTCTTTTTGTTGTTAATCAGTAGCTATAGCTAAGAGGTATTATTAAGCAAATGCATTGCAAAATGTGTAGAAACTTGAATGCTTATATAATCCTTTGTTTTTAGGAAAAGAAAAAGCAATCCCAAGATGAATGGGCTGTCTGCCCAATAGCCACCAGGAGTGAAGTCAACAGGACTGAGCAGTAACTGGCAGGAAGGTAATTCCAGCAGAGCAGATCCTGACCAGAAACCCATTGATCACATGCTCAAACAGAGGGAAGAACTGAACATGAGAATTAATCAAACAAAATCACAGAATATGCTGAATTGGAGGGAACCCACAAAGATCATCAAGCCCAACCCTTAGCCCTGCACAGGACTATCCCCAAGAGTCACACCATGTGCCTGAGGGTACCATCCAAACGCTTCTTGAACTCTGGCAGGCTTGGTGCTGTGACCACTTCCCTGGGGAGCCTGTCCCAGTGCCCAACCACCCTCTGGGTAAAGAACCTTTTTCTAGTATCCAACCTAAATGTCCCCTGGCACAAGTTCAGGCCATTCCCTTGGGTCCTGTCACTGTTCACCCCAGAGAAGAGATCAGTGCCTTCCCCTCCTCTTCCCCTCATGAGAAAGTTGTAAACTGCAGTGAGGTCTCCCCTGAGGTTTCTCTTTTCCAGGTTGAACAGACCAAGTGACCTCAACCTCTTCTCATATGGCTTCCCCTCAAGGCCCTTCACCATCTTCATTGCCCTCCTTTGGATACTCTCTAAGAGCTTAATACTTTTCTTATATTGCAATGTCCAAAACTGCACATGATATTCAAGGGGAGGCCACCCCAGTGCAGAGCAGAGCAGGACAATCACCTTCCATGACCGGCTGGCGATGCCTGATGCACCCCAGTACACAAGTTGACAAGAGAAGCAAAAAGCATAACTAGCAAATAAGGGATTGAGTACTAATCAGTGAAAAAACTATATAATGTGTAATCAATGAATGCTGATGCCTTTGTTTGTTAAAATCTGTAAATAATATAAAGTTTTCATGATTGGGGATCTACTCTTTTGTGGATTGCCATCTAGATCCCTACTTTGTCAAACTAGAATAAAAAGAATTATCTTGCCTCAGTGTGTGAATTGACATTGCGCGTTGAGGAATGAGCTCGTGCTCAGGACAACAGTGGCACAGGAGCTTCCCAGTTCTCTGAAGACACCACTCAGGAGGATGTGCCCTACTTCTTTGAAGTGTTTAAATATCACACTGACAAAGTATTTCCTCTGCTTCAACCTAATTTTCCAGCCTGGCTGCCTTCAGCTTTTTGTTCTCAAGCAATTTTGCTCATTAGGCAAGATGTTCAAATGCTTCTCTTTTCTCAATTAATTTTAACAGGGTCATGCACATACAGTGTTTTAACAGGTTTGTATGGCTGTGTAAAAGTATTTTCATCATGCATGATTCTGAAATAGTAAAATGAAATTAAAATCCCTATTTGGTGTCACCAATTTTTCAGACTTTCTAATGGTGATGAGCAAACGCATCACTCAGCTGAAGAAAGCTGGTCTTGCCAAGTTGTGTGCAGTGAGGTTGTGCTAATAAATTGTGCTAGTAAGGTGGAGAGGAGTTTTCTGTGCCTTTCAGCAACCTAAATGTCTCTTACTGGGGCCAGTTGTAGAGGCAGTTGCCTGTGACTCAGTCCCCTCAGCAGAGCAATTGGCTTCAGAAATTCAGCAATTACCATGCACCCTTATCTAAACAAAATTACTCACTCAGAATATTGATGGGTATCAATAGTGCTTTCTGTGGAAATCTTTAGAGTGAGATTTACTATCATTTAACAAATGGAAAACGTTTCCATAATAATAGGATAGCAAAAAGGTAAAAATAGTGTGAAAATAACTGGATTCCTTTATTATTAATAGTTAGCTATTTTAATTATAAAATTAATTTCACTTAAAACCATTTTAAATGGTTTTAATAGTCATCGTTTATTAGATACTATCAGTAACATTTAGGATCTGATTGCAGGAAAGCCCTGGTTGACCATACAAACTGCAAAAGGTGCCTGTTCTGCTGAATTAATATTGCGAAGATTCAAACTCTCTCCAAGTTCATAGCTATTTCTATTCATAGTTCTGTCTGAAACTGTTCCTAAATACATAGGAATTTAGACAGAATGTTTTACATTAGCTAGCATACTGTCAGGTCCCAGGCTGCAGGACATACATTCCTCTAGATAGACCCAGATTTTAATATTTCTCCATTAGACTGACAGCTATTCAAAACTTCATATAGCATGTTTTTAACAGGACATATTGTAATGTGTAATCTGAGTGGAGATTTTCTTTTTTTTTGCTTGCTATAAAAATGGAAAAGGAAAGTTCCTCTCTGTCACAAACACAAAGGTTATTCCTGCACTGCCTTGCCTTCCTGGAATTTCCCTTCCTTTCTGCATTTCCCACAGACCATCAGTAATACTAGTGTTTTAAAACTGATGAGCTTTCTATTGAATTAACCTTAGCCACATATTATTCATTTATATTCATTTAGGAAAAATCTCTAGGCTAGATGACACTTTTAGTCCATGCTAGCAGGCATAGCTGAGTATTAGTGATGGAGAGGTCAAAAAAAAAAATAGGAAGAGAAATGAGACAGGTGGCATCTTAATGAAGAACAAGTTTCCTCATACTCCAACCAAATAGTGAACTAGAAACCCTACTGATATTTAAAAATCTGTCTTCAGGTAGGCTGTGTAAGGTAGAGTCACTGGTGGCTCCAAGGCCCCAGTGTCTCCTCATTACTGTGAGAAGACCTGCATTGGCAGAAGACCCGCACTGGCAGAAGAACCTTTACTTGTGCTCTGAATAGTATCCTAACACCTGCCATAGAATCAAGGTTGCTTTTAAAGGGCAAATTGGCTTCTAGATGCAGATTGGTTAAATTCCAGGTACTGTTGATAGCAGCTTTGTGATACTGAGGGAGTATGGAAAGGGCACTGAGCATATACATCACTCAGAGTATTGTTCCAAATATGGGTTCTTTCAACCTGTGTGCAAGAAGCTGATCCACACACGTAGTCAAGGTCAACAAACATGATTTTTTATTTTATATCTGCACAGAGATGGGTGTTAGGTGGTGAATCCACAAAGCTGGCACACCGTGAGTATGCCAGATGCTCATTTTTAGACACTTGGAATAATAAAAGAAAATGGCATTTCCCATATACATAACAACCTAAGGGTATAGTTACAGAAGGTTAATCCAAGGAGGTGGGTAGAGAAACGTCACTTTTCAAACCATTCAATTGCTTTGATATGGTTGGATTTGTTTCCCTTGCATATGGTGTTTTTTTTAAGCCAAGATGATCATTTGATCAGGTAAAAATCTAGGAGAGTAGTTTTGAGTTTTTTCTCACTGAAGAAACTTAACATTAGAGCCCAAATTTTAGGAAGATCTTGCAAGCAAATCAGGAGTAGCAACAGTCACTGACAAAAGTAAAAGCTGCAGCAGTGCAAGCCAACTTGAAGTCAAATTAAACACACATCCTGCTCCCCAGAGTTTACTGGATATGCTTTTACAGTGTCATTCACTCCAGTGTTAAATTCCACTCTTTTAAAAGCTTGATGCTTCTGGAATCAGTACATACCAAGAGGTTGGGAAATAGCTTTGTAGATGGCTCAGTACTCAAGTACTGGCTTTACCTCACTAAAATTAGAAGAGTTCCCTCAGAGCCCTTAGAGTTTCTAGAATTGCTTGTGTTACAATTTGCTACAAATTTCATGACATAAAGGTTTTTTTGTGGCTTAATTCAGTTTACTGTATGGCACCAGAGGCCACAGAAGGCTTGTAATGCAGCATTATAGTGCTAACACTTTAATAATAGCTCCTCAATAGTAATGCAACATACATTGTGACCCAACTTTAGTTTAAGAGACGATATTTCAACGGCAAGAGCATCTGTTGTATGTCATCAGCAGTTCTTGAAGGAACTTGCTGATGACATTAGAAATCAAGTCCTTAATTTTCTAGAAGGAATGAACATATTCTATTAAAGACACTGAAGGTGTTGCTGGAAATTCTTTGTTCATTGAAATTTCATGGCACACGTTTTGCGTCACCTATTTAACAAGCCATGTTTTCTTTCATAGATAATTTTATGACTGATGATTCCTGTTGACATCTGGCCTTTGGATTAATTGAAACTGAAAGGGGTAGAAGTAGTGAATTTCTTCTTATATCAATAGTTGCAATATCTGTATTTTAATTAACAAATAGGCAAAGCAGTCCTCAAGCCTGCCAAGATTTGCAGAATGCTTGTAGGAGGGGATGTATCGCAGAAAGCTGCTTCTTCAGACAGAAACAGCTATAGAAGCATTAGTAGTGAAAGAGGTTCAGGGAGTCTCATCTGCAGTAATGGTCCTGATGATCAATACCAGGGACTATGCCTGGACTACGGATATGTCAGTGGAGACAACAAAATGTCTTTTCCACCTCTATTGGAAACAGTTCATCATTGGAAGCAATTCATGAATTAGTCTAGTCTAGACTGAATTGTGGAGAATCTACATTTTCTTCTTTACCTCATTTTGATTTTAAAAATACTAAAATTGTACAGTTTTGGTAGTGGTTGTGGGAAGAGGAATACACTGTTTCCCTGCAAGTTATTTTTGTATTACTCTGAATGCATTAAGTTTGTGGGACCTACTGGAAAAAATTAATTTCCTGGAAGAGATATTGATACATAGATACAACCTACCTACTTAGTTGTCAGTAAGATGATAGGAAATAATGCTACAGGATCAGAACTCTATTCATATTTCCTTGGACTTTATTATCCAGTATGACCATGAGCTGTGTTAACCAATTTTGTTTGGAAGAGCACATAATATTTCTGAAACGATTTCTGACTAACAGTGTAACTCCATTTATTTCAGGTACTGTTCAGTCAAGCATTAGTAATATAACAACGCAATGGTGAGATGGAAGGAACAGAAGAGGGAACTTCCTGGTCTGTGAGATACCAAGGTTTTCTGTAGTACTGAATACAACATGCTTTTAGTATAAAAGGGTGTTTGCACCAGGTGAGATCTGAGCATGATATGATGTCTGCAGTGTGTTCATATCAGGAAGACCTAAGGGAGGGCTAATTCCAGAGAAGACATTTTATTTCTCTAGAAAGACTCAATATGCAACAATGGAAAGAATAGATACATCAGTGTATGGTACAGATAAATTATGGTTATCCCAAAGTAGCTAAAATCAGCTTCTCAATATCACATTCATTTTGTCCACGTAGAATCCTAAAATAACCATTTTCTCCCCAAGATTTTCCCCAGGAATTTGCAGCAATCTAAAAGTAAACAAAGCAGAAAAAAAATTTATCATCTTTAATTTTAAAGTAGTATTTAAAAATGCAAGGTGTAAAATGCAAAATTAATCTTTTGTGTTACTTTCCTTCTTAAGAAACCGAGTTTTTCAAATTTGGTGCACTAAAAATCATGCATCTTTTTCTGATTTGTAATAATTTGTTTCATTTTGCTTTGATCAAAGTTTCCATTCCAAAATCAGGGTTAGTGAAAATGGAATACTATTTGGACAAGACAGTTTGATAAATTGAAGCAGAAGTTATGGGATGAAAATTTGACTATCAACTGCTAAAAGTGGACATTGAAACAATAATAATCAGAATACTAATTATAAGTCATCTGTTAAAGAGAGACCAAAGATACAAAAAAAAAAAAAAAAAAAAAAAAAAAGATGACTTAGTAAATAAAGTTTTATTCAGGGAGCTATTGACATATTGAGAAATTTAGTTTCTGAGGAAGCCAGTAGTTCTCAGTATTTTTTGCCAGTGAAACTACCTACCATAAGCTCTGCCATCAGCTATGTAAACTCCAAATTACTTTTTGATGAACACAGGAATAATGAGATGAGCTGTTAATCTAAGTTATTCAATTTGGCTTACTCTAAATGGCTTAAAGGAAATGTTCTTTGGATGGGTTTGGGTTTGCATTTGTTTTCCTGATAGCTGGATAAGAATTACTAACAATGTTTAAATAGACAATTTGTCTTTTCTAAATGTTTTAACAAATATTATTGATTACTTTTATTAAGTCTCATTTGTAGACATCAAAAAGAACAGACTCTTCATAGACAATTTTAATAACATTGAAACAGAAAAGACAGTGCAGGAAAAAACACAGATATAGGTGGGATGAAATTGGCTTTGAAATTGAGGTAGATGATGCTATAGTTCAAGGGTCAGAATGATAGAAGTTGCCAGAAAGGGAATAGAATTATGCAGGACACTTTCAGGTGAAGGAAAAAAAACAGATGCAGAGAGAGTGAATGAAAGTAAAGAATTAACTTTTAGACAATCTGTGTTCTAAAGATCATTTTCTTCTGTCTCAAAACACAGTCCTAAGAATTCACTTACCCAGAACTTCTGTTTCTGCCCATTTTTAGCAGGTAATGATCCCCACCTGTTAGAAAAAAAATGGTACTTTGATGCAACCAGTATTCAGGGGAGAAGAGCTTGTCTTAGTTAGTGGTCCTAATTACCACTATTAGAACAAGCATGAATAACAAACTCTGATGATGATGAAAATGAAGGTAAGTACCCTGCTAACCACAAGTCAAATTTCTATTAGGGATTACAAAAACTTAATGCAAGTGTAGTTTTAGTTTGTCCTTCCAAAAAACCTTTTCATTGATGAAATCTCTCCTCTGAAGGACTTGCCAGCTGAACTGAAATCTGTAAGAGTATTAAAATTAATGTGAACACATTTCTTCAACTTAGCTGAAGATGCCTAGGAACATTTTTTTAAGGGTCTCATCCAACACTTTTACAGAAATAGCTAGTGAGTTGGGACTGAAAATGTTTTTGAGCTTTTCTTAGCTCAAATTGAATTGCTGACAGCCTAATCTATTTTATTGCACAGTGTGTGTGTGTGTGAGGGAGGGTGACCTCTAAACTTACTTGCTGCTTTTGACATTTTGAGGACATGCTAAATTTGGTGGGAATATCAACGAAACCACATGAGAGATTATCCCCACCTGCAAGGTGATAGAACTTTCATGTTGTTTTATTTGAACCATATAGTACTCTGATTTCTAGGCCTCACTTTATATACAGGGCAGAAGTTCCAACCTGATCATCTGGATGTATTTCAATAAGCAGAAGTTGCATTGCACACCTTGGCAGCTATGGTGTGTTTACTGGATGCTTACAGATCTCTGTGTTGTTTGAATTTATACAATGAATGCTTGTCTAATTACTAGTCACAGTTCATGAAGCTTGGGTGTCTATAAAAGGGCACAAATAAACAGAAAAACAAAGATGTGAAATTTGCACATTTTTCCACAGTGTAAAGTTAATCCTAGGATATATCCAATGTCATTAACAGGGTATTTATCAGTGTACATCCCACCAACACCACATTTGAGCTGTATTTGTAGTGCACTGTTCACTTTGAAAGAAAAGCAACAAAAATATGATGAGAAATCCCACACTGGGAATGGGAAAATTAAGATTTGTCTGTCATATCTGTATTTGAACAGTTACAGTGGCATCAACTCTCCTTGCTTAACAATGAACTCTCAATTACATTGAATACTTGCACTTCCAGCCAAAGAGAAAAAGAAAAGCAAGGTAAATTGGTGACTAGAACAGAGTGTGTGAGTTACAGTTGCAAGCACAAATTGTAGCTACTGCTCATTAAATGCAAGGAATCATAAAAACAATGTTGGTCATAATGACCATGGAATGTAATTGTTGGTTTTTAAAGGGCCTTTGTAGGGGTTGATAGCAGGCCTGTTGGCTCCTTGGAAGAAGAGATTGACTTGGGAAACTTTCCTGTGTATGCTTAAAGATGAGTGAGTTATGTACACAAGCCTAATTAGAGAAAAGACAGCTGTGAGTCCATGAACTGGGGGGAGTGTGTGAACATAGCTTAACCTTGAACATCT
>JAWWES010000115.1:91320774-91333191 GCA_035583135.1 Lophotriccus pileatus
TTAAAATACATTAAATTAAAATATACAGGAGTGCAGCCAGCAGGTCCAGAGAAGTGACTAATCCCCTTTTTACAGGATTGGCCATTCTGTGTCCAGTGCCCAGAGTGGGCTCCCCCACACTGGAAAAACTTTAACAGGGTGGAACAAGACCAGCAGGAGTCCACCGAGATGTTTGGGATCTTGAGCACATGATGAAGAGGCTGGGGGAGCTGATTTTGTTCAGCCCTCAGCTGAAATGCCTCAGGCCAAATCTGTTTGTTTTCTTATGCTCTACACAAGGTGGGTATAGAGAAGATAGAGCAGATTTTCCAAATAGATTGTGGTGGTACCTCCCTGCCTCCTTTCCACATCTCCCACTTGAACAATAATCACCGGAAGTGGCTGTGATGGCTGCATCCAGCTTACTCTGGACTTTTTGGTGGACAGATGACAACAGCACCTGGAATAGAGACCCAGATGTCTTATTGGCATGCAAATAAGACTTAAAGTCTGTGATCTTATTCTATTAATAGTGGACAGCCCAGGGACCACTGAGCTTCCCTGCATGGCACAGGTCATTGGTCACAGCCAGCATGGCTTCATGAGAGGAAGGTCCTGCTTATCAAACCTGATTTCCTTTTATAACAAGAAAACCCACCTAGCTGATCAAGGGAAGACAGTTGATGTCATCTTCTTGGATTTCAGTAAAGTTTTGATACTCTCAAAGTATCTTCCTGGACAAAATGTCCAGCCCACAGCTGGATAAACACATCATGTGGTGGTAAAGCAACTGGTTCACTGGTCAAGCACAGAGGGTAACAACTAATGGGGTAACATCAGACTGGTGACCTCTCACTGGTAAAGATCCTCAGGGCTTCATCTTAGGCCCTGTGCTCTTCAACATCTTCATAAACAACTTGGATGCAGAACTGGAAAGAATACTAAGCAAGTTTGGAGATGACACAAAATTGGGATGAGTTGTTGACTCCCTCAAAGGCAGGAAGGCCCTGAAGAGAGATCTTGACAAATTAGAGAACTGGGCAATTAGCAACCATATGAAGTTCAACAAGGGGGCCCTGGTGGATGGCAAGTTGAATATGAGTCAGCAGCACTCTGGCAGCCAGTGTGAATTCACACACTGAGGCAAGATAATTCTTTATTTTCTAGTTTGACAAAGTAGGAATCTAGGTAGTAATCCACAAAAGAGTAGATCCCCAATCATGAAAGTTTTATATTATTTACACATTTTAACAAACAAAGGCATCAGCATTCATTGATTACACATTACATAGTTTTTTCACTGGTTAGTACTCAGTCTCTTATTTGCTAGTTGTTTTCTGCTTCTCATGTCCTAGAGTGCATCAGGCAAAGCATCACCAGCCAGTCAAGAGAGGGGATTGTCCTGCTCTGCTCTGCACTGGGGCAGCCTCACCCTGAATATTGTGTGCAATTTTGGGCACCACAATGTAAGAAAGATATCAGGCTCTTAGAAAGTGTTCAAAGGAGGGCAACAAAGATGGTGAAGGGCCTTGAGGAGAAGCCATATGAGGAGTGGCTGAGGTCACTTGGTCTGTTCAGCCTCTTCTGGAGAAGAGGAGACCAAGGAGGAGACTCATTGCAGTCTACAACTTCCTCATGATGGGAAGAAGATGGGCAGGCACTGATCTCTTCTCTGGGGTGAACAGTGACAGAAGCCAAGGGAATGGCCTGAAGTTGTGTCAAGGGAGGTTTAGGTTGGATACTAGAAAAAGGTTCTTCATCCAGAGGATGGTTGGGCACTGGAACAGGCTCCTTAGGAAGGTGGTCACAGTACCAAGCCTGACAGAGTTCAAGAAGTGTTTTGATGATATTCTCAGGCACATGGTATGACTCTTGGGGATGGTCCTGTGCAGGGTTAAGGGTTGGACTCAATGATTGTTGTGGATCCCTTCTAACTCAGCATGTTTTGTAATTCTGTCATTCTATGAAGCTGCACACCAGTATCTACTCTTGAGTTCAGGTTACTCCCGAAGGTTGAGAGATTCCTTAACACAACAGATTCTCAGAAAGGGATTCATAGCTTAATTCTGTTAAATTCAAAGCTTAATTTGTTAAATTTTGAAATCTTAACTAGGTGGTATAAAAGATTGATGGTGCGTATATAATCCTTCAGACCATTTACCAGGTCTGGGACTAAGAGTGGATCCAGCCTCACCAAGGTTCCTCTCCAAGAAGGAGTTTGGAAAGCAAGGGGTCCTTTTTGAACCTCATGAATCAATTGGAGAGTCTCCCTAAGAGTTTTTTCTGACCCCATCATCTATGCAGCAAAAATCAAGTGTACCTTGCCATCAAATCTTGCTAAATCACTGTCACATTTACTATTGAACTTTGTTGACTCACTACCTTATATGAATAAAGTATATTGTTGCCTCTCACAAGTGAAGTGCATCACTTCTTCTGAGACATACATGCACAGACAATGGCTAGAAGATGACAGTCACAGTTTTCAGCAAGGAATATTGCAACCAGACATAAGGAAAAAAGGTATTTTACAAGGCTGTTTAGGCACTACTGCCTAAGTGAGAGGTTGTGACATATCTGTGCTCAGAGGTATCAAAAACTCAAACTGAGAAGTCTCATGAACCTGAACTATATAGGTAGTCCCACGAACCTGAACTTCGAGCTGAAGGGTCGAATTAGATGACCTTCTGAGATTCCTTCTAATCTGAAGTATTCAATGATTTAAGCAACTTTATCTAAGATAGCCCTGACTATTTAGGAAACAGAAGGCTGGAAGAAACAAATTCTGGACTCAGTTAGTCTACAGTTAGAATTACTATATTTTGTATTCAATTTCTAGATTTTCTTTAAGAGTTGTGATGAGGCAATTTATTTTAGCAATTTTTTTAATGGTTGCAGTCTAAAGAGGACATAGTAAGTTTGAGTTACTGTTTACTGATCAAAACCAGCCTTGAGGCTAGTGTATGAGTCAGGAACGGGATTTAGCAGAAAATGTGGATCAGACTGTCATCTCCATAGATGCTGAGCTTTACTGCCAGCAACTGTGACATGAAGTCTTAGATATATTTATCAAAGCTTTCCTAAAACTTGGCACTTCACACTTTTTCCAAAGACTGGCTGAAATTCACCAATTCACATTTCTCCCAGGCTAACTTACTTCTCTCTGTGTGAAAAAGCACTCAGTTGTAATGGAAACAGTTGCTCTTCTGTGAACAACACTCTATATATTATTCAATGATGCAGTGTTTATAGCCACATGTCAGTTTGATTTAACATCTTGACTCTGGGAATGAATGCCATCTCCATAAAGAAAATTTCTTGGGATTTCTTGGTTCATTCGTGCAAATATACCTTCTTAAGAAGAAGACACTCTTTCATAAAACACCTAAGTGGAAAGTGTTTCTGCACTAATATCTTCAGGAAAGGAGAACATATTTTCTAAACCAGATTTCTCAATCTCCTAAAATACATTTCTCTTCATAAGTATCACATATGATCTTTTTAATTTCTCTTTTTCTCTTTTTCTGTCTATAAAGAATTAATTTCTTCTGCATTGTATCCCTTAGTTGCATCTATCAAATATATTACGGCATCCAAGCACAGCTTCCACTTTAAGCTTAACTTTAAATTCTTCAGAGAAAACAAATTTCTAAATATCCTTTCTATTGCTGAGCTGGGCATCTGAGCGTGAATTTTTTGAGTTATAAAGAAATAAATAGTCTAAATGAATAATATTAAATTCAGCTTGAATTTTAACTGCCATATTACTTGCTGCTCTAAATACTACTCCTTGAAACATGAGCAAAGATGGAGGGAAATGGTCAGATAATATTTAACAATCTGAAAATAAATCCAGATGAAATGTTAACCTCCTAAAATTCATACCCATCTACTAGACTGAATGGAAACTGGATAGCATCTTATTTCAACAATACAGAAAATGAGACTGTTTCAATGTAGTTGACATCCTACATGCTTTCCTACATAGATACGACTCTGTACAAATATGTTTTCCTGAATTTGAGTGATCTTTATGATTTTACTTCTTTAGTTGTGCCATATTTAAAATAGACATTAGTTGCAAAAGTTTATTCACTAATAAATTATAAAGGAGCCCTCATGGAAGACACTATGAGAGTAAAAAGTAACCTGGAATACTAATGATAGCAATTGTGAAAAATTATAGCATTCCAGATTCTTTTCTCTGCAGAGTAGCAACTCAGAGAAAGCGTTGATTGGTCCCTCAAAATCTTTAAAACCAAAATTAAAAGGAAAAAAAAAAAAAAAAAAAAAAAAAACAAAAACATAATCCCGAGGGAGTTAAATAAGCCCTTGTGGTGTAAAAGTGAAACCCAGACCACAACCACTCACTGAAATATCTGTACAGATTACAAAATGCATCAGTAGTAAAAGGATATTATTCATCAACGCAAATTTTTGCTTTGTGTATATTGTAGAAAAGTAGAATATATTTTTCTTTACAACAATTTTTTTTTTTACAGCAATATATGTTTCTTTACAACGTTTTCCAAAACACACTTAATACAGTGTGTTACTCTTTTACTCTTGTTCAGGACAGGGTTAATTTTTGCAGTAGCCAGGAGGGTGCTTGGCCAGAACCCAGAGGGTATTCTATACCACCTCACGTGATTTTCCAGGAATGGGGGAAGGGCTGTCTTCCAGGTCCAGTAATATGGTAGAGGGAATTGTTGCAGGGGTTCCATGTGAATAGTTTGCCTCTTTCTTGTACCCCTTCTCATTAGTATTGTTGCTGTTACTGTTCAGTCTCTTATCTCATTGCTTTTTCCAGTAAATTGTTCTTATCTCAACCCATGATTTGTACCTTCTGTGCCTCCAATTCTCCTCTCCAGCCTGGTGCTGGGGGTGGGGGGGAGGGAGAAGAAGAGTGGGAGTGATGGTGCAGCATGTGGTTTGCAGTGTTTCAGTGGGAACGCTAAATTGGGGAATACCATTCCTAAACCACAACACTGGTCTCTTCTGAGATTCAAGAAGCACACTGACATTATTATCCTTAATGTAAATGTTAATGTCAGAATTGGAATAGGAATTTATCTTTTTCTTGATAGTAAAACATTGTGGGATTTAGTTCTAGATTAAGATATCTAAATGTATGTGTCCCACAGTAGCTAAGAGAGTATTTCGGGATACATTCACTTGCCTAAAAGCAGGTGCCTGGGCTGTTTGAGATACATTAGGGTGCCCGAGACATCCACATGTTTCTGGTAGACATGACAGAGAACATGTAAGATGTTCCCATCCTTTTGGAGACAGGTGGGAAGGTCTTCCCACTGCCGGTAGCTTCAAATAACCTGTGTAGGGGAAACTAATGGATATACAAGCAGTTGTAGCTGAGTGGTCTTCGTGTCTCCACTGACTTTGTTGAATATATCACCGTCTCTGTGATGAGAGTTTGGATATCTAGTATGTCACACCTGCCTGAATCTCGAGTTGAATCCTGACTAACAATAAATAACTAACTAAAAGTTTATAACTAAAAATAAATAACGCTAAAAGTTGAATATTTAATTGCCTGCTGAAGTGAGATAAGCACAGAAGACTGTAAATTATTAGGAAATATATAGTAAATAAAGTGGTAGAAGTGGCATCAGCAGACAATAGGAAGGTAGGAGCTTCCAGAACTACACAACTGTATCACATGATTTCAGAATATATCATGAGGAGAATTAAGATGTTATAGACTAAAGGACTTGGATTCTTAAACTATCCAGGATAAAATCAAAGAACTAAGAGAAGAAGGTAAAATTAACATCATAAACAACATGGACATTACAGTTCTGGTATGTAATAGTTTTTCACAATATAGCACAAAATAGTACATGTTGCATTTGGTTGAGCAAAATTAAAGCAGAAATGTATTGTGCAAAATAAGGTTGTCAAACTGATCTGGGATGCATTTTATGTTCCTTCATGGCTCGGAGCAAGAATTGATTCAGGGATCAACAGACTGGAAGGAAAAATTATGCTTTAGTTGATAACCTTGTACTCCCAGTCATAGAACAGAACCCTTTTGTGCTGGGCATTATAAGTGAAAAGGATTAGTAGAAGAACAAATACTATTGCTATTATCTCCTTTCAAAAAATAATGTTTAAAGAAAATAAGTGGGAATCTACTCATGAGTTTGAGGTATCACTATTTTGACTAAAGTGAAAATCAATAAGAAATAATAAATTGTCACTGCTTCATAAAAAATTATGACATTTTCAGAGTTATTAACCAGCGTAATTTATTTAATATAGTTAATATTGTATCTCCTCCCTTTCTTTCTCCGACAGTTTTTGCTCCTGGGATCCTATAGTTCATGCAGTCAATGTAATCGTGACCAGTTTTTCCTAAAAGAGGTCTATGGAAACTACATGTTCCTAAATAATGACATTCCAAACTAGTTGAAGGTAAAGAGAGATCTCCAGTATCTCTAGGGAAGAGAAAGCATTGGAAACTAATCAATCTGACAGTGAGCTGCAAATTAGATGTGGAGTCTGTTTTAGAAATATCAGTAATATCAGAAAGAAAACCTAAGAAGCTGGGATTAAAAGTAGGCAAGATCATACATGTTTGGAGTAAAGAATTATTGAGCATGTGACTGGAGCAATACACTAAATGTGACAAGTCAGTGCCAGGAGTAAAAGGAGAAACAATAATTTGTGTGACAAATTGAGACAAGAGTAAGCCAAAATAATAGCCTAGGTGTGTGTAGGACTCAAACTCCAAGCAGAAAGAGAAAACTTAAAGTCATATATAATAATTTATAGATACAATAGGGGAAAGAAGCCCAGGAAAGGAAACATCCAGAAAAAGCACCCCAACAATTAAGGAATTTAAGTCCTGGTGTAATTAGTTCCCAAGCGGAATTGACAGAGACTTAAAAGTGAGTTGACACATTCTTGGATACATTCTTGGACAACATCCATTAAAGAACAATATTACATTTTCTGGAAGATGACCAAAATAATCTAATAGCACTCTTTTCTTTGCTTTTGTGATTATTTCAGCTTGATATTTATTCCAAATGAATGACATTTCAAAAGCAAACAGATGCTGGATCTCATTACTCAGAGAGAAAAGGACTTTATTAGGATATTTTGCAAGGCTTTAGATAACTAATGTCCCCACCTTTGGTATTTTTAGGCAAAGCTTTTACCCTTACCCCATCCAAAGTTTCCATTTCACTAAGAAGAAAAAGAAGATATTTTAAGTAATCATTAAGGGAAGGTCTCTCTGTCAATTGCTGAAAATTACTTTTAAAAGGGAGTTTTTCTTCTGTCTGACAAAAACATTCTGAAAGAAATACTCCACTAAGCTTTTCCAAAAGAAACCATCATGATCATCAATCAAAAATAACCTTGAATAAAAAGAAGTAATTTCACCAAACTGCATTCAGCCCCTTCAAGGAGAAAAAGTAAGCAGTGTATTTCCACGTACACAAAGGAAGCCTGCACCAGCTGACTCTGTAAAAACCATTCTGGTGCTCTTTGAGGTAAAAAGCTGCGTACTTGAGATCTCAAATAAAATGATTTTTATAATTTTGTGCCCAATTTTATATAGTAGAGGAACCTTAGCTGTCCTTTTCAGTAATAATTTTCTCTTGATGTTAACTCTGTAGGAGCAACTCCTGAACACATAACTCTGCCTGACAGTTAAAAAACTAGAATATGGATACTCTTTCAGTATTGTTACACAGAATGGAAATTGGGTTTTTTTAACATTTCCTGGTTTCTTTTCCAATAAACTGTATCACTGCAATGAAGATGAACTTCAGATGAGAAGCATAAATAAAATTATTAGAAAAAAAATAGTAGCCAATAATTAAGTATAATTAAAAAAACAATAAACCCCCTAGAAATACAACCTAATACAATAAAAAGGGCTATCAGCAATGTCTTCAAAATGAAGGCATATTGCCAGATTTTAATGTGCTTACATTTAACTTTGTGGGTAAAATGTTGTTAAAATCTGGTACAGCAAAGACTTTTGAAGAGTGTGCTATATAATATTACACAGACTGGCTCCTTAAGACTAAAGCTGTCAAATAAGGCCTAAAAAGTAGAGAAGAATGACAGGTCTCAGATCTCGAGATAATAATACCTGCAGATCTGCTGATGTTAGCAGAAGTCAGTGTTTTACATAAATTGTTTGCTGGACAGAAATATATGTGGTCTAAAACTTCTCATCTCACTTTCTTCCCTGCACTTGATTGTATAAAAGTCATAATTCTACCAGAGAAAAAAGACCTAACTATTGTGGTTTATGTCCTATTATAAATGTTGTATCACAAAAACCTAGTGCCTTTCAAAAAGTAGGAATTTTATCTACATAATCAGACAAAAGTTTAGTTCTTAGTATTTTACAATAATAAGAAGGTTAGGGTCACTGACTAATGTTTACCACAAGAAAAAGCTTCTTAGAAAATGGTTGCTGGAATTTGAAACTACACTTTTGCCTGGACTTTTCAGCATGGGAGGTGAGTCAAATTAACAGTGAGTCAACAGTTAAATCACACCCACAGATCTACTGTAATGAATTATATGGGAGACACTCATGGATTTAACTGCATGAATCATCAGACACTATGTATCTCTTACCCATGATCTTCTAACATATTTCTCTTTGCTGTAAAATATGTTTTAGTGTTGCTGTTTAAGTTTTAACTACAATACCTGATGTTGTCTGACAATAATAAAGTAGATTATTTTTTTCCCCATGAAAGAAAAAGGGAACTCAAGGCAAGTTTTCTTTATTTAGGAAGAAAATAATTTGGGTTGCAACTTTTGGTGATTTAAGATGTTACTTATTTGTTGTTATTCTGAGTGTAAGTTTGAGAGAGAACAAAAGAAAAATGTGGAGAAAAAGATTGTCTTCAAAGGCAAAATCCCAGATGTCACTAACAGTAGACACTAGTAACTTTTTTAAGACTTTAGACTTTGCACAGTAGAGTTATTTAATTGTGTATTAAATCTTAGAATTCTGTTTCTCTGTCCCCTCAACATTAAACCAGAAGGTTTTTTGCCTCATGTATCAATTTTATCTCCATTACTATGGGTTTTTGTGTTAAATATTCAACTAATTTTTTTCAGTGCATAAATGTTTCAGTCTAGTAGGTGGCTAAGCCATTTAATTTGCTGCACAATTCCATTTAAATCTTCCACTGAATCATTGATTAAAATAGAGGGGAAATGTGTTCCCAGTTGATGTACATCTCAGTGTCCTCTTATGGAAGTCCTTCGCCATTCTGAGCACCTTCCAAGGATCTGAAAATGTATCTTGTTCATGAAAGAGTATGGAGGCTTTTAATAATACTGTTCTTCAAGCCTTCAAGCCTTAAGATGACAGTCCATAGATTTAATTGTAGCCAAAGGCATGGGCTTTTGAGGCCTTCCTGGATTTTTCAGTGTCTGCTTCAGCAGATACCGTTTTTTAGCGAAGGTATGGATCATATATTGTAGCTTGGTATTGGTACTGAAGTGATGCAGAGGAAAAAGTCTGAGAGATTTGTCTGCTGCAAACATTAAGGACGGATACTTTACATCACTGTCTTTGAAAAGAGATTTGTTTTAACTAGAATCACAGCCACTTCATCCAACGTACTTCCTCTATACTGAATAGACTATGGCACCTTTACACCATCAGCAAATTTGCCTTTGTGGACCCTATCTGCTATTGAATAGATATAACAGGTTTGTTCAGATATTCTAACTTAAATGTACAGATCTGAGAGAAATCTACCACCAAGTTAATCTTTGATGTGATTTGTCTAGTTTTATTAAGAGATCTTGAGATAAAGATGACAGTTTCATATGTCATATGGGAGTTTCATTGTGCCTCTTTAACTTGTTTTCATACTGGTGTCATTAAGAGCTGTGGTTACATGTGTGTATACGTATGGATCTATGAATGCATATATGTACATACACATATGCAAGACATTCCAAAAGTATTTTCATCCTATGAATACTATGTACCAGTAATTTTGGGTTTAAGCTGCTTTAGGATGCCATTACATGTGTGATTTCTCTATACCTAATCTAGACATTTTCATTTTAGCTATATAAGTCTGATATTGTCCCACAGATTCTTTTATAGTCCACAAAGTGTAATCACATCTGACAGAGCAATTCTGCTCACTTTAAGATAGATACTTAAGCTACTGTAGATGAATAGCTATGGAAGATACAGAGAAACATGTCTGCTTAGCACAGGCATAAGAATTTAACTTTTCTTCATCAAAACATACTGTTATTTATCCCAGTCTCCACTACTCAGTTTTTCTGCTTACCTCCGTCTCTGAAATACTGACACAAAATCTGTTTAAGAGATCCTGCTCTCTCTAAGTGTCAGTGGGATCAGTCTATCCTGCCTTCAGATTGCCAAAAGCCCCATTTCACTGTCCAGAGACCGTGATCAAACCCAAATGGTCTGCTACCTGCAACAGCCTCTGCCTCCACATTTCCCTCTCCTCCTTCCATGCTATTCTGTCTTTTCACATTCTCTCCCTGAGCCTGAGATCACACATTACCACAGTGGAGACAGACTTAAAGTCCTGTCACAGCTGATTGTACAAACAAGCTGATGATAGAAAGTAACTAACAATTTCAAGTTGCAGAACAAGGGAAGCCAATCAATACGTTTATGATCCAAAGGTCAATTAGGCAGTTTATATGTGCATTTCTGGTTTTGTACAAATAGCTCTTGCAAGCTTCACTAAAATGTATTTGCATTTTATCAGTCCATGACCTTATAGGCTGTATAATTCATGAGCATTTTAAGGCATTCTCAAAAATGTTTCTGAGATATTACAAATAGTATAAATAAAAAATGAGACGACAATAAGCATCAACCCACATAAAACTGCATTTACCCTATGTATCCGCATGTCTCTGCTGCTTCTTTTTTTCTCCAGGAATCATCTCAGCTAAGCAGAATGCAAATAAACATCAACTCCTTTATTTGAAGTACAATTTTGTGAGATTTCCGTGGGTTTGTTATTTAGGTTAAGGATCCTGAATTATCCCTTGCTCAAATAAAAATCACCAAAGCTATATATGAGTGACAAAGAACTTATACCCGGGCTACATATTTTGCATTCAAATTAATTGAAACTATAGAATGATATGAAAAAGTGATAGCTCAATCCTGAAGACATTAAAATCTATACAAAGGAGTGGTTTAGACTTCATGATACAGAATCACATTTTATGACTGGATTTATCATTGCTAGAAATACGCACCCTTTGACTCCAAAAGCCTCCAACTTGTTAAACTCGAGTTCAATTTTTACAGTTAAACATCTCTGCAAATATTTTTATATGGTATAATCTTGGAAGACAAAGCATTTATGCATTAGACAATGAAAGGATGGATAATTCTTTATATTGCAGGATCCACTGGATATTTCAGCAACATTCAGTGAAAGTTAGTAAGAAAGTGCATTCGCCACATATTAAACTTTGAACGAGTCTGAAGTTTCCTTATCATTGCCTTCAGTTTTCATCTTTTTCCTTCACTCTCATGTTCTTCTTAAGTATATCAGACCACTCAGTTTTCCTCTTACTTCGTGTTTAGCAGTGACCATTCAACACAATCCTATGCAGGGAGCTGCCTGTCTCAGTCAAGGCGCTCAGATTTTGGTCACGAGTGGTTCCTTGCCTAAGGGCTGCTGTCTTTTTGCACAGACTATCAGTTCCCATTTAAATCAGCATCCACTTTAGCACATTAGTTATTTTCTCCTCTCTCCCTCCTCAGCCATCACTTTGTCCCCACATGCCCTTCTTGCTTAATCACACACCCAGTCAGGTTATTCAGAGCACACGTGGGGCAGCATGTCTTAGGGAACTGCTGTCATCACCCTATGCTTGCACCAAGCATGCTTCATAGCCCTCCCAACACCCAAAACCACAGCCTCACAGCAGCTCATCCCTGAACCGCAGTATTCAAATTGCACTCAATTTTTACTGTATAACTTTATTGGCTTCTTGTGGCTGTTCAGGAATACCTTAAATACACACACATAAACCAGTATGTACCAACTGCCCTCCATAAACATATTTTCCTAATTCAGTCCTCCATTTTTGTATGAGAAATTCCAGTTGATCTTTCTCATTGCTTCACAACTTTCTCTTTAACCATAATTCAGGAGTTTTTCCTCTACTAGTCTGAGTCAATACTTTTTGCAGGAGTATAGAAAAAAGAATTATTTTACGTAAGCCTGCTACTTCTCTCTGCCACTTCTCTCTGCTGCTCTGCCAGTACCAGGGACACTCTTGTTATTCATAACCAGCAGTTTCCACACAGGCATTTCCATGTCCTTCCCAAAGATATCCTTCCCAGATCATCCTGAGTGCAATCACACAACACCTACAGGATGGACAAGGGATCAGACCCAACCAGCACCAGTTTAGGAG
>JAWWES010000115.1:91340939-91352251 GCA_035583135.1 Lophotriccus pileatus
GATGACTGTTCCAGAATGATGGATAACAAGCATAGGACACAACCCTGTCCAGATATTTAAAACAAAACAAAACAAAACAAAACAAAGTTGATAAGAAGCTTGCTTAAATATTTTTGCTATTTCATTTCAAGCTTTTATCTATTTTGCAACTGTCATATTTCAAGTAATGTTCTTCAAAAGTGTGAATGATTCATACCTTCAACTGGCTGGAATTTGCTTCAGTTTATATACATGATATTTACATTTCAATTGGAGTAGTTCTCTCCCAACCCTTCTTTAAAGAGAGATAGGGCAGAAAAAGTGGTTTGGCACTTGTCACCTGGTACATTCATCTCATTAATAATGCATGAAAGTTCACATGGAATATAATCAAGAAATTACTAATGTTGTCAATGAGATTCATTTGGAAAAAATTATTTGTGAAATGGGCATGGAATACTTCTAAGTATTTCCAAAACAAGGTACACATTTCTGTGTTAGTGCCATGGAAGCTTACAAGATTTTTTTTTAAAGCATAATTAAATAGTTCAGTGAAGCAGAATATTTTAAAATAGACAGTACTATAGAAAAATAGGTATTTAAGTATCTTATCAATTGTTCTGAACTTTCTGAATCTGAGTAAAAGAAAGCTATTTCTACACAATGTGGAGTATAATTATGTTTGCCTGCATATACTTAGTTGTCAGGAGTTTCACAAGACAATACCCTTTATGTTTCAGCTATTTTGAATAAGACATAGCATTTCCCCATTAGCATTTTTTGGCAGAAAAACTGACCCTGAGGAAAATGTCTTTTTATTACCAAATTCTTTCTGCGCAAACTAGATTACACACATCCAGAAGCTCCAAAAGGAATTCAGCTTAGATGAAAGGAGATTGTCCACCTAAGGTTGTAAAGTTGCTAGGCTATTATTGCTTAAGTCTTCAATCTGCTGACTGACAAACCCTTTCAATCCCATCTGAATCTGAAAGATTCATAGGTTTTCAATGGAGAATGGGAAGTATTTAGTCCAAACACACAAAGGTTTTTATTACTGATTTTTAAATTTTATTATGCTGTGTTTCTATTGCTGGGTAGAAGTAAATCTTTGGTTTATATATGTACACATCTATAAATGTTTAAAAAATGTATCTATCTCTATATACATAATTATTCTATTCAGCACTGATGATAGATTTCCAAAAGAAACACAGGATTGCTACTAAGTGCAATCAGGCCTGTAAGGCAGGTAAGATGAGAAAATACAGTCCTCAGAGCATGATCTAGCATAGGTAGGGCAGGAGTAGGTGATGGCAGCCCAGTAAAAAGAATGGTATGACACCTATTTCTCAGGTGTACTTGGAAACACCTCAGAGGGAGACAACAAAGGAGAAATTAATTTCCTGGGGCAGGGATTTTTACCCCCTCCTTTCAGTTGGATTGTCCCAATGGGCTTTTCACAGGTTCTGCTTGGATAGGTCTTATTTCTATGTCAACAGAAGTGAAGCACCAAAAGATGCAGTAGTACACTGGAGCTGTGTGGTAATCCAGACATGATTACTCATTCTGAACTAACAGTCACCTTTTCACCAGTTATAAATTCTGTAGTTGTAAATAACATAATTTAACAGCTTTTTGATGAAAATGAGTTTGTATGTGCTGAAGCACCAGCACAGCAGTAAACATTAAAAATACTTCAAAGTGAAGACCTTCCTGGAAGAGTCATAGAATCAAAACAGAAATAGACATAAATATGTTTATGTGCACAAATATAGATATACATATATGAAAATAATATTAGAAACAAGCGGGATTCAAGGAGAGGCAGGAAAATTCTTAGCAGAATTCATCTGAAGTCATGTTAATGTGTTCAATCTAATGAAGGGGTTTGTGGTTTTATTGCATTTTTATATTTGAATTGTGAGATAAAAAATAATATAGAACATTAGACTATGTTATTAGCAAGTTGGCAAATAAAAATAACAATAATATCTTTGTCATACCCTGCAATGGCTAAGAGCACAGGGTACAAATCAGATCAAAGTCTGATTAGAAGCAGTGTTTGCCTCCAAGTGTATAACCTTTATACTACCTGAAAATGAAACAATTCTTTCTCACTCTTGAAAAAAATACAACCTTTTAATTTCTCTTAGTAGTTAAAATATATGCTTTCAAAGAACATTGATTTCTCAAAAATCATTACTTGTAACTAAAATACCTAAAATTAATAATAATTAGAAATAGAATACATATTTATTCTTTAATGAAGGAGGACAGAAAGAAAGTGTGAGAGTTAAACGTCTTTCAGCTCCACTTATAGCAGATTTCACTGTTAATAGGGTACTCAGTGATTCTGAAAAGTCAGGTCTCAGCACTAGCTTAAGCACATTGAGCTTTACAGAAGTCTTCTGCTGTCTTCACAGGGAATAGTTTAGGCCAGCATTCAATTTTTCTGAACATCTGTCAAAAACCCAAGATAAGCTCACTGCAGAAATCAGAACACTAGAAACTTAAAAACGGCATTGAAAACCTGTTGTGGAAATTTATGAGGCCCCACAGAAAATCAGTGTGTTTTCTCCCTACTGCAGGGTATAGAGATAATGAAAAAATGATTGCAATATAATGGTTCATAAAAATTAAAAGTTGCCTGAAAGTGTGAGGAAGCAAGCACTATTTAACAGGGCTCGTTCAAAAGACACTTCAGACTTTTATGCCATAAATTTCCATTTTTTTCATTGTCAGAGGTAAAGGGTTATGCATTTGGGGGTTTAGCTACAAAACTTATTCAATTATCAGTCCAGTGAATCAAAAAGTTTTGTTGTTGTTGCTGATATTACTTGCTCTTGGCTATTGTCAGAGACAAAACACTGGGCTAGATGGACCCTTGCTCAGACCCAGCATAGCTGTTCTTGTATTCTGCCAGTATCTGTTCTCAAAGATATTTGGAGGTTTCACTTGAGATGTCAATTTGTGTTTGGAACTATTGGAACAGAATCTGAAATATCATTTGAACTTGAGGAAAGAAAATCAGGATATAGAAATGTTTATAAAAATACCTAAGTAGAAATACTTTCTCGTGTGGTACTTTGATGGCAAATCAATGACTGGGGATAAGAATGGCTAGCAGGCAAAGGTCTGTCATAGTGCAGTGATGTTGTACATGTCAGAGCTAGTTCCATGGGAAAAAAAAGCTTAATAAATTAATAAGAAAATAATCCTGTATTGTTGAGATTTAGCTGAGATCTAGATAGTTTCCAAAAAAATTCATAATAGTTCTCAAAACTCCCCTTCAGATTCTTTAGTCAGACAGTCGCCTGAAGAGGCTGGTGAATACCATGAGGCTGAATTACAAGCAAGTACTTGTAGTACAAGTGGAGATGAAAAAACAGTTCACGGGTGTGCTATGGTGAGCTGAGGTTCTGTGGCTGTGTGATTCCAGGCTCATATCAGTCACAAAGCCTGCTCTGCACACCAGGGTCACACTGCTACTCCGTCAGGTCAATCTTCTTGCTACTGCATTTATACCAGGCCAAGCTCCTGCATGGGTACAGCTAGGTTGATAATTAGGTGGCTCATACAGCTGCAGCTTGTCTTGCTTTCCTTATAAAAGTAAGCTACCTCTTTTATACTTAAACTGCCTCTGCAGAACAGGCTGTGTCATCAACCACAGTGCTTAAGGTAAAAATAATACTATTTGCTGGTATAGGAAGAATCTTATTATTATGGCCTCATGGTGGTTATGCCCATAGAGGGATAACAGGGGGAATAGAAGACAAGGAGATTGTCCTATGGCTTCATTCTTTAATGCTTTTCCTCTAAAAATAACTTGCTCCAACTGTTGTGGAGATAAAGCCTATAAAAATTAATCTCACCTCTTCTTTTATCTACACCAGCAATTCTTGAGCTCCTGTCCTTAACAGGCAAGGAAACAGTCCAGTGAGACAGAGTTGTAATTACTCTTTTAAGAGCATGAGCTACTGATTAAAAGGAGACTATTCTTCTAGTTACAGAAAATTATTGCAGTTCAAAAGTGTTTACAGTTAAATGTCAAGTGTCGAGGGTTTGCCTAGGGACAACTTTTACCACACCCTCCACACAATTGTTCTAAGGGGAGAGAAGGTTTATGCAGACAAAAGAGATTTGATTGGGGAGAAATAATATTAGGATTTATTACTAATAAAATAAAAACTAAACAACTATATCTACAACAATTCTAATTAAGCAAAAGCACTATGTATTTACAGAAATACCCCTCCCCCTTTTGTATCAGTCCAGGAGGAGAAGCAGTGTTCTTTTCCCACTTTCAAAGCTACAGGTCTTCCACACAATTCTGCAGCATTTGAAAGTTCTTTTCTGTTATCTCTGGGACAACAACTCCGACTTGTTGCAGCTGGAACTGTTTCTCTCTCTGTTTCTTTCTCTCTTCTATGTCAACCTCAGGGCTGGGCCCACCTCCCTCCTGGGCTACAGCCGAAGGCTGGGGATTACCCAAGGGTCCTGTAAGGTCTTCCATGGACTACAATGGGACACTTGCTTTTCCATGGATCTGCACCACAGGGTCACAGGGGACAATGGCTTTTGAGTCCATCCCTGTTTCCTGTGGGGTCCCTTCCCACGGGAATAGTTCTTGATAGACCCCTCTGATATGCATCCATCCCTCAGGCAACAGGTCTTCCATTCTCTGCTATCCCTTAGGATCACAAATTCAGCTGCACCAGCATGGGTCCCTCTCCAGCATGGATCCCTCACTGGGATCACACAAATCCTACCCAGACCATCTCGCTCCAGCGTAGGTCTCTCTCTCCATAGGCACACAAATCCAGCAAAACTCTGTCCATGAACTACAGGGGGGTTTCCTCACCCCAATAATCTTCCACAAGTGGTAGGGATTTTAGATTTCAGTCTTTTCCCTGCTGAGGGGGGGCCCGGAAGAGGTCTCCCCCCTTCGCGGCTTCTCTCCCTCTCCAGCTTTAACCTTGAAAGCTCCGTTATCTCTCTGGCTGAAATTCTTTCTGCAGCGGTCCTGTTCAAATTCTCCTTTAAGTTTTTTTTCTTCACTCTGTGACATGTCTGGTCAGGGGGCCTTCAGTGCTGCCCCTGCCCCTGCCCAGGGCCAGGGGAGGAGGGAGGCCTGGCCCCCACCAGGGCCTGTGACCACCTCCTACGTGGCTCCCAATTTCATCTGCTAAACGACCTTCTCTTTCATTTTCCTAAATATGTAATTGGCAAAGGCGTTACCAAAACTTTTGATTGGTTTTAACTCCGGAAATTCACCCGGATAAACTATTTACAACCCTCAGAGAGGGATCAAGTTAGAACTTTCATTTCTTGTAAATGAAGCCTTTGCCTTTACCCCCATGAGGTGCTGAGTGGCCTTTCCTGTATAGAATCCCTCACCTAAAGGGTCTGCTGCTCAAAACCTAGATCAAAACTATTCTAGGGTTTAAAATCTGAGAGAAAAAGACCAAGCAGTACATGACGTAAACTCTCCTCGTAACAATACAAAATCTCTGTCAGATCAGAAATAGTTTGGTACAGTTGCAGCAAGCAGAATGTTCGCTTGTACACTGTGTCTGTGTGAATGACAGGTCTTCATCTGGATGCCTAGGCTGCTTGTCAACTAAGATGCATCACATCTGATGTCCTTTTGCTCTTGCCATGGATGGTTTGTTTTTTTTGTTTTTTACCTAAATTAAAAGTTGACAGAGAGCACACCTGAGATCTCTCTGTCTGCCAGTTTCAGATATATTAAGGACAGAGTAAGGGATGAGAATGCATGAAAATGAGAGAGGAAATTGATTTTGGTATAGAACAGAAAGGACAAAAAAATTCTAGTAATGTGAAACCCAGCAGGATTTAATTATACGATATATAAAATGTGGTTATTGAAATTCTCCTAGAAGCCATTTCCAGGCATACAAATTTTAAGGAGCTGAATGAGAACAGGCAGTGCAGATTTACCATGACAGGTAATGATGAGATGATGAGATGATCTGACCATGATGAAATGACTAGTTCTGTGGAGAATAAGAAAAGCAGTAGATATAATTTACCTTGCCTATAGCAACATTTTCAGCATGGTTTCCTGTGGTGTTCCTCTAGTTTATTGGATCAGATAAGTTGCTTACAAGGTCAGTTGTGGACTGGCATGCTGAAAGGTTGACAGATCAAAATGACTGGTGCCTGTTTCCTAGTGTCATTCCTCAGGAGTCAACACAAAAGCAACACTTTTGCATCTCTATTAACAATCTGAATAGTGTGATGTAAGGCACCCTTAGCAAGTTTGTGGAGAATGCAAAACTGGAGGGGAGTAATTAGTATGCACAACTGCCACTCATAGCTGTGTTCATAGGCTGGAGAAATGAGCTGATGGAAATATCAAGATGTTTAACAAAGACAGATGGCAAATCCTGTCTCTGAGCCAGAACCGCACAGGTACTGGCAGGGCACTGCCTGTGTAGAAAGACATTTTACAGAGAGGACATGAGGTCCTGAGAAAGTTGAATGTAGCAGTGAACACTCTCTCAAACATGGACAACCAATACTCGGCTATATTATCAAGACATTGTGAAATATTATTATTTCCAAGACATTGTGAAAAATTAGCCAAGACATTGTGAAAAATTATTATTCCTGTCAAATTACTACTCCACAGATAGAGTAATATGTGATCTCCAGGAAACACACTGATAAACTGAGCAAGTCCAATGGAAGGCACTTAGGGGACTGGAACTGAGATGGCTGAGACAGCTGGACTTGTTCAGTACAGAGAAGAGAAGGCCAAAAGAGGATCTAATTCTTGTCTTCAGCTACATGAAGAGAGCTATTGAGAAGACAGAGCAAAACTCTTGGAGATGCACAGTGAAAAGCTGAAAGGTACCAGTCACGAGTTGTACCAAGGAAAATGCTGATATAAGAAAAAGTGTTTGACTATGAGTGGTCAAAGTGACCTGTTACAGAAAAAGCTGTGGATATGTCATCCACGCTCAAAATGTGTCCATGTGGGACATGGCATGAGCAGTCTGTTCTAATTTCATAGTCGTGCTTTGAGAAGAACATTGGACAAGGTGACTTTCAAAAGTTTCAACCTAAATCATTTTGTGAGTCCATAAATGATTATATGCAATTTTAAAAGGTCTCTAGTTCTCTATGTGGAATTTGACAGCTCTTAACTGTGCTTAGTCTGACCTGACGGAAGAAGGATCTAGGTATAGTCCTTGATAGAGCGTTGTATTCTGGAATAATGGAATAAACCTTGGGATGAGATGGTTAGAATTTGTTTCGTATAGAAAAAATGTTTGATTCTTTTGAAAACTCATAATGTGGTCTCATGCAACTGGATGCTTACTTAAAGTTGTTTAACATGAAGAATCTGTATCTCAAGAACTACAGAAGTTTTGAGTCCACTACAGTATTATCTTATTGTAACTTAAGCAACTGTTTCAAGTTAAAATGATCTAAACAGCCAGATAAAATATTTACCCGTGTGTTTTCAGATATCTCCAAGCACCATCAATACTTCCACCATTACATCCATGTTGATTCCTGGTATCACAAGAGATCAAATTCTGAGCAGAAAGGTTGTCGGTGATCTGACCCTTGGAATGAATTGCTATTCTATCTGCTGCAACACCTGTTTTAAAATAAATTTTCTTTTATAAAAAACCCAAATAATTATGCACAACTTTACATTCATCATTGTGAAAAAGGACTGAAATACAATCCCAGTATTTTCTGCCTGTGCAGATATCTTCACTAAACAATATCAATATAATCTGTACCTGCTTTCAAGAGAGAGGATCGTGAAACTGCAAAGCATCATGAGCAACTTTGCTGTAATATTACAAATCCCTAGTAAAATAAAAGGCAAAAACGAACAGCCCTTAAGAAGAAAATTCAAGACTGGAAATATGCATTGGTTTTATTAGAAAGAATGTTCATATTAAAGTGTAAATGTAGTAATCTTTGTACTTCCTTTATTATACAAAATTTTTCTTCTGAGGTAGATCTTAGATGTTTGAATTCAATCCATTAGTCATATTTCTTAGTACTTATATATTTATGCACTGATTTAAGGGTAGACTAGGTTAACTAAGTTGTGGTTGAAACTAAGTGACTTAACTTTCTTTATTGAATGATGATGAAACAACCATTAAGGCCCAAACCCAGTCATTACCTGTGATTAAATTATATTTTTGTTACTTTTAGCCCCTCATTTTTGAACCTGAAAATAAATTTTTTAAAAAATCTTAAAATCTAAGGCTCCATCAAAATCAACACTAACTTTAGTGAATTTTGGGCAAAACTTCAGAAAAGTGAATCTGCTCATGGCAGGTGACAACTGTGTTTTTTGCTTTTGTGAGGTGTCCCATGATAATGATTTTATCTTCATAGGTATAAAAGTCTTCTAGTGAATAGTTTTGGAATAGTTATAGAAATTACTCATGATAAGAAAAAACTATCCAGCAGTGGTTTTCTATTCATTGAACAATAATTAATCTTGAAAAGAAAAACTGAAAATTGTTAAATGCACCTAAACAATGTGGGAGGGCATCTTATAATATTTAGCTTTAAAAATAATAATGTGAACTAAAATTAAAATACTGGCTTATGGAAAGGACAATTTAGACATAATGTCTGGGAAGTCTTTCCCTCAGTGATCTCTGTATATCTCCACAGTAATCTGTCAGTAGAGCTGTTAAAAGCTCTCTTGGTTTTCTCTTTCTAAAACTGCAATGGACAGGACAGGGAAAAAAGTGTGTTCGATCTGGGTTTTTTAGAGAGGCCTAAGGTTAGCCAGCCTAAATGCTCCTTTCCTTCTCTTAATTTTATTATTTAAAGAAGCAGTTGCAGAAACCTGCACCAGTGAGGACCCACTGGCCAAATTAAGTCATAAAGATTGCGTAATTTTTTTTCTCTAGCTTTATATAACCCAATACACACTGAGATTTACTGCAAGTAAAATGTACATTGGTGATTTTTTAAGCTTCTTTGGGGAAAGTGATCATTGTGTCCACTTTTCATAAAACCAGAGGTTGTGGCACATGAGGTTGAACTGCTTTACTGACATTGCTTACAGAATTTGAAAGATTGTTTTTCCAAAAATATCTGAGCAGTTTCAGGCTTTTCTTCTCATAAAATTTGAAAATATTATACCAAATTTATTTAAGTAGCAAGGGTTGGACACTATTAAGTGCAGAAATATATATATAAATACATATAAAGAAATTGAAGCCTACCTGTTTTAAGATTTCAAGTCAAGCATGTAGTTATACAGACAAAGGATGCAGATTTTTTATGTTAAAGAAGTTACCCTACTAGTTACAATAAAGTGCATCAGTCAATTCATTTTCTACTTTGTGTCATAAAAAAATTCTCCCTATATTACATAATCTTATGAAAATCAAAGAAAGAGCTGCAGCTTAGATTGACCATTTAAGAATTTGGGACAACATAGAGGGAAAGTAGTAGCAATTTCAAATATTCCTACTTGTTAATAAGAAGTGAAAAGCAGGATAAAATTGTTTAATTATTATTCACCATAAAATTTTCTTTATATATCTAACATCAGTGATACTTTTAAAGGGTGAAAAAATTCATATTACTTGCGGTTGAAAAAGCCCAGGATGCTCCACAGTTTCGTTGATCCAAAGGATCATGAATCCACTCAGGCCACTCATAAGTGGCTGAAAAAATTGCAGGAAACTTTTCTTCTGGAAGTGACTTTCCCTAAAGCAAAATGTAGAAGATCTGTATATGCCTTAATTCATATTTTTATATTAAATTTTATAGTAATTTTGTTTATAAAATTCTTAATTTTTAAATTGAGGAAAACTAAAGCCTCTGGCTTCCCGAGCAACTCTGAGGTGGTTATGCCATGGCTGGATGCTGTGGACCCCCTGAGAGCAGGGGGGTTCTGGCACTCCACTAGCTGAGCTGGAAAGCTGAGCTCCATGACTGCCAACCTGAATAACCTGTCCAATTTCTCATGGATTTTTATCTCAAACAACAATTCCCTATGAAATATGCTAAGCATGACCCAGCTGAAATTTTTGGAAAGAAAAGCCTTCTGCTACGAATAGCTGCGAAGTTCAATACTTGTTACCCTGTTCTCCTTGGCACGTGGCTATAGGCAGGGAATTTTAGTTCTTATGGGAGAGGCATTGGTACAGGATATCACTGGTTTGTCTTTTACACAGAGGTTTTTCAATCTTCAGCACTTATTCTTGTTAGAGAACAAAAATCAGTGATTTTCCTTCTGCTTTGCAGTTGGGTGGTGAACTAATGAAAATTCGTAGTCTGCTCACTAAAGCCATTTGGCCAGCCATTTTTGGCACCTTCATCTCTCAGCCTTAATTTATGTCTATCTCCAAAGTCCTCCAAGCTTTGCATAAATATTTGCATATGCAAGAACCATCTGGTACAACTGCTAATAGTCTGTTCTGTGTTCAACGTATCAGAGCCATTGACCCATATTTTTATCTGTTAAAATTTATGGAATGATTAATTTTGCTGCGAAGTGAAATAGGAATGCCACAGAAAATTGCATCATTAGGCCATTCAAAGAGTTTGTCTCAAAAAATTATTGATAGCATGAATTCCAGAGGGAAATAAAATGCACAAAGCATGATAATCTGTTCATAAGCAAAAAGCTCACTGATGATTCTTTCTCATAACCAGGCTGAAATCCTGAAGCACAATGGTGTCTATCCTGTTCAAATTCCTTTATTATTTTACTTCAATTCACTTATCTTCTAATTCTGTATGTCCTTGCTGCACCATTTTCCTAAAGTGCTTATGTGATTTATAAAACTACATATCTTTTGCTAAGATGATTGAAACATTTGAGGCCAGCTCTTTCAAACTATTTCAGAACTCTTTGGAGAACCAAATTTTACCCCTTTGCCTCTATCAAGATCATTTTGTTGTGCCCACTGTGTAACGGCGGTGCCTCCATCCAGCCACAGAAAACCCCCAGTTGAGAAGTGGGTAAGGAAAAAGAAGCTTGTAGCTCAGGTACAATCAATCTGACATTAGAATGGGATACAGCCTCAACAGGCAGATTGATAAGTCTGTGCGTATGCCCAGACCCAGTGCTTCCAGGTTCACCAGGTGAGATGCAGGCTGTGGTTCACAGGTTAGACCCACCAAAGTATACCACAAGCTGTCTAGTCACTTCAGTGATTTTGAAAGTTTCACCTCCACCCATAACAAGCCAGCAATTTTTTAACCCTTGCTAAAATATTAATCTCAGTATTTCAGTTAATACTTTCAAAAGTCTGCTTTTTAAAATGGTTTTATATACATGGGATATTATTATTATATTATTATAT
>JAWWES010000115.1:91352351-91387382 GCA_035583135.1 Lophotriccus pileatus
GGCACTTAGGAAGAAGCAGCTAACTTATAGAATAACTTAGTAAATTATTATTATGTTCATTTTTAGTGAGCAGACACAAGCTCAAGATTTACTTTGAAGATAAAACATGCAGGAGAAATCCCAGACAAATAGAATTTCATTTACATGATGAGATTGCTAACTATCAACCAGTAAACAAGCAAAATCTGGTAAATGTTGTTTGGCACACTTATGTGGGCAATGGCTGCTTAAAATGTTACAAATGAGGCAGTTGAGAAAAGCAAAATTCTAAACGGATCTTCAGTCTGTGATAATGTGTTACTTTATGTATTCCTGAACTACTGCCCATGTATTTATTAGCCTTGTGTTGTAAATCCCAGAACAAATCCCTCATTAACCCTCAGCCTTGTCATTTAGAAATCCAGGACTGACCTGTAGCCAGAAACATTGTTTTTTTGTCTGAGAAATTATTATCCTGATACTAAGAAGCACTGCTGCTCTGTAACAAATATTGTCTAGACCATTGTTTCTCAAGGTATGCTCCATAGACCAGCATCAGACAGCACAAGGCAATCAGCAAAATGACTGGTGAACTATTTTTAAACATTCATATGTACTCTCTGCAGTGAAGCCCAGCAGCCTGGCCAGAGCAGGAAGGTAAGTGGACATAAAAGAGCACTCGAACTTCAACTATGACTTCTTCAGAAAAGTTAGATGACCTATCAGAGAAAAAAGGCCAAAGGTGTTTTGCAAATGTGGAAATAGTTTTCCTGGGGGAAAGAATTTTATTTTTTTTCTTAATGTAGGAAATGTTTTTCTAGCTCTATATTGTTGTCTTTTAGGTATTCTAAAGTGCCACCTTCTCACCTACTAAACTTCCCTCACAGACATAAGCATCACTTTACTGAGCAGCTATAGTCTTTTGTTAATAGCAGAGCTCTTAAAAGCTCTATGAGCAACTTCAAGAAGTTTGTGTTTTCTGTAAGATGAAATGCAACTCCGTCACACTGTTTAATTTGAATTAATGTTATGAAGTTGTATTTGCAGTATGATATGACACTCAAAGAAACAACTAAAAAGTCCCTATTCCACATCCAAACTTTTCAACAGTGCTGAGAATTAAGACTGGGCTGTAGATGTGGAGTTGTTAAGACAGAAAGGCTGAACATTCTTGAATAATTTTTTTCCATGAAATTGAGTAAGGAACCCCTTCTACACAAAAATACTTTTTTCAGTGCTACCCCAAACGACAGTAGAGAATAATCAGAGCAACAGGCCCTTATGTACCAGAAGCCATCTTTATTTCCTCAAAGAGTAGATCAGCAGCATGCTGAAGAATTGGTTTTTATTTAAAGGGGAAAAAATTGTATTTAATGAATGATAGCTATAATTTTCTTTTTACATTAGCAGAGCTACAAGCCCCAAACTCCAGAACACTGATTGTAGCGTTTTTATCAACTAAATATGTGATTTTGGGCAAATGACTTGCAGTTTTCTCACTTTCCAAAATGGGAAAGACAGTAATAATCCCAGAGAATGCATGAATTAGTACCAGTTTATCCACAGTAAGTAACTAGTACATTGGCCTGCAAATGAATTAGTACCCAACAAAGTCACTTAAAGGTCAAGCCATTAAGGCTTGGAAAGTGTCTCTGAAAAATATTAAAAAGTCATTATTTCTAAATTTCATCATTCATATCCCTTTTACTCCATTCTGAGTTGTCACCTAGTGACAGGAAAAGCTTAACAGAAACATTTTCACACAAACTCACTAGTTTTTCATCATTTAGGACTTTGTAAATGTATTAGTATGCTTCACAAAATATCAGTGACAGAAAATTATTCACGGAAGGAGAAGAAGGGTCAAGAGTCTCTGAAAATCTGATTAAATACTTGTCTTAAAAAATTCCTGGAAGTTAACTCTGTGGCTGCTGCTGTTTTGCCAGTTGGAAGAATCTATTGATGTACACCTGGTAAACAAAATCCATGCTATGGAACTGTTGGATTGTGCAATGACAGTAGATATGGAGTGCCTACAAGTAAAGAAAACTGTAATTTTTATGTTTTGTTGTGCAATATTAAAATACGACAAATTATAGGAAATTTCATGATGCAGCACAAGGACACTAAAAACATTATGTTCCTCTAGAAAAACTTCTAGAAGGGGACAAAATCAGGGAAATTTGGAGCTTCACAGTGTAATTTTTATCAAGCTGGCCAGTCTGGGTCCCAGCCCAATGCCTCACCATGCTGGTGCAGGGAGCTGACAGTGTGTGACAAAGAATGAGTCTGCATCATGAAAAATGGTTAGGATTGCTAAAACTATTGCAGAGTCCATACTGTTCTTTCCAAATTCCCTGCCAGTTAGTAGCTCTGCACTGCTGTCACCACATGGCCTTCCATGATGTGGAACCCTTCTGCCACAACATGTATAAAAGGATCAACAATTGACTTTTAATAGATAATCAAATGGTGTCACTTGTCTGAACTATACAGAAGCCAAAGCCTGTTATATTTAATGTTTTTGTAAACCTTGTATCTATCTGTTTATACTTGCAATTTTTCTAATTTCACTATGGTGAGCTAGTTAGTTTTTCTTTTTTTTAGTCTGTGATTTCCAAAAATTGTGTCTTCCAAAAAAGAAACTAATTGATCCAAAGCATTGAAAAATCCACTCTGGATTCAATAACTTGCATTTTTTCTTAAAATGCTTAACCTACCTACATAATATAAAGTATATTTGTTTTGCTGTAGAACTAATTTGAGCATAAATAAATTATAGGAAGGTTAATTTATCTGTCACAAAAAATGGCCATGGCCAAAAGGTTAAAAAAGCTGGTAGTAGAGAATCACTTCATTTTGACATGATTCCCATCATTTTTCTTTACATTTGTTCAAAACCCAAAAAAACTTCCACAGCTTCTGTCAGAGATTGCTGTTTAGTCTTAGTTGTTAACTTTAATGAACTATGCCTAAATATCCTTTTTTATGGTTACAGCTAAGTGTTCAATTACTAGCAAATGGAGAGGATAGGATGGAGCCATCTTAAAGCAAACTACAATGATAAACTAATACTGGTGCAGAGCTTCACAATGGTTAGTTTTTGCTTTTGCTCCTACTTGTTCAATTTTCATCAATAGGGCCGGATGCTCCATGACTTGTAGAACAATTCTGGGAACTACAACATGGGAGCATTTTGTGTCAAAACCCTGAATCTTACTCTTACAATCATCCACATTTATTTTCCCTTGTGATAAAGTTATTAAAAAAGTACACATGACACTTACTGGAGCTTCTCTCATATTCAGCAAAGAATGAGATGGAGGAAAGGTGCCCAGGCGCTTTCTGAAACCTTCTTCCACTGTCATTCCCCAGAACTGACTGTAGTTCTCAGCTTTCCATCTTCCTCATAGACAAAAACCAAACAAATAAAACCCACATTAGAGATATCATTCAAATTAATACATTGCTCCTTTATAATAGTACAACTAGCAAAACCATCCATTTGGAACATAGTGAAATTTATTACTGGATAAGAGCTGAGTCACAGGTAACTTTACCTGTTTCTATCATGCTTGTGTATGAAGAACAAGGAAATGAGATTCATCTTGACCAAAGGAGAAGCCTCATTGCTCTTGTCTCCATGTAGTCAGTGAAAATGCAAGCACCTGGAGAAGTCTAGTCATATCTCAGGTAGGCTTAACCACCCTGTGGCAAACCTCACTGCTCACCACTAACAAGAAAGAGGTTAAGGGCACCAGGTGCCTTACTTAGGTGTTTATCCTAATCCAGTTGGTTTGAATGTCTCCCATGAAGTACAAGCTGCTCCAGCACTCATCACAGCCTGAAATCTGGGCAGGTTTCATTCCTGAATTTAGCACCTCAGATCACAGGGAGGCAATCCCTGTATCTCTGTCTGTAAACAGTCAGCAGACTGCCATGGCACAGATCCAATACTGGAGTGTCCCTAATCCCTGTGCACTAGCTAGGGGAAATGAGACTTTTAGCAAGAAAAACAAGCCCCACAAAGTTCTAATATCTTGGTCCTCACTGGGCCCATCTTCTCATCTTCCAGTGCTACCTGGAGTACTGTTATGTAGAATAATGCTCTTAAGGGAGGAGAAAAAATGACTTTATATATCTATCCCAAGTAATAAATAAAGTGAAGAATAAGGGAAGATGATGTAAATTGTGTTTTGACAGGAAAAAAAATGTTCTAAGTCTGGAGAATGTTTTAGATAGATGTTTACAATAATTCTTACCAGCACGAGACTTTCAGTATCTTTCAATTCAAAACTCTATAATCTGCCAGCTATTTAGGAAAGTTTCACAAATGTGCACTTACTGTCAAATTGCTGTAATGTTACTGGAGAAGGAAGGGGCAGGGAGAACTGCATAACTTGTAATTTGCACATACATACAATGAGTAATACATTGATTTATAACAAAACCTTAAAATAAAAGGGTTCTCACCCATAATCTCCAGAATTGATGCGCTGAATTAAGTCTTGGCGAACAAGGCATACATCTGCTGAACATTTCCACAGACTGTTGAAACATTTGCTGAAAGGACAAGAATATCATTGAGCAAAAATGAATTGTCAAAGGAGAAATGTGCACTTTAGCAGCAGAAGGGACATGAATAAAAAACTGCAAGCAATATAATTGTCACATAATATTTATGAAAACATAATGCCACTTCTTCCTGCTTCATTACCTAATGAATCCTAATTGGAACAAGGTGGGAAATTTTACAGCTTGTGGAAAAGGTCATATTTGAAAAATATTGCTTCCTTCTTTGTGAGACAAAACCTGGGGGAAAAAAGGCAACGTCCTGTGTCGTTGATGTTGGATTCCTTTAAAATTGAGGTATTATGAGGAAGTTTCACTCTGGAAACCCAGAAGGGAGCTATGTATCCATAGACACCTTGCTCCAAGGATCCTGGGCTAAATCAGTATAGTGGAGCCCCCACTCTGTTTGGGTGTTGCTGGAGCCCCCTGGGATGTCCTGGGACTAGGGGTGCAGGGCTGGATTTTGAAGAGGCAAAGCAGGGAGGCGACTCAGGCAACTGACTGCCACAGCTGGCAGCTGAGCCGCCCTGCCTGCACTGTCTGCTCCTGTCCCAAGGCAAAGAAAGGGATGCTAAAACAGTTCACCCCTTTCCTACATAAATATACATATATATATCCTTCCCTTAAGAAATAATGTAAGGTTTCATTACTCATGGAAAAAAAAAAAAAAAAAAGGACAAGAGGAAGAATCCCACAAACTTTAATGATTCTTGTCTTGTCTGCATTCAGGTCAATGCCAGGTCTATCCTGAAAATACTTTGACTTTCAGGTTTGACTGAGCAGGAACAGAATTAGGCTAGTGAGGAAGAGATTTTGATAGTCTAATATTCATACCTTTATTAGAAAGCCTGGTTTCCCTCTTGCCATTCTTCTAAGTAGGATGTAATTTACTTTCACAAAACCTTAATATTTAGCACTGCTCTTCCAGTAATTTTGATTTGATTACATCTTTAATGTGAATTTAAGGATGCTCTCTACCTTAATTCCTGTTTCATGACATATGCTAGACAAAACTAAATTTGCTGTTCTCCGAAACATTACCAGGAATTGCAGTTGTCTTTAATTATTGTTCCTTCTCCGTAATGTCGGCCATCTTTATAACAACCTGCCAACATAACATATAGATGAGTAAAAATGACACAAAAATAGTATTTGAAGTGAATTACTCAAAATTCTTGATACTATTGAATTAATTTGTTGTATATAGTATGCTTGAATTATTTAGTTGTAAGTTGGCAATATCTATTTCCAGTTTCTTCCAAGTAATGAAGGCAGTTTAATTTATTTTAATTTTTTACCAGATACGTTGTCATTCATAGTAAATAAAATCAGCATCAGATTCAAAACACCCACTGAAAAATTTACCATCTTACATGTAAATAAAAAAATAATTCTTCACATAAAGTTATTTTGCAGTAATAAAAAGAAAATATCTCTAATAAAAATTATTTTCTGTTTGGCAACTGAAGTAGAAATAAGTTTTTCCAGTATAGAACTTAAAAACCTAGTGAATATTCCAAACCTACTGTAATATATATTTTTCCTTGCCATAATAACTCCTCTTTGAAAAACAGACAGATCAATTATATTTCTAGGCAAATGTATGTTTCACACACTCTCCGAAACCCAATAGAAAACCTAGAGTGATGACTTTTCCAAACAAATACGTTCCTTCCATTTCTTTTCTTTGATAACACTTGACTGAGGAAAGTTTCTGTGTGCCTTTTAAGATCTTCCACATAAACTGTTTCATCAGTGCATTTGATTGTCAAGTTTCAGTAAAAGAAAGATTCAGAATGCCTGCAGAGGGCTTTGGTTTGAGTCAATAACAAACTTTATACATTTTTCACATGGATCTTTGTTTTCCAGCCCATTCTGACAGGTGAGCCTACAGAGATAATATTCCCTCTCCCGCTGGGAGGGATTGGAGTCAGAACCCCCAAGTTCTCCTTTCTTCTCCATTTTCAAGAAGCTTTAACTGTAACGTATTGTTGACTTGCAAATTTGCATAGTATCACCCTTTTTTTCCCACCATGTGTAAGGAAGGCCATCCCCCTCTCATGGCAAGGGCTGGAATTGTCTGCCCAGACATACACACATACGTTTGCTTCACTGGCAGGAGAGAAATATGCCCTCTAAGCCCCACGTAATTTTATAACAATGTGCAGAAGTAGACTAGATTTGATGAATTAACTCCAAGTGTCTTTCTTTACCTATTGGTCATTCAGTAGGATATGGTAGCTAGCACAGACAGAGGTGAAATAAATCCCACCTAAGCAATCTGAGGCCCAAAGTGTCTGCTCTAATTCAATTTCAGCTAAGATAGGAGATATTTTTCAGAGAATACTCAAAGCAAGTTACAGAAATGTCAGTTTGTCACAGTCTGCCACGAATCAGCATCAGACAGTAGCTAGAAGGAGGCCTCAAGCAAAGGAAGTATTGATGCAGCATCTGAGTGACGGGACAGAGCCTCACTAGAGCTCTGCTGGCATGCCCAAGATAAGATGCAAACCTGGACTAGTACAGAAGTAGCTTTCTAATGATGTGTGCTTAGGGAATTGAAGATTAACACTGTGCAGTTTCTTTAGCCTAGTCAAATTAATATTTAGAAGGCCAGGAGTGCTGCCTGCAGCATCAGTGGCAGAGAGCAGAGATATCTAAGCTAAAATACACATGAGAACACAGCGAGATTGTCTGGCCCTGAATATTTTATTTTGGAATATTAATATATTAAGTGGGAAATTAGTTAATTTGAATATAGCTTAATAACTTTGTAAATAGGATTTTATGATGTGAAAATCATGATCGAAGAGCAGTTGATTAATGGTGACTTCCCTCCCAGTCCAGCATTTTGATAGCATTACAACTCTTACTACATTTGCCTCCAATATTGATGTGAGCGCTTCTGTCAGGGAAGTGTCTTCAGGTTTATTCCCTCAAAGGCCAGATCCTGACATTTACGTTAAAGTGATTAGCAAACTCTCTGGATGTCACTTTTACACCATTGACAGGGTGAGTCCCAGTGTGTGGATTCTGACAGGGGTTTTTGTACCATCAGAATAATTGAAACAAAAAGACAAAATAATTAATAAGTACAATCCAGAGATAAAACTCAAACATTTCTCCTAAGAGTAAACAATAAAATACTACTAATAAAAAAATCCTGAACTTCTATTTGGTATCTAAGGCAGGAATTTGCACTTTCTTCTGAAACTACACATGAAAACCATTGAAACACTGAACACTGGGTTCATAAAGGCAAAGTCAAAGCAGTTCTACATAGTTATATCAAGACTGGCCCTCAGCATGGTGCATGCCCATGGAAGAAGTCACAATGTAGCTTGTTTCTGCTGTACACCAAGTTAGTGAATATGTGGGGATCCAGAAATAAAGCACTGAGCAATTTTATTGCCATACATTCCAGCCCATGTAAAACACTTCAGTTTATTGTTTTATTTAAAGAAATATGACTCAAGAAGCTCTGAAAGCAAAACCACAGGCAACCAAAAGATCAAAATCTTCCAGGTAAAAAGTACTTTGTCATATGTGGTCTTCAAGTGCTTAAATAATTCTTAGCCTAAGGCAGATGTGCAGTCTCAATTGCTAAAAGTCAGCTAATATACTCAGGTAATTTCTTAATATGTTTCCTAATTTGCTTAATCTTCGGACATTCAGTCCTTTTTGTTTCTCCTTCTTTTTATTCCAGTTTCTCAGACATTCTTGTTCTAGAAAATTCCTTTAGAGTTGGTTTTGTTTGTTGCTTTTTTTCCTTCTGTATTTTGGCTTTATCATTCCCCTTTTACCCTCTAAACTACGTACATAATGAATATCCAATAAACAGATTTAAAAAAAACCACAGACTTTGTATCAGAAAAATAGGATTTCTTTTTTTGAGATTAAATAGAATATAATACTATAACATCATCTATAGGAGAAATAAAGATGACTGAATAGAGTAAATATAATTTTTACCTCTGGCAGATATGTACAGCCCAAGAGTTAAAAAACAGTGAGCACAAATGCAAAAAACTGGATTAAGAAAGCAGTAAAAACATTAACCCTCACCTACTGCCTTATCTAAACCTTCTGTTACACTTCTACCTTTGAAAGGTAGACTTATGGCAGTGCCCACGTGGCAAACTCCTGCAGGTTGTCTAGTGATTCAATTCCATGAGACAGTTTGCCAAAGGAGACTGGCAGGCTGTCGACTCTGGAGCAGAAATGCAGCTACATATTTATGTAGAGTTTATGACAACAATCCCATGATCTGTTCGAAATAATATACACAACTGCATCCAATAAATATGGAACAAATGTCTTAATTTACATGGAATCACAGAACATTCTTTGAGATGGTTAGAAACTCTTTGGAAAATCAAATTTGTTTTACAGCATTCCTGTCATTCCCACTTATGGTTAAGAGCACAACTTCTTGAAGAATGCTGGAATGCAAGCAGCAAAGTTATTGCAAAGAAACAGTTAATAATAAAATGTCATGGTAGTATTTTGTTGATTTTAGACTTCTGAAGCTTTGGTACATTTTCAGCCAGATCTGGTCTACTGACAGTAAGAAGCTACATAGTCTTAAAATCCACAGTACTAGATTTTGCTCACCAGCAGAGGTTTGGCCTATGCAGGAGTCAAGGAAGGACCAGCTGTTTGCAGATCATTCTTTTGCAATCTCTAGTTCTAAAAAAAATTCGACTCAGTTTAAAGTAGTCCTGGAGGAACTCACAATGCAAACTAACTAGTAAGGAACTGACTAGTATGTGAGAAATCCTTGTTCTAACCATATCCCTTAAACTATTCCTTCATATGAGCTGTTGCGGGAAAAACAGTGTCCTACAGGAAAGCTATGCTGGATCAAAACCATTGCAGAATACCTCAGAGCAGTATCATTCAGGATAACCCTCAGTTTTCTTGATGATATGTTTATACTGATAGACACAAATATTTAGAGCTTGCTATTCATCTCATTTTAATTTGTGAAACTCTATTGAAGTTGTTGAGATTACACTGATTCTGACCCAATGAGGTTATTCTCTGAGAAGTTTCAAGTAAACCAGAGGTTCTGTCCAAGAGAACTATAATGAGACCAATGCTAAAAATATGTCCCTAGAGACAAAGAAGTAACAGCAAGCACAATTCTTACTCGTTTCACACTTCAGTGTCTTTGTTCACTATATCTTTAGTGACAATTTCAGGAAGCATATAATCTAAAGGTTAATAAGTAATTTTACTTCCATGTACATTTTCACTGTGATGCACTAAAGGCAACTGAGTATTTTCTTTCCACCTACCTGATGCTGGAGGTGGCCAAGGCTCATCTGACCTGGTGGGTTCAACAGGGTGGTCACAAACATCCCAATAGTCAGCACAACAGTCCACAGGGCCAGGAGAACCTGAGGTACAGTACTGGTCACAGTAACATACAGCTGCTTTGGAGACGATATTAAAGCTGCAGTCATCATCTCTTCCTGTGCAACAGCCTCGTACCCTGCAGGACCTTCCCTGATACAGATTCCTTTTAATCCTGTTCCACTTCGCAAAACTGCCATCTTCTACAGAGTAAAGTCCTCCGGGAACATTTCTTTTAGAATCAAGCCTTTTTGCCATAGAAACTTCACTTGCAATCCAATATAAGAGCAATATCTGAATTTTAAGCCTCATTCTTGTGCTTCTAGCAGTCTTTTTTGAAGCTTGTAGTCCTTCACTTTCTAATCAAATGTTCATTCACCACAGTGTAGTACCTTCAGTTACAAATCAGAAAAAACTCTGAACAGAAAGCTGCAGACTATGGTTTTCTAGGAACATTCCATATGTGTTAATTATTAGTCAGATATGTTGTAAACTGATTTATTTGCCCAAGATAGAGAGATACTGGAAACAGAGCCGTATCTATGAAATGTCATTATGAAATGTTGTGTGCATTCTCTTGCAAGTGAGTAAGTTTATAGTAAAGTTTTAGAATATACAAAATATACATGGTCCAATATTTTCATTCTATACTTTAAACTCCTAAAATCAAAACAGTGTGAGGAATGAGTACATGGAAGCTCTCTTTCTTTTCATGTACCTATAACCAACATATTCTCCATATGACCATAAACTCTTTAACATTTAGATTGCATTTTATCTACATGTTCCTTTCTGATAAGCAGGGTTACATCACTGCAATAAGCTTACCCTGCATCTCCCATCTCAATCTTGTTTCCTGTTATCTAGCTTAGGCTTATATGCTTCACTTTGCATTGTTTTACTATGGGCAAATTAAGAAAAAAATCAAGTGATATTCAGTATAAACTATTACCCAAAGGTATTCTTTTAAGGTTTGCATTTCTTTAGTCAAAATGAAATGGCAATCATTCTAAGTAATGCAATAAATACCCACCAAGGGGTGCTCATTCTTATTTAAAAAGGAAAGGGTTGTATTAATAAAACTGCAAAGAAAAGCAGAGCAGATATCAAGGATAAGTCTAATGGCCTTTACTACTTGATCTGTGATCTCCAGGTTTTTAAACAGTGACCTAAAGAACTATGCATGGTACTGTTGCCAAAACTTAAAAGAGTCAGAAAAAAGTAGCAAAGAACTTTGAAGTTTCAAGTAGAGGTATCATATAAGGCTAAATTGAAAAAAAAAAAAATGAAAAAAAAGGGAAAAAAACCCACATAGTTTCAAATCTGAACTGTTACGAGACAATTTAAGTCTCCAAAGCTGAACAAACATAGGTAAAAACCAGTCATGCTTCTGTCTCCATTTTTTAGTAAGTGAGAGGATCCCGGAGATGTTGATGGCAGGCTCTTTTCTAGAGAGCAAATGGGATTTTTCCCTTTGTGACTTCAGCTGGACTGCTCAGGAAGACATCAAAGGGGCTTTTGAAAGTGCAGTGGTGTGGATGCCTTGCTATGAATGGCAGAGATATTAAGAGGAAATTGTGTGTGTGTGTGTGTGTGTGTGTTTATATATACGGGCTTATAATCCAAATGTTCAAGGCTTTGATACAATTTCTTGCCAGCAGTGCTTTTATTGGACCTGCCTCCCACACTGTCCCCATCACAACTAAGGAGCTGCAGATGACGGAAAATTACACCCAATCACACAATTTTTTATTTTTCTCTGTTGTAAGCAATCTTCGCTGGGAAAGTTAATAGAAAGGCCAAGGTCAGCAGAAGGCAATCACATTAATAGTACCTAAGTCTTAGCCTTGAAATTTGCTCTGCATTTTTTTTATTAAGTTTTGTTTATGACAGAAAAATCTGGACAGACAAATTCTGTCACTGACTGCTATAATATAACAAATATGATGTGAGAAAAATAAGAAAGGACACGTTCATGGAAACAGCGAAATGCTCATTTGAAATTGTAATCCAGTTCTTTTCCTTACGTCTATGCAGCTCCACCAGGTCCAACAGAATGACTTCTGATTTGCACTGATATTAGCAAAAGGCAAATTTCCTTTGTGTTACAGATCTTCAGAAATATTTTTACAGAGTTATCTCATTGCTCTGGAAGCATAAGAAAGAAAAAAAGCTAAAACATGGTTGAAGTTGTCCACCAGTCAGAATAAGTGAACAGCCATATCTGTGTTTTCAACTTTGAAGACTTGCTGATGATAAATCAGGGGCAAGGAATTTGCTGGAAAACTCATAAGCACATTTACACAGGAATAAGATTTCTTTTAAAGGGACACAAAAATGTAACTTGTGCTTCTAAGTAGCTTTGTTTAGGGGCATGAGGTTGCAACTTGATAAAATCAATTTTTCACAGTTGCTGGCCTGTGGTAAAACCTTTAAAAAAACTCACAAAACTATTCTATTGTGGTTCCTCTGTAAGCAAAATACCTCTGTCTCCACTGTCTGAAAGCATGCCCTGACTTAACTGTAACAATTTAGTAAAAGCTAAACGTGATCCTTTTTCTCTATTGAAGATTAACATATTCCAGACATAACAGCTTTCATAAGCTTATGAGTGGAGGTCCTAGTCCCAGTTCTAGTCAGCAGAGTTAAGTGCAAAAATATCTGTCTTGTACCTTGATGTTTAACCTTGAGTTTCAAAAAACACCAAACATTTGGCAGGAATTCAAAGATAACACCACTAAACCATATCCCCAAGTACCACATCCACACACCTACTGAACACTTCCAGGGATGGTGATTCCATCACCTTCCTCAGCAGCCTGTTTCAATGCCTGCCTATCCTTTCAGTGAAGAATTTTTTTCCTAATATCCAACCTAAACCTCCCCTGATGCAACTTGAGATCATTTCCTCTCCTGTCTCTTGTTACCTCTGAGAAGAGACCAACCCCCACCTCGCTCCAACCTCCTTTCAAGTAGTTATAGAGAGCAATAAGTTCCCCCCTGAGCCTCCTTTCTCCAGGCTAGACAACCCCAGCTCCCTCAGCCACTCCTCATAAGTCTATACCTTAATCCTCATAACAGGCTGATCCATACTGTTGCTGAGTTGCCACTTTCTTATTCCCTGTTTTTAACAATCTTTTTTATACCTTAAGGTGCAGATTTTTTTTTCCTTTTGCATCCTAGAGTTTCTATTTTTACCCTTCTAACAATCCTTCTCTCTGGGCTTTCACTTTTCTTATTTTGCATAGTGTTAGCTTGTGAACTTCCTGATATTTAAGCAATTTTCTCATTAAAACTGAGTCAAGGTCACAGAGCTGTGCCACACCAAACCAGGCTTTGGATGGCAGCCAGCTGAACCCTGGGGCCAATGGCTGTCCTTATTCTGATGCAACAACCAAATTTTCTCAAGTAATAAATTCTGCTTCTTCTTCCCATGTCACATGCTATATCACTGTCCAAATATATCCCTTGTGCTAAATACGCCTCCCTTCCGACCACTTGGGACAACTTTAATAAATCATCTTTTCATTAGCTTAAGTTGTAGCACGCAGCAACAACAGAATCACCATAAGCATGCACAGGGTGGTGTGAACACAGTGTATCAGATTGCAAGAGCGTATGAGGCAAAAAGGTAACAATAACATAACTAAACACGTTATCCTGACAGAAATGTGTATTTTACCATAAAATAATGAATAAGAGCAGGGTAAAGGCAGTGCAATGAGGACTAAATATATTACACTACTGAATAAGCAGCATCCATTAATTTTCTAGTACTACTGAAAAAGTGATCACTTTGATGTTGTTTTGCTCTTTATAATCTCTCCTTAAAGAATTTTTTTTCTCTTAATACTTTTTCCTTTATTTTTGCAGGATAGACTTCCTAAATTGTAATTGCCAATATAATCTCATTTTGCATTCATAGATGAAAGCCGTTTGAACAGAGAGTGAAACTGGTTTTTAAAGCATGCAGAGCTGAACAAACTCAAAAATCCAGAGGTCAAAAAAAGGATTTCTCCTTTGTCCTTTTTCTAATCCCAGCAATTCTTTCTCTTGCTTGTGTTTCTTTCACCTATGGGCTTCAGTTTATCACCTAGGTAAATTTAAACCTAAACCTACACCATACCATGTGAATAATTCTCTTGGTTAAACACACTAGAATGGATTTGGGCTCTAAAAAAATGAAATTCAAAAGGAAAATACATTTGTGTTTGGAACAAATTCATAACAAAGCAAATGCCTTGGAAAAAAAAGGGCAGAAAAGCATACTAAGACTTTTGAGACTCACACACATTGGCTCTAAATATGAATTTTGCCCACTTCAGTGATTTACTGAAACCAAGAAATAATATTAGGTCCTTGGTGGGTAGACCTATTACAGTATTTTTAACACATTTATAGTTATAGATGCATTTATATGTATGAATTTATATCTATGTTTTTAAGTTTTCAATCCTTTGGGTTGTATTTGTATGTGTTGATTTCTGTCCCCACAAACTCCTCTTGATCTCACCGATATGCTTTTCTCAGTTTTTTTCCCACCATCTGGTCAATAGGTATGCTATCCACAAGTTATTAATTTCTATTATTTTTCCATTGAGAAAAGAAACTAAACAAAACCCTTACCCTTATATGTGTATCAATGTGCTCACAATATTATGAATGATGCCCATGCTCCTGTATCAAGGGAAAAAAACGAATATATTGCCCATAGAGAAAGATTTACTGGTTGCTGGCCTTTTCTTCTGTTTTCACAGTTCAAGAATCCAACAGCTAAAAAAGCAGGATTCAAGTTACACCAGGTCCAATAGTGCAAAAGGCTGAATAGCCTAAGCTGGTTCTAATTTTAATGTTTTAACTGATAGTAGTATTTAATAAATAGTTAATCACATTAATTTTAATAAAAGCAGCAGCAATTCTCATTAAAATATTAGTCTTAACCAGAACGTATCAGGAGGTAAAATGCTCCTGCACACCAGGAGAGGTCTGCAATGCAAGTGTCCTGAGCTTATACATACCTGAGGGTGATTTGTGGTTCAAAGGACTAAGAGACTGGGGAGAAGGCAATTAACTCATGCAAGCATAGACAATCAGTATCTTAGACTTTTACAGTGTATTTGGGAAGCAAACTGTTTAAGATACAGGCTTGGACAACATTGTGTGGAAGCAGCACAGAATCAAAAACACAGGAGAGTAAAGCGGAGTGGAAAGTGGTGTTTCTTCCTCGTGCTGCACTAATTCTGCCTGCACTCAGCAACTGGCACGGACCCAGCTGGCCAAAAGGGCTATGAATATGCATGGCAGGGAAAAACTGCCGCACATGCTGACTGCTGTGAGTGCTGGCACAAATGTGAATAGTCCCTGGATTACTTCACAAAACCCAAGTGCCTGTGTGGTGTCAAAATGTGACTAAGGTTAAGCAAGTAGATGCATCCCTTTCCCAGCAATGCTGGAATTCATTCTCAGCTATTCAAAACATGGAGTTAGATTTACAGGAGTAAAAACAAGAATCACAAAAACCACTTTGCAACAAAAATACAGCTTTATTTAATTTCAACAATTATATTGTTTATTTCTAAATAAAATATGCTGTGTTATATTGGGCATCTCTTAAAACAGGAAGCATTTCAAGAAATGGCATATTCAAGTGTGTAGCTCTGGGGTTAATTATGCTAGTATATAAGATTATCTCTTGAAAGAATGTTTGATTGTTATTACTGCTTTATAATTATCATACTGGAAGCAATTTTTTTTAATGGTGCTTTAAATAAGATTTGTGGTGTGGATTCCTTCTCAGTATAGAAACAGGCCTCAAAATGCAGTTTCAGCTCTTGATGCTAATTTGAGGCTGCAAAAGAAGAGTTTTTGTGTGAATACAAAGGGTCAAAAATAAAGATTAGTAAGATAAGTAACACACATTGAGGTCAATTAGTTTTTCTCATTTATACAACCTGATGATCTAGCTAACAAGAGGAACTCATAATTTCACAGAAAAAAAACCCCAATCTCAAAGATATATTCAGCCACAGCTATAGCTGTGGGAGCAGATGAGAGCTGCAGACCAGATCTACCTCATGAGACATTTGCCTGTCTTTGCAGCAACCGGAGGCAAATTGCTTTTAAGACTTAAATTTTCACAGAGCTGCAACTGTTCAAATTCAAACTAAACCTCTCTCCCTGAAATTTAGGCACATTTCTCCTTCTCCCACTCTCAGGAAAGATGGAGAAGTGACCAGTATCTCTTTATAATAGTCTTTTATGAAGAGACACAAACTGCTGTGCCTCTACTATGTCCTTATTTCTTTTCATCTGTGTGAGGACACTGATACTTTTACACCTTTTCTAAATCTCCTATTTGTTTCCTATATCCCATGTAACTGATTTTTCACTAATACTGAACAGACATGAGTAACTGCCTCTATCATGTTATAAGCACTCTCTTATACATCTCCCTGGAATAGCATTTTCTGTAAGTGCATCACCTCTTCCACTCATATTCAATTTGTCCTCCCCTATAATCCTCAGGTTCTCACCTGCAGTAACACTGTCACGTCTTTGCTGTCTGTAGTCTTCATATTTTCTTGTATTTGTCTTCAATGAATTTTATTGTATTTATTTCAAGCCCTTCTTGTAAATGACTTTTTTTTTTATTAAAATCATGCCTTCCAAGCTGCTTGCAAGTCGTCCCAAATGGGCATTAGCTGCAAATTGGGTAATCCTACTATTCATGTGATTGAGCAAGTAACTAATGGTAAAGTTTTATAATGAAGATATATAGTTTTATACAGAACACATCATTCTGGAAAGCTGTGAGGTGTTTTCCCTCTTCGGCAGCCAATAACTCTTCTCAGAGTCCAGCTTTCCAACCAGTTATGTATCTACCTTACGTGAATTTAATTTAGTTCATATCTGCTTTGCTTGCTTATGAATGTTGTGTGGGACTGCATATAAAACACATCCCTGTATCTGCTTTGCTGTCACAGAAGGAAATGAGATCGACTTGATAGGATTTGTTTCTGATGTGTCCAGGTACAAGTAATCTTATCTCTTTACCGTTCTCTAGATGCCTACAAATGTGTTATTTAATACTTTGCTCCAGTGTCTTGGAAATGCTGGTAGAACTGACTTTCCTGTAATTCTTCAAAGTTTTCTTTCCTTTTTTGTTTAGATAGGACATGCTTTTTGCCTTTCTCCAGTTTTCTGGGAACTTGTTCATCCTGCCAATCACTAGTGTTTGAGAAATTGCTTTGATTAAGTATTTAAGGGTAAGTTTCATTAGGCTGTACCATCCTGATACTCCAACTTACCCCAGCATTCCTTCACGTGTTATTTTCCATTTCTCTCCATGACCTTACTCTCAAATTCTTAATAACAATTGAAATAAACTTTTAGTTATGATTACTCTTTTTTTTTTTTGTGTGAAAACTGAAACAAGTAAACAAACAAAAAAAAGGCAATGAACCTTTCTGCCTTTTTAGTATCACCTGTTTGGTGACCTCCCTTGTTAAGTACTAAATTATATCTGCTCTCAAGCATAGCACATTATTTGTAATATGGTATTGTTTAACTCTAGCAAACCATTGATTTTAATGGCACTATGTGATTATGTGCTCAAATATAAAAAAAAAAAAGTCATCTTATTTCCCTGACATCACTTTACTATCCAGTTCCAGACTATACCTCAATATCTACCAACTTTTTGCTTGTATCCCACTTAAAATTAACCCAGTTACGATTTTATTCTGTCATGTTAAGAGTTGGAATTATTCTGCACTGGTAATTATTCATAGAAAATCCTTCATCAAACAAAGCCATCTTATTATCCAAACACTAAATTGTGTAGCTAAAGCACCCTGCCATCTTTTTAATCAAAGCCATAGAAATTTGTTAAAGTGACACCAAAGTAGTTACATATTCAAATTGTGACTGTAATCAAGTTAGAAAAAAAAGTAATACTCACCATCAGACCTAAAGAGAACCTCTTTCTTTGGAAACCTACAGTAAAATGAAAATAAAAGGTGAAAACAAAGTGGAAGAGAAGAATAAAAACTGCAGTACGTTAAGCAGGCCCAGGTGTAAAAGCCAGCAGCCAACTTCATACAGTACCTTCTCTTTTTTTAAAGCACTGGTTTGCTGCCCTATTAATTTACAGTTGTGCTTACTGAACCAGGGAATGGTGTTTCATGCATTGACGTGTTTGAGGAAGGCTACTGCACACAGCAGATTTCACCAGGCAAGCATCACCTTGACTAAATGCACATCAGAGGACATTTCAGACTCATGCTTTTTTGAACCTCATGCTGGGAGGACAGAGTACATGGCCACCCTTGCATTCACATGGCATGGGAGTTATTCTCCTCCATCGTAGTAAGGATTTTGCCACAGTCACCTATAATCTCAAACCGAGGAGCAGGGTACACAACAGAGTGGACAAATAACTGGCTGGGACACTGGTCTAAAAAGATAGTTGTTCAAAATCTCTGTTCCAGGTGGTGTTTCAGAAGGTGCTAGGGTGACATCTCCATCAAAGTCCTGAAGATCCTACATGTCCAGGAAGTCTGTGAACGTTCCTGACTTGGATGGGTGAGAGAGACTGATATGCCAAGGGTATAATTCGCATTCTGAAGGACTTTTGCAAACTGGAGGACTTTTCCAGACCGGAGGAATGGCTAGCAGGAGGTTTGTGAAGAAAGGCAAACACAAAATCCTGTGTCTGGCAGTGACAAGGAGGAGACGGGGACAAGGAGGGATGGAGGAAGTGAGTGACCCATGCAGTGGCACAGGCCAGTGACTGGCTGGGTAGCAGCTCTGCCAAGGAGGACATGAGGTCTAGTCAACACCAGACTGAATGTATTTCAGTCCACCCTTGTGGTGAAGGATAACTTCATACACCGTTGCATTAATTAAAGCACAACCAGCAGTTGAGGGAAGTTATTCCCCTATGCTGGGTACTAGTGAGGCTGCATCTGGAACACAGTTTCCATTTTTGAGCCTTCCCAATAAAAAAGAGTGGTCAAGCAAGCAGAGGAAACCAACTAGAGGACTGTCAGGATGGTTGCAAATGTTTCTTGATTTCTGGGAAAGAAGTGCGACAGATGAGGGGTGGCCACAGCACATGTTTAACCCAACAAACAGGCTAAGGGATATCTATTTTCCCTCTCCAGCTATTTAAGCAGGGTTTATAGGTGGCTCAGATTTGCACAGTGAAAGAAAATGAGGCAACAAGTGAGGAAATTTTAACTAGCCGTATTTTTCAGAGTAAGAGTGGTCAAACACTGTAACTAATTTTTGTCTGACTCTGTGATTCTCATTACCTATGCATTACTTAAGTGTTGAATATTAAAAAAAGCATTCTTCAATGTACAGCTGTGACTACCTATTGAGGCCAAGCTCTTTCCCTTTAAAACTATTACACAGTACTCCTGCCATTATTTGAAGGAGACCAAATACAACAGCTGTTTCTTAAAGCCAAGTAGAACTATATTAAAATAACAGTTTAAACAACATACTGACATTTCAAACTTCCTCTTTACCACTCTTATATTACTACCATTTCAGATTTTTTAATGTCAACTTACCATAAAAGTAATAAATTTACAGTAATTCTTTTTATATTTTTTTATGGAAATAAAATCCTATAAATGCATTAAAATGCCTTTTCACTGTTAATGCATGGTGACCTAATGTCCTTTCAGGTTAGTAGCCTATAACTGAAAGTTTTTATTTAAAACAAGAAGATATCGTTGAAGGAGGCCAAAAGTATTGCCCAAATACATATTGCAAGTATAAACTTCCTGTTGCAGTTTAAAAAATATTTTAAAAAGCTTAAAGCATTGTAAAATTATAAAGCAAATAGAAAGTATGTCTGCTGATATTTAAAGGTTTTATTTGACAATTTAGAAATGTGCATTGTTTGGACCTACCTTTCTATTTATAAATATCAGAAGGCTACAGGTTACTATTTCCTTTCAGTGGCCCATCAATTTTGGAGGTTAAAGAATTTGTTACAGCTAACTCCTGAATGTCTTATTCCTTTAGCAAAAGAAGTAGTTATTCCTACTTTTAATGCTTATTTGCAGGGTCATTAAATTTTGAGCCAAATGAACTAGTATAATTGAAAGAGCCTAGGTTTGCAGTCCTTGGTTTGGTCAAAATAAACTAAGGATAGTGAAACTATCACTCCAAAGAGGAGTTGGCAGTAATGCCCTGCCAGCTCTCCACTGTCTGGGGAACAAGGCTGCAAACTTAGGTGAGACTGAAAGCAAGAAGTGAACAGCAAAACACCTACAGTGTGACAGGTGGACATGCTCCAAGGAAAGTCCAAGGAGCAAGGCAGCCTTTTGCCCTAATGAGTCTGTATGCTGGGAAGGACCTGTCTCAGCACCAAATGGAAAAAGAACAGGCTTGAACAAAGCTGACATGTGAGTGGGAGTGCTTCCAGTACAGTTCCCTCTTCTTTCATTAGGTATCTGCCATAACCCTGTTCTTTGACAGAGAATCTTCTTTACAAGCTGAGAAGGTATTGAATGGTACGCAAGAGCTGAATCATTACAGAATAACCCAGAATACAATGAGGTTTTTTCAACTGGAAGAACATCAGTCTTCTGTGATAATGTCACTTGGGATGGGACTTCAGTTTAATGTAAAACAAAGCCCCTTCCATAAATTCTTTAGTACAAGGACACTTTCAAAAAATGGGTGCATTTTCCTCTTATATGTAGAATCTATCAATGATTAATACTATTGTTGACTTCAGAGCAGGAACAATCCTTAAGTAAATAAAGATTAAGAGCAATGTATAACAGAACTTTGGACCTTATTGACATTTTTTCAAAATTTCAAATTTCAAGAACTTTTGCTACTTTGCACAAAAGACAGTCAGTGAAATCCTGTCATCACTGAAGTCAATGAAACCATCTTTTTCTGAGGTGGTCATTTTATGAATGTTGGCCTTACAGATTCTATTGATATCTCAAGGAAATATTGCAGATCTTTCATGCATCACAGATAAAATAGAGCAAAAACTTCATCAAAAGATTACATGGACCTAAAGTAATTATATAATAGACTTGGGATTTTGCAAGTCATAGATGAATGAGGGTAATGAGGACACACTTTTAGTGCCCTCATGCAATGCCTTTTTGAGACTTTACACGTACATATGTCCCATGTTCTCTCTAGAGACTCTGACTCAGTACAATGCTGAGAACAGTATAACATCATTCACACATCATAACCTGTGTGAACACTAGCTTTACTTGAAAGGAAGGCAGTAGGTATCAAAAATTACTGGTATATCTCTTGATTAGGTTTCCAAGGAGTATCCTTCAGATCTCCTCCATTTAAAATGCACTGGCTGTAGAGGAGGATTTCCCAAGAACATCCCTTATTTATTTTCCTGCTTTCACAGAAAAGTGATAGATCTTACTTGGTACATGCTGTTACAGAATAAGGCTTAAATTATATGAAGAATAGAATACTATTCTTCTGAATAGAAATGCAAATTTAATTTTTTTTTTTAATTTCCAGTGAATAGTTTGCTTTGAGGAAAACAATACAAATTACTAAGTGGAAACTAGCAGCACCTTCTCTTCTTTCCCTCCTGCACTTCTTCCTAAAGGTCAAGGAGGTGATTATGTTTCACAGAGCATCTGCCCATCCATTTGTTTTTTGGAATTGCAGAAATCACACTTTTACACTCTGAGGGAGGAACATTACAGAGAAGTATAAGCCTTTATGTAATATAGATGAAGAGGGCACAGACTATAGGACAGTGATCTAAGGTTTTTATTACAGCAGTAAGAGTAATATTGGGCTTATAACTTGACAGAATTTTTCCTAATCAGTTCATCATCCAAACAGGATCCACTGATAAAAAAAAGACATCTTAAATTAGGTAGAGACTTGCGGGTTATGTAAACTCTTAAAGTGTGAATTCATATAAACTGTTCCTAGATTCAAGAAAGGTTCCTAAATAAAAAGGAACAATGCAGATGCCTGAAAGATGTTGTAATTTTAAAAATCATCAACCAAGAGCCACCTTGCCTTTTTTTAATTCACTGGAAAGAGAAAGCGTCATAACATCCAGTTCTGAAGACACAACCACATAAAACAGAAAAGGGTGAAAATTGTTTGTTCTTCAGAGACAGCTCAACAACAACATATCTCCAAGAAGCCATCACCTTCAGGACAGCCAAGAAGACTGTCCCAAATATCTTGAGCTTATCCTCGTTCTGTGTTGCTCTCCTGTCTGTCTCTAAGATAGCATAAATATGGATCTCTTTCTGGGTATCAGTGCTGTGTACTTCTGTTTCCAGCAGTAGATCTCAAGAGAAACAGGTGCCTTTGTTCAGTCCTTCTTAATTGAGAATGAGAAAAGGGGGTCATCTCTAGATGCATTTGTATCTTCTCTGCCACCCACTAAACATACAAAGACACTGCTCATCCCCCACATGGCCAGCATGGTGTGCCCTGGTCACCTCCTCTGACAAAAATGAGATTAAAAACTGGGGGGGAATTAGTTCTCATGCCCTGTACAAGTTCACTGGAGAATATTTTCTTTGGCTTGTAATAGAGAAAACATTAAATGTGACATCTCTTCATGTTACTTCCTGACCAGCTTGTGCTGAGTCTGACACAATTCTTCCTGATGTATCTACATGGACTGGAGTTCATCTACATAGTCATAGTTACAAAACACTCATTACTGACAGGCCCCACAGAACCAGCACAAATACTCACCCTGCTCAGCTGTACAAAATGGTATCTTACATTTTTTTCACCTTAAAAGCTATTTGCCTCTAGCTAACATTAAGTAGTGAATGACTGTCATCCAGTAAGATGTAACCAAAGGAAATGCAAAGCATACTGATAGCAGCACTTACAAATCTTCTTCTTTCCAGATGATTTTCTTTGGCCCTTATAAATTCAACCACAATTTCATCAGATATCTTTTTTTTTTTAGAGGTCATGGTACAAATGCTGCCAGGGTCATAATAAATTTAAGCTTTTTAATAAATTAAAATTCTGTTCCAACTGTTTGTTTAAATATAAGGGAACATTTAGAAGTACTATATATTTTACCTGCCTTAGAACAGACCAAGCTGGCCTCTAACCAAAGGAATTTAGCACTTTTGTTGTCACTGCTAATTCAGAACATGCTACAAACTCTTTTCAAGAATATCTCACTCATGGTAATCTGACTTTATAATGTAAGTGTGAGATGCTTCACTTACTGAACTGATCTTAATAATGCATCAGCTAAATTATGTGTCTTGTCTCTCAAAGAATTCTCTTTGAAAGGATCCATTTTTCCATTAGATCTGCAAAATTCTCCCTCAATGTGTAAATTGTAAAAAAGGATGAGAGACAAGAATTCAGCTGTTGGCTTCCCTCAATCTTATTTTCAAATACAAGAAAATCATCTTCATCATCAGAAGCTGCAAATATCCATATACGCACATGCATACATACACACACACCTTTATACAAATACACATATATATATGTGTATATATACACACACGTTTTAGAGTTCCTGATGGAGTGCAATTCTACTTAATCTCAACAACAAATTTATCCTCAGAACTATACAGTCTCTACTACCACCCTCTACTGAAATACCTTAACTTCAATAATATTTCAGAAACTTTGCAGATGAGATGAAAAAAAACAACCTATCTGAAAAGATCTGCAAGGTATTTGTGGTCTAACTTCACTTTGCATGAATAGTTCCACAGCAGACACTGCTTTTGAGAGAATCAAGAAGTGGCTCCTGGGAGGCAGAGGAAAGGGGATTGATGGTGTAGAAACAAGCATAAATGTCAAAGGCAAGGGAAAAAGGACGAGGCTGGAAGGCTGTGATGAAGATTCAAACAAAAAGGGATATGAAATAGCTCTAAGCCTCTGACAACCAGCACAGAGAAGCCAGGGATGCACATGAGAATAAGAGGCTACATTCATGCTTTTATATTCCTGGTGCAGATCCACCCAACAAGTGAGATATCAACTTTTTCTTTTACTCTTTTTTTACCATTTTTTTCCAGTGGAAACTGAGATAAACTGTAAGGTTATATTGATATGCTGTCAACAAACTTGGAATTCAGGAAAATCCTCTGCTTCCAAAATGTGAAGGCCTTGACCCCTAAACTCTCCCAATATTTTTCAAAACAACAAGAAAGTTGCTCATTTGGCAGAAATTACTGGCAAACATCCATTTCATTTACTTAAATTATCATGTTTCTGCTTTTACCTAAACTAGAATCAAATTCTAAAATAATCAATTAAAAATAAATTGTGTTACAAATATTTAATTATCATTCCTATCTGTATTGTTAAACTCAACAAAAAAACTATTTAAATAATTGTGAACATGATCCTGGTAAAAGAGGTCTCAGCAGTAAAAAATTCATTCTTGTGTCATAAATATACTCTATTATTGGTAGTAAGTCATGAAATGTGAATTTCAAAAATAATATTGTAAATGTCCTTTAATTAAAGATGTTGTATTACATTCCAAAGCCAGAGTAAAGAGTATGATAGTTAATTACATTGTGTATATTTATTTCAATATTGAGGCTATAAATCAGCTTCATGTTCATGACCTTGTTGGTAAAAATGACTTGCCTGTGCCAGCAGAACCTTTTTAATTTTTATATGCTCTGTCTCAAGTGAAAATTGATAATCTCTAGTAGTTGCTTCTGCTCTCACTGAATTATCTAGGGTGGTAACCACTATGGTCCTAGAGATTAGATATGTAAAAGTAGTAGGGAATTGGCCCCTGAACTTAGAAGTCAAGAATATTTGTGTCCTTCTTCAAAGTCAAATAAAACTGACACTGAATTTTGATACTGGGCAAACTTGAACTACTTTTTATGTTTTCTTGACTGTCCCTTATGTAATTCTCAATAGCTAATTATCCTAAGTGCTTCTGCTAGCTGTTGTAGTATCTGGTATTTAAAACAGAAGCTGTATCAGTGACTGAAAATTGTGGAAAGTGTTATTTAAATAGGACTAACTGCATATTTTAACAATTTCCACTTGCTTACTTCCCCACAGCACTTATCAGGAACCTGAAATGTAAATGTTCGTGTTATTCCAAATTCACATATGCAACACAGGCTGCAAACAACTCTGTTTCTTTTCTTCATTAATCATTAAGAACAATTAATGTTTATCTAGACCCTGCACTTGAAAAAAAAACAGGTTTGAAAGCTCAGCACATTTTTCTGATCAACTCTATACAAGCTACGCACATAAATGATAACTAGCATGCAAATACATAAACCCATTACATGTCAGCTGATTACCTCCTTAGAGCTGAGTGTCTCATTTTCTGGAATAGGCATCATGGGATGATTGGGTTGCTGAGCCAAGATGTCACAGGTTGGGGAGAGCATGAGGTTAAAAACAGGAAAAAGAAATCCACAATCAGTTTAATTTCTATATAAAAGATCACTAAAATTTAATCATTAAGGCCAAACCCTCAGACATATAGAGGATAGCAAGGCAAAGAGATCTCATTTGTGTTCAGCAGACTCTGTTGCTACCCCTTGTCTGTATGAAAATCTATTTAAAAGTATGGCCTGTTTTCTTTTATCTTATATTCCCATAATTAAAAGAGTGCGTTATGATACATTTAGTATGAGACAATGCACATAAATTTATTGAAAACTGCAACCATATTTCTGTCATTTTGAATATTTTCTTAAATCTCCTCCAAAAGACCTTTCCTTAATTCAAAATTTCATAGACATAAATCATAAAAATGTTTAACTAAAAAATGCTGTGTAACAGTAATTAGTATGTGTGGAAAGGAGTCTTAGATCTCAGTAACTTTCCAGTGTTTTGTACATTACATGTCTTGCATCTGACTAATGAAGTTGGATGGATGTGACTAAAGTGAAGAACCATACCAATTTCAAGGAGATTTTAATTAGAATGCAGGTAAATAGATTATCTGGAGCTTATAAAGGCAATGTCAAGATCACAAGCTTGTGACATTTTCCTATACAGTGACACAGAGATATTCCCTTTAAAGCAAAGATTGTTGAAAGTGTTGAGATTTGAGTATTTTAGAATTCTATAAAAACGAGACAGGAAGAAGCCTGCTATTTTCAAATTACCAAAGGCATTAATTTGTTTTGGCATTTAGATCAAATAGTAAATCAACAAACGTGTTGCTTAAAAATATCGCTCTTCTTCTAAGAAAATTGATTTTGACACTGTGCTTTTTGAGAAGCAAAATGGATCTACTAAACTGGCCCAACACACAAAGAAAGATACTGAAGCGGAATGTACTCTAATTTTCTGAAATTACATTATGGATCTGCTGTGTATTGGTCTCTCTCCCTTTGTGAATTTGCCCTGATTCCTTTTCAGGGAAGAAAGAATCATCTCTAGCAACAACAGCAGCTTTGAACTACTTAATTTTATTGTTATTGTTGCTATTGTTATTATTGTAATTCTTTCTCAAAACAAAATCAAGCGAATAACTTTAGGCAAGAATTTTATTTATTTATTCAATAAATTTCTACAAAAAAATAATTTTAGGCAAAAGAAGGGTAGGGAAGGCGTAAGGAGAATAAACCCTCTCAGTGGCAACATCCCTCCCTCTGCTGCTCACCTGGCTTCCCGCATCAGCCAGGCAGCCACCAAGGCATCCCCCAGACCTCACACCACCCCAGTGCTGCAGCACACACAGGCAGTGTTTGATGGTCTTCACAGGAGACAGAAGTCCCATTTCCAAATCCAGCACCCTGTGACTACCAAGGGTGGGCAGTCCTTGATGATACACATGTATAAAGTTCTAGCAACACCTGAGTTATCTTGACAAGTGTATTTCATTGGAATAAACCCAAGAGTTGAGTTACCCTTTGCCTCATCAGAATATGGCATCTCTGTATTCCAGGCAAAGCAAGAAGGGCCAACCAAAAAGACAAGAAGTATTGATCATATCCTGTTCTGACATGTGGCTAAGTCTTCTGAAAAGAATGGTCCACTTCTTTCAAGAAAGAAAAGTTCCCCAGTCAGGTGGTGATCCGAGACTGCAGCAGCTCTTTTTCTCAAATCACAGACAGCCAAACAATGAAAAATGCACTTCAATTGTGTTATCTCATCCTGGCCTTTCTTGCTGGTATTCATTGCCTACCCTGTTAACCTGAAATGCCCCTCTCAATCATGATTCTGCCTTACCATGCTCCTTGAATATAAGGTCTCAAGTCTCTCCTTAGACCTGACAAAAGTAATTTTGTCCAAGAAATACATTTGCTTCCTTTATTTTGATAGCATTCTCTTTTCAAACTAAAGAGCCAATACAAAGGACAGTCTCCATAGAAAGGAAAAATAACCTGTATTTTCTGGACAGACACCCTTAACACTGATTACTTTGGAGAGCATTAATTGAAATAAGACAAGGAACTCACTAATTAGTAATGAAGAAAAAAAGTTGGTGCATGCTTAAGACTGGGAGCAAAAACGAACAATATACAGTTCTTTCTGTTTTCAAAAGGCTTCTCAGGCATAAAACCCTTGAAGTTATCATAGAAGAGTCTATACATTTTACAGTCAGGTGTGTCTAGTCTTAAGGAAGACACATATGTCTCATTTATAGAGAATTTTATGTCGTACTTTAACGAATATGGATGACATAAGCCAAGTGCTGCACTGCTGAAATAGCACTTAGTCTTGCAAGTCCCTGAAAGGAGGGTATTGGGTTTTTCCCCAGACTCATACAGCTCTGCCTCTTCCAGCTGCGAAGGAGCTGAGTACCTTGGCCTGAGTGACCTCATCCTAAAAAAACTGGGGGCTGGTTATCTGTGATATTTATATCACGTCAATATAATCTGAAATGTGTCAGCCTTGCTGTAGGCTCCCGTGCCTGTTCCCCATTTAATCAAGAGGTTACAGAATCTTATTCCTTCCTTCCTGATTTTTCCTTAAAAATAATACTTTTTGTGCTCTTGAATGCATACCACATGGTCAGCTTAAAACTAGCAGAACATGAAGCAGGCAGAATGAGGTGGAATTAACCCTTTCTTACTAAACATTGTGTGACTATCATCCCTCTCATACAGGAACATGGCCACACCCATAAGATCTGAGGTATGAATGCAACTCGGACTATGTACTTTTTATGGGTGTGTTGTGCAGTGAAACCTCATCAAGTTCTGTCACTGGCAGTTTTTCATCTCCAGGTCAAAGCAGCTGGCAATGAAATAAACTTCCATCTGAAAATGTGAAAGGATCGTGCCTGTTGATGGTCGGAGACAAATATTTCTTTTTTAGTTTCTATTCTTTTTTCCTTTGACAGTAACAAAACTCTGCACTACTATTACAAGGTTAATCAATAATACTTAACTTTTCTAAATATTACTAGATATTTTCTAGATATTACTCAGTTTCCCGGTAATGTGACATTTTCTTTGTTATTTCTAAGAACAGTGAAAGAGCAAACTAAATCTGCATTTTTAGCAGACTAAATCTGCAAAATTGTACTGAGGAGAGCAGAATATCTTTAAAATATATAAGTATTTGCAGCATGTAAGTTCAAAGAGAAACTACATACCTGGCCAAAATAACCTCTTACAGACTCAGTCAAGGCTTAGAAAAGGGGTAATTATATAACATCTTCATTAGACCTTTGTTCATTTAGTTCCGTAATCAGCAAGACATATTTGCCTTTAAAAGGTCAGTTTACCTTTATTGGGCTATGAATCACAGCTGCCTCTGAACTAATATAAAGCTTTCTAAAGTGTTCTCAATTTAAGACCTTTTTCATTAATCTAAGTCACTCTCTAGAGGGTCTGCAACCTTTGCTAATTGAGGCACAGGTTTAAAACCAGAATCAGGGAGAGATAACACACATAAGAAATTAGAATATTTCAACTGTAGTAACCAAAGAACATTCACATTTACACTGTTCTTTCAAACTACTCTGTTAATCACCTTTGAAAATAAATCAGGTACTCCAGACTCTTATTAAGCATAGATACATTCCTTCACAATAGGCAAAATTACTAATTTTTAAAAAGCTAAAAATATTTATTTAGACATGCATAACAAGCAAATATTTTTATAAAACTGTTTTATGGATATCCACTTTGTCCGAGAAAAAGAACATAAACTCTCATGTACCAATAAATGGTAAAACACCCACAGCAGCAGAGCAAGGACTATCTTCAGCTAAGGGGAAAGAAAATAACATAATATAAAGGGGCAATTTATGATTATGAAGTCTTTAGTCTCTTTGAAATGACACAGTATAAAATTTATTTCAAAGATTCGATCAGTTGAGTACCCAATTCTTTTGTATCTTTCACTTCTCCATAAAAGGAAAAGTAGAAATGGTGATCACAACATAGATTTATAAAGTGCTTTTAGACCCTTACATCCCAAAAGACGTACAAATCATTATTATACACTACTGTAACATTTTTTGTCTTGAATGTCTCAAAACTGTTTCCAGGCACTGGAACCATGCTAACATGGTTCCCTGATAGGTTCTCACTAGGCACAGGCCTGGAGGACACTAGAGTGTATGACACTGAAAGAATAATAGAAAGGTTTGGGTTGGAAGGGACCCTAAAGATCATCTGGTTCCAATTGTCCCTGTCATGGACAACTTCCACTAGACCAGATTGCTCAAAGTCCCATCCAGCCTGGCCTTGAACACTTCCAGGGGTGGGTCATCCACAGCTTTTCTAGGCAACCTAATAATGGAGAATACCAGAGGCTGGAGGAGTTGCAGGGCTTTGCAGTAGGGATTCCTTATCTATAAGTAGAGCGGGAGGGAGATGCACACGAGATGTGCATCAATTTTCCTCGGGCTGCCTTTGCCCAGACCAAATTAAACTTCACATGCAGGGCCAGTCTGTGGCCCCAGTTTGACTGGGGATTTTCTGTCAAAATGATTTTTCAATGAAAAATACTAGAAACAGAAAAATGAAGCTTTCTGCAAAATATTTTGTCTTGCAAATTCTCACTAGTAATTTAGAAAATTAAAATGAAGTATTCAATTGTAAGAAAAGTCATCTCTAACTAGAACACTGTGTTTTCTGTCCTGGATGTTTCACTTTGGAAGACTTCCATAAAATATTAAAAGGTATTTCACTATCAGTGCACTTTGTGGCAACCATGGCGAGACCCTCTGATTTCTGCTGTGGACTAATGAAGACTACCGTTCCTTGCAGGGCTAATTTCACTAGAGATGATTATGGGAGCTGGAGGCCAGCAAGAGTTCTAGGCCCATAATGAAGATGCCAGGCATGAGAACTGCAACATACACATCCATAGGGTAAGGCAGCTGAGAAGACAAACACCTTTCTACCACATGGACTAGAACGATCTGCGTTGAGTTAGCTAATATAACCCAAACTATCTATATTGGTTTATGGAGTATTTAAGTGTTTTCAAATTTTTGCATGTATTAAAAAGAAAATGTCTGAATTTCTGACAACACAACTATTTGAAATTTCCCTCAGAATATTGACTGTAAACTATTTATGGACTCACAGAAATTGAGTGATTGCTTAGAACTGATGATGCTTCCTGGCCCAAGGAAGGGGCTCATTGCTCACTGAACGGTAACAGCCAAAGAACTTGAACTGCTTTCCAAATGAGAGTGTGAAACAAATTGATTTAATTTTCAGAGCTGGCTTTCTCCTGCATGTTTTCTTGCCAGATTAGCTGCAAAACAGAATAAGCTCTGTTTTCTGATTAAGCTTCTGATGCAACAGAGATCTTTGACTTTAGCTACTTTAAATCCAAACGACAAACTTTGACTGTATCTTCAAGAGTGTACATGTGTAACAGTCACCTACTACATAAAAATTTGTATTAATATCATATTCTACCCCTAATATAACTACTATTATAGCCAGTGTTTAACTGAGAAAAAGAAAAAGCTAGTTCATAACATCTCTGTAAATCCATAAATATTGGCTTCTTTAATTCAAGCTTTAAGTAAATATTTGGAGTTTCACCAGAAGTAGTTATACTTTATACTTTTATCTAACATAACTGAAAGTTCAGTGAATTAATATCATATTTCAGATCATATTTCATTTACTGCAATACTTGCAGTAAAAGTTAAGTGAATTCTAATTGTGCCAATTTGTCTTTTAAAATGTAAAGTTTCCAAAGGTTTATCAGTTTGTTGATTACTTTTTCTTGATACCTGAATAAATACAATCTAAAAAAGCAGAGGGAAATTGCAAAGAAACGTTTGTGTTCAGTAAGGTCTAAAATATGAAGTTCTAGTAGCTCTGGGTGTTCAGGCATAATTTTCATTAAATATGATTTTCCTTCAAGTTTTGCCTTCTCCCTGTCTTCAGTAAGAGGTGTACAAGTATTATTTTTGTTTTTCATACAGGTTACACATGCTCCAAATCTCATTTGATATTTTTTACTCAATTATATATTTCTGCTATTGCTGTTAATAACAACCTTTACCTCTGGGTTGCTTCTGTTCTTTGTAATCTTGTCTTCTGTCTTTTTACTGTATTACGAGCAAAGACTTGTTTGCAAGGTTGCGGTTCCCATTCGCTGAATCATTAATAGATATTTTTTAACATTCCTTTTTCTACTGTTAAAGAATTTCTACAGAGAGGGACTTGTATCCAATCCAAATCCAGTCACGAATCAGGATTCTAGCATCAGAGGTGGACTCCAAGCTACAAGCTTGCCCCCAACACCATGTGATGTGCCATAGAATCCGCTTCACAGAGACATTAAAAGCAGACATTAGAAGTGTCGTAGTATTTGGACTGTTGTGTTTCCTTTGGCTGTTCTCCTAAAATGTGTTCCCATATTAACCTGAAGATACCGAAGGCTAAGGTAAGACTCAGAAATTAGTTGTTAGCTAAGGCCAGAATTTCTATTGCATTTGATAATGCTTATTTATTGTATAAAAAAATGTCTGACTGAAATGCACTATGCAGAAGAATAGATGCAATCACCCTGGAAAGCCAGGGATAAGGATGAACTCAAATTTTATATTATGTAGAGACTTCTAAGAATAAAGACAAAAATGAAGACATTTTAAAGCGCTTTTGGGGGCTTAAGACTAGTTTAATCTGTCCCAGTAGAGACAGCCTATATAAATGAAAAGACAGAAAGAAACAGAAGTGGCTGTAACTATGTTCCAAGAGGAAACTTGGACACTTCTGGGCATTCACTAGGAAGCATATTTCCATTTCTAAGCATAGAAAGTGCCCACTGGGGCTTGATCCTACTGCATTCAAGAAAAAGAAAATACTTTTTGTGCGCATGTTTTTTAAATGAACAGAAATACACCAAAGAAATACCAAAGAAATATTATCAACAGCTTCTCCTTGTGGAAATACGACAGGAAGGCTCTCAAACTTTCCTAACTACACAGACCAAAAAGGAGTGACACAATAATCAATTCTTTTTTTTTTTTTTTTTGCTTTGGAGGAGCTGTCTCCAGAGACGTGGTGACAGAGTTCATTCCAGCCAGTGCCAGACTTAGGGCACGTCCACGTTAAGTGCATGTTGCTGGCTCTCCTGTCGAACATAAGCTACCTTCAAGTTCTGTTGCTAATTCAATGCTTTTGAAGAAAGTAATTGATTACCAAGTTATGATCTTTCTAAAGAGCTTCACAAGAAATGCCTTTCCTTAAAGATTAACCAAGCAGGAACTCTAGATGCATTTTCTGAAGACATTATCAAACCAAGTGAAAAGTGATAGAAATGTCATCTAAGTATGATATCATTAAAATAATTCACTAAGCCCAAGAAATGCTATAAAAGAATATACAAAAGAGACAGAGTAATATTAAGTATTAGTATATTCCCAACAAGGACATCCAATTTGTAGCACAGCACTAAAGAACTGGCTTGTTTACCTCTACACTAAAGCAATTGTCCTGGAACACGGAAGAAGATTGATCAACCACAATACACCTACACAAGTACAACATCTAAATATCAAAGTTCAAAAGTGAGAAAGAAACTGTCTTTTAGAAATAAAAGCAGCTGGGATGATGTCTGGGAGAAAAGTGCTTTTCCATAGCAACCTTGAAAGGCTGCTGTATTCACAGAATGTCAATTCCCACTATCCTGCCATTAATCAAATATAAACTCCAATGAGTAGGAGATTGGATGATGAGGTAAATACCACTGATTTCATTTAAAAAACATAATAAATATTCCCTTTAAATATTCTGCTTACCTATGAGCCTGGAGACCTGCAAGTGATTATGGAAGGTTGACACTTTCAGCACAACTACGTTTAATGATTTCAAGAAAACTCCATTTAAGTCCAGGAAAAAAATTGAACTGGCTTAATCCCAAAGCTGGACATTAAAAAGAACTTGTCCTCTGCTACTGATCAGAAAGCAACTGTATTTTTTTAAAATTTCTCATACTTTATGCAAAAAGCCAGTTCCCTCCAATCCATTTTCAAAGGCTGTGTTGCTAAATATTTAACTGACAGGAAGATTTTCACAAGTGCACATAAATCGTGTATTCAGCCCTTGATGACAGAAAGAAAAGGCAGTTTTGAAAGTCAGTATGGACCTAGAGGCTGTACCCAGTTTAGGGAGTTACATCCACTCATTCCTTGACTCTTCACTAGGGCAGGTCATTCTCCTTCCAAATGATGGCTGGTTTCCTAAAATCTAGTGGTCTCTGCCATGACAGATACTTACGTCGATGTGAATCATAGAATCAGACATCAGCACGGTTTGGAAGGGCCCACCCCTTTGTAGGAAAGAGAGCCTAGGAGAGGTTACCTAGAATTCTGTCCAAACACATCTTGAAAACCTCCAGTGATGGATACTCCACCACATCCCTAAGGAGGTTGTTCCAGTGATTGGTTCCTTTCTCTGTAAAAAAAAATATTTTTGTATAACAACATGAAACCTGTCCTACTGCAAACTGTACCTGATGTTCCTTGTCTTCTCCATGTGGCTCCCTGGGAAGAGAAAGCCTCTGTCCTCTTTGTAACTACTTTTAAGTACTGAGATGCCGTGATGAGGTCCTCCCTGAGCCTTCTCTTCTCCAGGGGGAAAAGACTTCACTCCTTCAATCTTTCCTCATAGGACAGGTTCTACAGCCCTTCGATCATCTTTGTGGTCAATTTGTGTACTCTCATCAGTCTACTTGCATATCCTTTGAATTGTGGAGACCAGAACTGGACACAGAATTCCAGGTGGAGGGTTTTGCTCTTCCACTGTACACAGTCTTCTGTCAAAAGCTGGAGAGATTCCCACCAGAAGCATGCTTTGGAGTTAACTACATAGCTAAATGTTGTGTCAGGTTCTCAACCACTGCAATAGGTGTATTCAAGTTCATCTTCCTAAGCTGTTTTGTTGCAATCAAAAGGAAAGTGAACTTTTTTAATTATACAAAGTTTAACTCATCATTACTCAGAACCAAGGAATTTAAATAAGAGACGCAGCACCTCTGGCTGGAGGGCAGAGTAGGGAAGGAGAGGACAAGAGGGATAACAAGGCAAGTAGGAACAGAATCACCTCACTTAAGTGGGCAATGTTTTTATTTCAGAAACAGCCTGTTCACAAATGCAAGGAGAGAGCCACAATACCTTGGTTCCCACTGTCTCCTCCCATCAAAGCTAAAACCACATTGTGAAATGATTTGGGACAGAACTTATGGGTTTCATCAGTTTGAACAGTTATAATCTACAAAACCTACCAAGTCTATCTTTCAGCTTCTGTCTGTGTAATTTCATCATCTATGGAGATTCAGGTACTTGGTAGAGCTTCAAATAAAAACAATCTGGCACAAAGTCAAGGCTGCCTGAACAACACCACAGTGCCCTTCCAATAAAGCATTTCAGACAGAGATGATAGCTGTTATTTTCTTACACCCTAAGACAACAAATGAAATTATCCTGGGTTTAGGACCACACTAATGTAAGAAAAAAGAGATCATTCTGGCTTTTCCCATTTCTGAGGGAACACTTGTTATAGGTAATTTTTTAACAAAAGTGCAGGTGAAGAATAACAACTTCATACACTGGGACCTTAGGGAGCCCCCACTGGTCTAGTGGTTAAGGACGCGGCGCTGTCACCGCTGAGGCCCAGGTTCGAGTCCCGGTCAGGGACCTCCCCGGGCAGATGGAGCTCGTTAGCCCTTAAG
>JAWWES010000115.1:91387539-91449439 GCA_035583135.1 Lophotriccus pileatus
TCGAAGGCCTTATCTGCATATGCGGGTAAGGACCTTCCCCGGCTCTTCGTTCGCGAAGACTGGCCATTTACTTACTTTTACTTTTTTACACTGGGACCTACTGTTCCTTCTCAATACTGTATTTATAACATATTTAGAATAGTTATAAGAATTTATGCCAGCAGGTTTTGCCCTCTAGTGGAACATGAAGCAAAACACAACACATAATTAGAAGGGTAACAGGTATAGATTGACCATGTGGACACTGGCCACGTGTTTGGTGGATGCCTGGAGATACAGCAAGTATCATAAGCAGTGAGTCACATTGCATATCATCCCTTATCCTAAGAGATGAGGAGTGGAGAGGGAGAACTTCACGGAATGTATGGAGAGAACAGTCCAGGTATAGTTGAGAATGGAAAAAAAAAAACGCATGCTATCAGGATTTTGTTTACAGAAAGGGTCTAACTGTCTGAAATTTCAACACCTGATACTGTGTTTTCTGCTACTTTAATTATTTATGACAAAAAATTAAATAATTTCCTTTTAAAAATATTAATAGCTCAGAATGTAGTTGGGTGGTGCAGGAAATAATAGGCAAATATTGTCAGGATTGTTATCAACATATATTGACTCAAATGTTAAATATTGATCATGTGAAAAAAACATGAAAATTAATCTTCCTTTTGTTATTGAAGAATTTTAATATTACAGACTAAAACAAAAACACTAAAAAAATTCCAAGTGAAGAATAGTTACTTTTGGGGTGAATTGACCTCTGTTTATATTAGGCTAGCCCAGTATTGACCTCTGTTTCCCAAAAGAACAGCTAACATTATATACTAAAAAATTACATTATCTTAATTTTCTTCAGACAACTTTTCCCTGCCTATTCACTTTTCTATTCAAATTTCTGAGTTTCTAGCATTGTTTTCACTATCAACAGCAAATATGCACTTTGATTATAAAAAAATGGCTTTAGTGGTCATATGAACTATTTACTTGTTCATGTAAACGCCCTTCAATGAACCAGGAAACTTATCAAAAAACACTTGATCATAAAATCATTGCTGCCTCAGTAAACATGTCAGCCCAGTTCAATAAAAATTTAAACTGAACAAAACCCAGCCTATCAAATGCGATCTGGTGAGGAAACCATGACATAGCCTAAAGAGGCAGTACCTAATAACTGGTTTTAACCTCTTGCGTCTCAAACAAAGCACGCTGTACATCTCAGACTGGGATAATCTCTCCTGGCACCAAGGTCTGATCATTTGCAGATTCTGTGTTAGGAAAAGAGGACATGGCAGGGGTGCATCTGAGAGGTTCCAAACAACATCTTCTATGGACTTCCACAACTGATGTTTTTCTAGGACCAGACAGAGTCTCTCCTGAGGTACCTTGTGCCACCTGCTCTTCAAAAAGACTTCAGTTTAGACATAAGGCACAGTGTTCACCTTACAAAGCTCATTAGGCAGCCCTGTTACCCACAAACCTTGGATTACAGAGATTTTTGTCTAAAGTCTCCACTGTTGTTTCAAAGAAACAGAATGTCAGCAATAACTTGATGCCCTTTGTACTGGCAAGAGACAACTTCTTGTCAGGGTGACAGATAGAGCCACTGTATTGCTCCCAGGTTATGCTGCCTTTGCTCAGTCCCCAAGAAAAAAAGAAAAGCCCCATTAACTTGATGTGGGTAAATGTTAAAAGTAAACTGAGCATGAGGGATGAAATAGATCATTTTTCCTTCAGAGAAGAAATAGTTTGGATGAAGAGTCATGGAAGCTCTGTCCTAGCTGGTCTGGAGGAAGCAAGACCTCACACAAGCTGTGCCAAGGAAAGCAGAAGCTGTAATATCTCCAGGGAATCTGGAGATAGGGTTATTTGAGATGCATCTCCCACTACCACTACTGAGTCCTAATGACTCAGCTGAATTCTGCCTAGAGTTAAAATTATAAAAGTCTGACAAAGCTCTTGAATCACATCACACTTGATGCTCACCTCATTGTACAAGGGGTTGTCTGTAGGGGCTACAAGAATTGTCGTGAACATCATATGTGATGGAAGACAAGTGGCTGAAAGGTCTAGAGTTTAGACAGTCAGCAAGGGAGATGGATGGAAGATGCAAAGGGGACTTGGAGAAATCAGTTTAGTTGGAAACAGAGGGTGTAGAAGAGCAGTCTTCAGTGAAAAAAAAAAAAAAGAAAAAGAAACAGAGACAGATTAATGGGTGCAAGAAAGAAGTTTGGGCAGAAAGCAAGTGCACCTTTTTTACATTTCATAAGTCTTGGTGATTCACCAGAAAAGGTACTCAGCTTTCATGACAATACTTGGCATGAAAGTGCACACACAAAAACCTGATTTAGGTGTCCCTTTGAACCAGTTATACTTTGACTGGGGTTCAGTTCATCTCCCTCCTGCTGCTCAACTGATGCTCAAGTGACAGAAAAGGAAAGCCCTGAAGGATCTTGTGCTGGGATAAAATGGCCACGTTTGGGACATTTTATGAGAGTGTGGACTGGGACCAAAACCAATATGAAAACAGTGTCTGAGAAGTACAACAGGAACTTTGCCTTATCTATGAACTACCAGGAGCACTCCAGGCTTTTTAGTAAGACTCTAACAAGCCTTTTCAGACATTTAAGAGTTAAACCAGTGAAGGTGCATACACAATATATTTCACTGCTCTAAGTTGTCAGTAGTTAATAGTGTTTCTGGTTAAAAAAAAAAAAAATCAATATGTACATTCTTTTTGCACCTAAAGGATAAAATACTTTTTAAAAAAAGATTTTGGCACACATCTCACACTTAGGTTTTTGTCAAGGCTGTTGACACAATGCATCCTGAGTTCTCACTGACTTGGCTGGCTGAGTTTAGACCAGAAACTTCCCTGTGCTATGCCTTTTGATCTCAAGAACAGAAAACTTGTGACAAGAGCTGTGATTAGTTCCAGCACAAACTAATGCATTGCTCACCAAAATAGTGAGTGTGAGCAAACAAGTGGATCAGAGCCTGGGAAGAGTCACTTCACACCAACCTTGCCTCCTGCTGCTCCTTGTCAGAGGCACCAGTCCTGCTTCTTTTAATGAAAAACCCTGGCAAACTGTCCTCACAGGTTCATTCCATATGTAACTAATATCGCTTTAGTTCATCCTTATCTGGCTTCCTTCATTGCCCAAAGTAGTTTAATTTTTTATATGACAAAAGAGTATACGTACATTCTTGCCAATAAATATTTGCAAGCACATTAATTCTCTAGCATTCTTTATGAGTCTTTTAATATTGTTATGTAACAAAATGTCTTATTTTTCCCCCAGAAAGATTCTGCTTCCCCAATTTGAAACCAAAATCTTCATAAAGCCATCATATCAGCACTGCTCATGAGTTACATCTACTTCCAGTATATTTTGTGGTGCTTTTTTGAACAAATTGGAGCATACTTGCAAAATTCTTGAAATGTTACTGAAATATACTGATAGGAAAAAATTCCTTCTCATGATGGGAAAAATACCATCTCCACTTAAGACATCTAAAAATGTGGGAAACTTAATACTGTTGGATTGGAACCTCAGAAATATTACACTCTATCTGTAAAAAGTGTTTGAGGGGGACATCCACAACCTGCTTACAGTCTATCCAGAACACAGATGAAAAGACCTGTCTGTGAGCTGAGTTACATCCTTTACAGATGATCTTTACTATTTTTTTTTCCTCTATTCATTACTTTGAATTATCTGCATGAGAACAGCTACCTGTTACAGAAAAAAACTATTATTGTTTTATAAGGGAAATGGTCTTTTCCGCATAGGGATGTGTCTTAATGAAATGAAAAGCAAACAAGCTACTCTGGTGTGCAAAAAAACCTTTGTGTTAAACAGAGGGACATGAAGCTAAGGTTACAAGGTCCAACTGCCTACATCATTATGTCTCAAACTGGATGTCACCCACATAGTCACCACTGGTCAATGTCACACTGGGAGGTTTGACAGGGCAGAGAGATACTGCAGAGGTCTAAGAAAAATCAAAAGAGAGAAATTAATAAAGCTACCCTCCTCAAAGATGCAGTCTGAAAAGGACTGTCATTTCAAGATGGGCTAGGTGAAGGAGGGGCAGCAACATCATCAGGAGAGGTTGTTGTTGGTAACAGTACTAGAGAAAAAGAAAAACTCAGAGAAAGGGAGGAAAAGAAATGTAAGAGCTGAACCTCCCAGCATGACTGGGAAAATCTTCAAAGGAAACTTGAGAAAATTGGTAACAGCATGAGCAGTTTTGCTCTCAGCCACAGTCAATGCCTGCTAAATTCTTATTTGAGGACAAGTGGATTAGCACCAGCTCTTCCACAGAGAGCAGAATGCTTATCTCCTAGTCTTCTAGTTTTAATTCCCGGCTGGTATATCCCATTAAAGCAGTAAATTTACCTGATTTGGGACAACATTGGCAGGAATACCTACCCCTCTCTGGAAGTCAGCCATCGTGCAGCCAAAAATGCTCACTTACCGAGAGCAGGTGAAGACGGAGAGTGAGCGCCTTTAAAGGCTAAAAATCCAGTGGTTAGAGACAACCACAGCAATTTTCAAGCTGTTGTCTGGACACCCAGCCCAGTTCCACAGGCAGTGCTGCAGCACTCTTACAGGCACTAAGACCCCTCAGGAGAGTTTCACAGGTGCTGTAACATTGTGAACATCCTCATATGGGCACCCAAGTCTCCTACACCCACAAGGGACTTATATTAGCACCATAAACCTACTCTGAGAGGCAAGAGCTGAAATTACAAGTATATGCTTTCTTCTTCAGCACTTTAGTGTTTTCCCTAGTTCTGGATATGACGGTACTCCTAGACCACCACTAGAATCACATAGCCATTTCTCACACAAACAAAACCAGTTTCTGTTAAGTGAATCCATCTGAATAAAACTCACAGTACTTCTTTTTTCAGAACAAAGATGTCTTAATAGAGATCTCCTAAAATAACAAGTATTTTACAGCAACTTGTAATATTACTTGGGTTAGGATAAAAATACCAATTTATCAATATTATAAAGCACACAACAGTGTTCTTTTAAATAAATAAAGAAAAATTGAGCATATTAATTTTGAAATTATATTTTCTATTAATGTCAGTGCATGATTTTTTTTTCATTTTAATATGTAGCTTTTATATGAAATTATTTTGGCTTTTGTTGTAACAACCACACTGATTAATGGACTTCAGTACTTCAGTAATATGTACCACAAGTAATTTATAAAATGTAAGTTAATTGGTTTCCACAATTAGCTTCAAATGTCAAAATGCTTCAAGCTATAGCAATAAGTCCAGGTTTGTATTTGCCCGAAAAGATGAAGTTTAGTGATTACATCATTCTTTCATCAGCAAAACTATAGCCAGCAGAATCAGTGCCCAGCCCTGATGAAGGAGAGGTATGAGTTGCCTCTGCCTTTGTAGGAAGGCTCCACTGAGGTGGCCTAGGGCAGAAGCTCTCCAGTAACAGCTCCAGGTCAGTTCTCCTGCTCTTTCATTCCAGGCAAATGGCAGCACAGTACCTTGGCATCAGAAGGTTTTCAGTAAGTTAGAGCACTGTCAACTCACCTGTGGTCTCTGAACTCAAATTTTCACAGTCAACCTCAAAAGTTCAGAGTAAAATTGTAAATCACTATTTTCATTCATTTTTTCCCTTATATTTCATGTAAACTACATTCTATAGAAACCTTCTGATGCCACTCATATGTGTTGTTGGAATCCACTCGTACTATAATTAATTCTCCTCTGTTTGGATGCTGCAATACCCTTGAGAAACTCAGATTTTTCTACAGCAAGTTAGAGATACGGGGAGGAAAGAACTAAAATTAAAATCTTAATTAAATTCTCCTGTAAGAGGAGAGGGCTGCCATTGTTAAAATTTCTACTGTGACTAGAGAGCCATAGGAGTAAGAGAAATTCAATTATTATGGCATTTTCTTCATATTGTGTCTAACAAGAGGACTATTGGCTTCATTTTTCTTCCCTCCAGATAGAAGATTTGGAACATAATGGATAGCTTAATAACAGGGACATTTAGATTATGTATCACATTTAAGGTTTATTTGGCAATAATGCACACAAACAAAAATGTATGAGAAAAGGCTGTCAGAGCTGTTTATCTGAGGTTTCTCCAAGATAAGGACTCACAGGTCAGCAAAGTTCAAGATGTGTTTTTGCAAAGTGATCCTATGGCTTCATGCAGAGGGCTGTGGGAGAAGAGAGCACCTTTGCTGCCCCACAGGCTGCCCATTAATGCCCCTCACATGTGGTAGAAGAACTGCATCCTCAAGCTGTGGAGGAACATGGATATGAACCTTGGGAACTACATACTAGGGAGTGACATGGAAACACACTGGGGCTCCTCTTCAGTATTCCTTGGAGAGGGAAGAGTGAACCTTGCCCAGTCCTTGCTGTCATTTCTCCTTAGAGAAGATTCAGGTCTGGGCCCCAAATAAAAGAAGCATTTTCTAATAGATCTGATCTAGACACCTGCTTGACAGGGAAGCACAAGATTTCAACTTTCTTTTTTTACAATGTTTCCTGCAGGCATCATAAAGAGGTCCTCTACTCAACACACAGGTTTTTACATCACCAGAAAAAATTGTTCCCATGGAAAGCCCAGCTGCCCACCTCCAGCTTGCAGACTTTCCTTTAGTAGGCAGGTGCCCCTTGGGGAATCATTTAACTTTGCCAAAAAAAAAGAGAAGAGACCAGGACAAAATAAGTATCTATGTTTATTCCTTCATCTTTAAGGAAACTAGCTGAGGCTATAAAATCCTTCAGAGTGAAAGCTACTCACCTGCTCAGTGCCTTGATCACTGATTTCTTCAAGGTACTTTTTAAAAGGATTGGGTTGATAGGGCTCCTCCTTTTGCTGTGCACTCTTTCCTTTCACCAGCACGGGACGAATGACACCAGGTTTTGTCTTGACCCAGAGAACATCCAGGAGAAATGAGACGGAAGAAAAATAACATAAAATACTGTACTGACTAGATTTTTAGAAGTTTTATTAATGACATATTTCACTACCAAAATTATTCAGGTGTTATGCTGCCTGGACTACTTTTAATGCAGATTGTGGATAAAAATGGCAAGAGCTGTTTTTAGGCACAGAACCTCATAGCTACTGAGCTGTCAGTAGCTCAGTATGGTTTGTGGATTTTGCTGGCTGTTTTTTTGCTAGCTGTTCAGCTGCATCTTGATAAGTTTAAGTCACACTTTATGCACAGCTACACATCTGCTTTCACACTGGGATGCTCAAAACACTAACTGTGAAATGAAACAGGAAAGGACAACATGTGATGTTGTAAGTTAACTTACAACCAGGTGAGAGGAAAGTCATTCTGAAGACTAATAGCAATGACTGCATGCTGGATTTTATGGAGTCATAGAATCATAGAATCATTTAAATTGGAAAAGGCTTCTAAGATCATAAACCACTGACCTACCACTGCCAAGTCCAACACTAAACTATATCCCTAAGTGCCACAGCTTTCCAGCCACTCTGCCCCAAACGTGTAGTGTTCCATGGAGTTGTCATGACCCAAGTGCAGGACCTGGCACTTGGCCTTGTTGAACCTCATACAGTTGGCCTCGGCCCACTGATCCAGCCTGTCCACATCTCTCTGTAGAACCTTTCTACCCTCCAGCAGATCAACACTCAATTTGGTGTCAACTGCAAACTGGCTGACTGGGCACTAAATCCTCTCATACAGATCACTGATAAAGATATTAAGCAAAACTGGTTTCAATACTGTGTCCTGGGGAACTCCACTTGTGACCAGCCACCAGCTGAATTTAACTCCATTCATCGACACTCTCGGAGCCCGGCCATCCATCCCGTTTTTCACCCAGCAAACCACCTGTTTGAAATAGTGTCAAAAGCTTTACTAAAATCTAGATAAACAACATCCACAGCCTTTCAATCATCCTCTAAGTGGGTCACTTTGTCATAGAAAGAGATCAGGTTAGTCAAGCTGTAGTTCTCTGGATCCTCCTTGTGGCCCTTCTTGTAGATGGATGTCTCATTTGCTCACCTCCAGTCAACTGGAACCTCCTCAATTAGCTAGGAATGCTGGTAAATGATTAAAAGTGGCTCAGTGAGCACTTCTGCCAGCTTCCTCAGTATCCATTTGGCCCTGTGGACTTGTGTGTGTTCAGGTGGTGTAACAGGCAGCTGACCATTATCCCTTGGAATATAGGGACTTCATTCTGCTCCCCACATCTTTCTTCCAACTCAAGAGGCTGGTACCCAAAGAACAACTGGTCTTACTGTTAAGACTGAGGTAACGAAGGCATTAAATACTTCAGCCTTTTCCTCATTCTTTGTCATTATGCCTCCCTTGATGTCCAATCAAAGATGGAGATTCTCCTTAGCCCTCCTTTTGTTGCTAATGTATTTATAGAAACATTTTTTATTGTCTTTTACAGCAGTGCCCAGATTTATTTCTAGTTGGGCTTTGGCCCTTCTAATTTTCTCCCCGCATAACCTCTAAACACCCTTCAGTCTTCCTGAATTGCCTGCTCCTTCTGCCAAAAGGTATAAATCATCATTTTTTCCGCAGGTTTTAGCCAGAGCTCTCTGTTTAGCCAGGCCAGCCTTCTTCCCCAAGAGCTTGTCTTTCAGCACATGGGGATGGCCTGCTCCTGCACCTTAAATATTTCCTTCTTGAAGAATGTCCATCCTTCCCGCATTCCTTTGTTCTTCAGAACTGACCCCCAAGGGACTCTGACAAGCAGCCTCCTAGACAAGCTTGTCTGAAAGAAGGTGGGATGTGATTCCAGTAAGCTATCTCTCTTTTGTGCTCCCTGATACTCTTCAGCCTGTTCACCTCCTCCCATTGTGCTGTCACCGAGTGAAGGAGCTCCTCTACACAGGTCCACCAGCTCCCACAGGGGTGCTCACTGCTGTTGCCATGACTCCTGGCAGCATTCTCAGCTCCTTCTGAGGTTCCCCTGGCTCTGGAAACCCCTCTGTGCACCCTGCTAGAACACTTCACTGCTGATCAGGCCAGCACCAGAGCCGCTCCCCTCAGTGACTGAGTGACAGTATCTTTAAGAGTTCACTTGGAAAAGTGCAATTTTAGTGAATTTAATCAGCATGGATATGTGATACCCATAATTTCAGACAAATTGGATTGTTTAATAAAAAAAAAAAATTCCTTCGTTAGCTACCAGTCAACTCAAAAATTTCACTATTAACTTCTCAATTCAGTACATCTGTGATTTTTTTGAATTCTTACAGTAAAATCTAACAAGATGTATTGCGGCATCAACTCTAAAGGGAGGTTAAGGGATAGTTTTAAAATAGACTCATTCAGCAAGAAAAAAAAAAAACAGGAAGAAAAAGAATACTTTCTCACTGGAATGTCATAAGAAGTCAAGTTTTGGAGGGTCTGTGATTGAATTTAAAGTTCTAAATAAGTCAGTTGTGTTCTTCTCTGTTATGACTACCCCACAGAACTGGGTGGTCCCTGTCACAACTTACACAGGTAACAACAGGACTGCTGCTGAGCTCCTTCTGCAATTGCAGCACAGTGGGGCAGCTTGCCCAGCTGGGACTGAGAAATAGATGCTGTCACAACTCCCCATCCTCAGTATCCAGCTGGGTATAAAATTACAGAGAAAAACCTTGATTCACTATTATATTTATTTATATAATAAATATGTACACTTAATAACACCATGCTGTCTATTTATAAGAGCAAGGAACTTCTCCACTCTGTCTGAAAAAAAAGAGAAACTTATGAAAGCAAGCTTAAAAAGATGCAGATGAGATTGCTGGATGTTGCATGCAGACTGAGTTATGGATCACCTTAAAATAAGATCTACAGGCAACCAGCAAGGATAAGGCAAAAGGGGTGTCCACTGGAGGGGAGGGTACAGGAGACAGGAAATATCCTCATGCTTTGTGCCCTGCTTCTGCCCTGGGAAAGGACAGAGCAGTGCCCAAGGTCTGACGTGAAGACGGCAGAGGCAGGGAGGAGCGCAATGCACTTGGGAAGAGCAAGGCCCAAGAACCAAAATATCTTCCCTTAGCCTTGTGTTTTATCCCCTCCCTCCTTTCAATAGGTTGGGGCACTTTCATTTGCTTCCTAAATAAGAAAAATATGCAACTGAAAGAAAAAAATCAGCCATGCAGTGATATTGTTTTTAAAGAGTAATAACTGCCAAGCTGCATCAAAACCTTTTTCATTGCAAAGGTCAGCTTACTGAAAGTTGCAGTGCTCATTTAATCAATTTATGGTCCATACCTCATGACTTATCTTTGTAGGGTTGACCATACAATACTTATTTTCCTATCAACATTTCTGAAAAGCATCCTTAAAAATGTCTGGCTTTCAACAGAAAGGTAAATATAAAACTAAAAAGATAGGTACGCTTGTTATTGAGTCACCATTATACAGACAAAGGACTTGTGGCCTTCTAGCACTCCTCCACACCATGTAACCATGCAATTAAAAGCCCATTGAGGTACCTGAAATCATCAAGGATAAGCTACTCTCCTTATGTAAGAAACCTGTTCCAAAAGCATGAGGTAGAAATGCTTTTAAGGTAACATTTTCCAAACAACAATCATGCACTCAAGTGCAGACTGAGTCATACATTTTTGTCTGACGCTGCTAACAGAATGACAGATATCAACCAGAATTCTAAATACTTTATTAGCTCTTTGAGAAGCTACATAAAATCTTTGATCCAAAACTAAAAACTTGAACTCTCCTTGACAGTGGCTGTCACAGCTGACACTGCTGAGAAACAAGCTAAAACTTAGTTTTGCCAAGGAAAATGTTGGTCTTCCTACAGTAACATTAAAAAGTGGTAGAGGCTATCTATTACGGCACCACTGAGCTGCCATGATATGTTTACAGCCCTTTCAACAAACTACACAGGGCCAAGACACAAGTTCCAGAGCTGACCCGTAATCAGTGGTACTGATTTAGTGCCACGGTGTTCTCTGGCATGGTTTTGGCCCAGGTCAGCAAGTGCACAATCAGAAATAAGCTATAGGCTGGGCCAGGGTGCCTGTCTATAGGCAGTATGGACATAGCCACCCTCCTTCAGGAACAGAAGGTATTTTGCATGATACTTGTCTGAAAAGTCAGACGACTGAACTTCTCACCTGCAGGTGTATGGCCGTGTTCAGCTCTTATTTTTTCCCCTGCTTTTATGACACTGGTTGCCCCTGAGATTTTGTTGTCAGGTCCCAGTTGCAATCCCGTCCCTGCCCACAGCAGGGGGGTTGAAACTAGTTGGTCATTAAGGTCCCTTCCAACCCAAACCCTTCTATTATAGTGAGTCAGAAAATCCCCAAAAGGAGAAGTAATTAGCTGAATAATAAATCCTGCACAATTTTTAATTCAAAATGTAACTACTGAAGAATCATTCATGAGTAGAGGTCATGGTGTGCTCAGAGACAGCATTGCTGCCTGAACAAAACACATGCACAAGAATTCCAGCGTAGTGATAGCAACTGAAAACCAGTGAAATAAAATAAATAGTTAAATAATTACTTAAGACAGTAACATTTAGAAAAGCTGTGCATCACCTTATAAAGAGACTTGAAGAGACCAATAAATCCTAAAATGTTCAAAGAGCAGTGCAAAGAAGTGAAAAGAGGAATAAGGAGGAAAAGGCTCTGAATACAAGAAGTTGAGAACCTAAGAAAAAAAATCTAGCCCTTAATATAAAAATGTCATGCATTAGGCCAAGAAAGACTTTGAGAAAAAATCTTGCTAAATTTCCTCACAACTAAATGTCTCTGGGGCCAGTAGATATAGTTGAGGCACAAAAGATACACATGAAGAAGAGAAGACCAAGGCTGAAAATTAATTCCTCACTTCAGTTTTCCCCACAGGAATACTTAGGAAGGTTGTCACATTGTCAAAGAAATATTTTGGAGAAACTGCCTCAAGTAGTGTCAAAAACACAGATTTGAGAACAAATCAATAAAATGAGCAATTAAAGCTCAAGGAATAAATAAAGTTGTAAAGCAATTCCAGTGTGAAACCATGAAGGGGACCAGGAATCACAAATCCATACATGTGACATTTCAAGCTGTGCAAAGTAGTAGGAACAAATTATACTAAAGAGCAGAATTAGTATACATTTGAACAAATAATAGGGAATGGGTTTTGAAAGGGCACTCATGTCTGACAAGTCTTACAGTTATTTTAAATAGTTATTGATCTAAGAAAGCTGGCTGTTATAGCAGATGCAGGTTATGTTTAAATTAGCAATACAAAAAACTTTCAGTACCTAGGAACACACATTACATGAGGTCAGTTGTAACAGACCACCCTATGTGAGGCTCAGTGTTTGGGGTTTTTTCCCCACTGGGTCCCTAAACAAATGACTAGGGATAACAAAATGAGGCTGCATCACAAATAATAAAGAAAGTCGGTGTGCATCCATGCTGTCTGGAACAGGCTTTGGTGAAGGTCTTTCAGCAAGGTCTACAAAAAAAAATAAATGTCTTTGGAGTAAAAGAGAATATGTCGTGTGGATCAAATAAAAGACAGGAAGGAAAAGGTTGGAATAAATGTTTGAATTTCACAGTGGAAAGAAGTCACAAACAGAGCCCCTCAGAGATCTGTTCTGGAATCTGGCCTTCAAAATGTGGATGCAGATTCATATTAGAAAAGAGTGGCTGGGAACTTGACAAAGTTTGCTGGTAATACTGATTAGGGGAGTAAAAACAAAGTATCAGTGCAAAGAGTTGCAGATAGATCTTGCAATACTGAGTGAATGAATGATATAAGGCAGGTGAAAGATAACTGAATTCAGCATTTATACTTTTCACTTAACTATATCCTAAATTTGCACTTGTACTGACTAACTAGTTAACTCAGAAACTCATTCTTGGTACTCAGAAAATATATCTTAGCTTTACTGTATACAGTTCTATGCATACATTGGCTTACTGCTCAATATAAGTAAGAATTAAATAAAGCACTACTAATTGTTAAGAAAGGAATAGAAATAGCAATAAAGGACTCTATCACATCATCATGTAAATCTGTTTCAGAGCTATACAAAAGCAATTTATGGCTTTAGTCTCTCAATCTCCAAAACAAAAACTTGAAAAAATATAGAAAAGGGTAACAAGGATCATTAATGATATGGGACATGATCCATAGTACTCAAGAGTGACTAAGCAATTCTTAATTTTCTGCATGAAACAGAGATGACTGGTAATGCATTATTGTTAATACCTAGAACATCATTAATGTTATTTAGAAAGTGAAGAAAGAAAATTTATTTGCTGTTTCAGCACAAGTACTGAGGTCAAGCAGTAGGTTTAAAACAAAGAAATAAAGTACTATTTTACACAATACGTAATTAAAAAATAAAGCCTATTGCTACAGAATATTATAGAGATCAAACTATAACTAAATTCAAAAAGTAACTGGTAAAAATCATGAAAGAAGAGGTAGTCAAAGATTACTAGGCAGAAGAAATTGACTGAGGAAGTCCCAAAGATTCCATTAGCTGAAACACAACAGGAAAGATCCTCATCCATGTCTCCTTTTTTCCCTCAGTAGCAGTGACTGTCACTTGGACAGGCTCCATGACTTCTCTTCTGACTCTTCTTCAGAAAGTTGGCTCCAACAGGGCTAAACTGTGATGAAAGCCAAGATGAGCATCTGATGCATAATCGTCTTTTCTTTTTTGATCTTACTCTTGCCTTTTACTAGTTAAGTCACTTTTGATGTAAAACAGTGTATAAGAAGAAAATAGATGCTATAATCTTGTTGCATACAAACAAAGTTGTAGAACTGGAATACTGAAAGAGTTCTTGAACCAGCAACAGACTCCATTGCTCTCATACACCTCAAGATTCAGCAAGACTCTAGTTTGTCATTTGTTCCATGGGTTTACACATAGTGTTAGGATTCTCTGTTACTTAAAACAGGTGGATATTCAGTATTGAAAAAAGAATGCAGCTCTATAGAAGTAACGTAGCTTTGTAGGAAAACATAGACTTTTTTTCAAAAGACTAAGAAAGCAAATAATAATGAATATTCTTTTGTACTTGTGCAAATTTTGAACAACAGTGTATTAGAGTTGTGCCATACATACCATCTGACTCTCGGTTACTGTAGGCACCGATTTGTAAAGACTGGCCTGCAAAATAGGTGAATATATGCAGTATTATATACAATATCATAGTGATTATAACAGTGACAGCAGAAAAATCCATGTACAGCACTATGCTTAGCCACAGAAGCTTTTCCCATTGATGCAGTGGTATGTAATTGGTAAGAGAGTATAAAACATTCTCATTTCTAGTTTATTTCTAGATATAATCAAACATAAATGCCATTGTTAAGATTTTAGAGATTCTTTTCTTCAAGTGCAAAAAAATTTCACTTTTTCACCTTGATCTAATCTTGAAATTTAAAGCCTTACTTTTCTGAGCCTGCCATTGTCTGTTAATTTGCAGCACCGATGTTATTAACACTGTCAGTTGTATTGGGAGCTCAGTCCAACCTTCTCAACCTTTTGTGACTTTACAGGGGGAAAATCAGAATAATACTCCTTAAGCAGTATCTTTTTTTTAATTTATCTGAGTATACACTGAACAGCAGGGACCCTATTTTCCAAATTAATGACAAATGTAATTAATGCAAAGTAGTTGAATGTGTGTATGAAATAACCACCTCACATTGGTGAGATTCAGAATTTCTGGTGCACTGATCTCTCACCCAATTCCTTCAAGACCTGTAGGAGTACAATTGGATAACACAGTGTTTCTGTACAAATAGCATGACCTTCCTTCATGTAGGTGTGATTTGGAGGCCTTGAGACTCTAAAATGTGAACACTCTTCAGTACAGTGGCAAAAGGTATGATTGTTAGATGTTATAAGCTGTAGTAGAAGACAAGTCAATACCATTAAATCTTGCACCCTCTACAGAAGGACCACTACATTTGGATTTTTACCAGCTCAATTAGATATTTTTCTCACTGTTTCAATTATAAAAGTAAATCCAGCATGTTTAAAAAGGGAAAATCATTCTCTTCTTTTGTTATCCTGTGACAAAGACCTCTGAGAGATTTGGCCACTGAACTCCAGTCGTGGGCTCCCAAGTGCTAAGTAGAGATGTTTAGTCACTCCCTGGACCTCTTGGTTCTACTCTTACATTGGTCTTAATAGCAGCGTCAACATGAGTCATGGTGGAGGACTGTGCTCCTTACTGAGAGCACCCACAACTCTAAACACTGATGCTGCTGGAGGAAACCTTCCCAACCAGTCAGGGACTGAATCCCAAAGCAGTTGTGATTTAGCACTAAATCTATGAGAAGTGCCTCTTCTGCCCTTGACAGAGTAAACTAGAGTTTTTACTAATGGTTACTTACATACTGGGGACTCATTCCTACCATGAACCATGTGCACTGGCTAATCTTACTGTGAGCTTAAAAATATCAAAATACTTCAGAATGATCTACAAATACAAGCAGGATGGAATAAATTGTCTAACTTCAGCGACACAAATTAAGAATAAATCTCATTTCAAAGGGGTTAACTGAGATATGTGTAAGCACAGCAGACCACATAAAAAGAAAACTACTTATTTCTGCGTATCTGTGTGCATTTTTAGCTGCTTCATGTTCTCCCATTTTTTCACTTGTGATTCATATCTATAACACTTAAAAAAATTTTTTTAGAATGCAACGTTCAAGAAGAGCAAAAATGTCAATACTATGAATATTAATTTTTCCAATCAATCATGAGAAATTCTTATTTAGAGAATTATTATTCCAAATCAGTGGTATCATCCCTACAGCCAACAGATATACACTATTATAAAATGGTGAATGGGATGATATCAAAGACCACATAGTTTTAAAAGTTATTAAATTACAACTATAGTACTTAGTTATTAGCTGGTACAAACTGCTGTAATTTCACTAAAGTCAGTGATGCTTTCACACTTTTTATACACTCCCTTGCTACTTGCACAGTTATTTACGTCCTTAAAAGGTTCTGATGTACATGAGAAAATAAAAGGTAGTTGAAGCCAAGGCAAATCTATGACATTTTAATTGTTAAATGGCAGACTATTTCAACATATTTGTATATCTACTACTCCATATGACCTATTGAAGTAATTAGCAATATAATAATGCATACATATACCTTTATATGTTTGTGGTTATAAATAATACATTAGCATTACTCATAAACAGTTTAAAGCTTCCATTTTAACAAAAAATGCCCTCAAAACAACATTTTGCTGAGCATCTCAATATTAGACAGCATAAATATAAAAGGATTAAGAAAATTATATTGTTAAATTAACATTTTAATTCTCTCCAGCAAAATTAATTGCATAAACTAAAAGCCTCCTACCAAAAGCAAAAAACAAGATTTAGAAAAAGAAATAAAAAGATGGGTAAAAATTATTACTCCAAGACAACCCAAAGAGTCATCCCAGACCTCCTGGCATTACTCACAATTTGGGACACCTGAAACCTTCCCCAGGAGACTCTGCTGCAAAGTACAGTTGGTAGAGTCCAAGAGAGACTGGATCCACCAAGTTCAGGCACCCCAGCACAAGCTGGGGACCCCAGTCTGTTTTCTGACACACAGAAAATTCAACATACTTGCACAGTTTATAGGAAAGGTTAGCTTATCAATAATCCTCTGTGTTCTTCCCAGACATGTTTTTAAATATTGATTTGTTTCATTTATCTAGAAAGTTCCAGTGAAGATTAGAAATAAAAGTGTTTGTAGGGGTGATTTTTTTTCCAAGCCAGCAAAGAGAAACTAATTGTATCCCTAGGCATATAAGTTAGATGCCTGAATTTATGGTATATGTCAGTCACAGTTTTGAGAGCTGGAGATCTGCACTGGAGTGGTATTAAATACACTCTGTTTTCACAGACTACCTCTGAAGTACACTCTTTTATTTCGTTAAAAAGCTCTCTTCCGATATTCTTCCTAATTAGTATGAGCCAGCACAATCTGTCAAGTAAAAATCGCAGTATGGAATAAAATATGCATACTGCCACATTCAAGAAGCAAAATTGAATTGATCAGTCAAGCATTGTGCTGTCATAAAACTGGGAGACCTTTATTGCTTTGCCAGCACTGCTTTGATTTGAGGTTCAATAGAAGTGCTGAATGATGAATAGTTAGCTGAGATTTCTCACCACATGACTAGACGAGTTGCAAGTAAAATGCAATAACTGTGTGTGCTAGTGAGAATTAAAATGTTAATTTGGTCTAATGTTTCAATAACTGAACAAGTTACTCAATATAGATATTTTCATCATATGTTGGAAAATGTGTGTATGTGACAAAAAAGCTTCTATTCACCTAAACTGTGGGGTTTCAGCCAGCTCTATACCTTGAAAAGAAAAATTTGGGTCAACCCCAAATTCTCATGGATAATCAAGAACTAAAGGACTTCTACCAAAGTACAGTGCAGGCTGAGTCCAAACAAACCCTTCAGCACCCATAACAGTCTGTTTGCCAAATAGCTGAGCTTTTGCCCCATGCTTGAAGGAAACAGCAACAAACAAGTGTGTGAAGAAATTAATTTTAACACCATATTCATAGAGGTAAAATTATCAACAGATCCCACAGTGAAGAGACTCCAGACATGATGGATTTACAACAGTAAGAAGATATCTCAAGTCTCAATTGCCAGCACTGTAATATATTCACTTCACTGTGTTAATCAACCCCTGATGTCACAAGCAAAGGTCTGTGCAGTTACCCAGTGTTGTACAAGAGGAGACAAAGTAAACATTTCTGCATGCAAAATATAGAGTAATTATAAAAGCACTTACATATTTGGTTTCACGCCCAGCTGCTTTCTGCAGTGTTGTTGAAATCTGGTAAAAAAATATATACATGAAAGATATACTTAATTACTCTGAAGAGTAACTCCAAAAGATTTTCAACATTGTGAGAGGTTATTAATTGCTCAAGTTCAGGAAAACTTAAGTTTTCCAGAAATAATCACACAATACGTAAGAATAGGGTACGTTTAAGTTTTCCTTGGTAGAAAATACTACTTAATTATACTGCTCAAAAACATTGATCCCCCTCTATTGAGGATGACATTTAATTTATCTCTGTGAACTCTTGTAACAAAATGCTTATTATTAGATACAGTGTGGTTGTCCCATTAAATTTAAGTCACATTTGCTCACAAGATAACCTGAAATGTTACATTTCTATGCTTTCATTTGTAAGAACTTGCTTTCCTGTGACTGAAAGCATTTACTTATACACTTTTTTTTTTCTTGTCTATGACCTTCTTTTACCCTCTGTTAAGCACTTTTTTTATCTCATTTCGAGATCCTCACAATCTTTAGCTTGGTCCCTATCCTGCATCCTGTTAAACTCGCCTTTTGCCTGCTTTCTTTGGTTTCATGACTGCTAACAGATGCCTTCTGTTCTCAATTGTCCAAGGAAGTAGGTTTTGGATGCTACAGCTCAAGTTAGTAACAGCATTTTAACCACTTCAGATTCTTCAGGCATTGGAAAACATACTCTCAATAACAGCATCTGCCTGCTTCTTCAGCTGCTATCATGTTTGTCTTTCAGACTCTTGACATTCCATTCGCTGCAGCATGCTAATTGACAGAAGTAATTTAGAAAATGAAAACTAACTTTGAAGTGTATACTGAATATAGCCACTCAGAAATGCTGGATCTGTGCCTGTTTTTGCATGGTGAACTGGACATTCTGCAGGATATTTTGAATGCATTAACTTTTTGATGTGTTCATCTGCCAAAAATTTGTTTCCTCCCATTTCCAGTTGGATTTCTGCCATTTTCACTTTCCTACAGCTACCAAGACCAATTTAAATTTACCTGGAGCAAATGGAATACAGGACCTTCTTCCACTGGTTAGTCATTCTTCTGAACCCAGAAGGCACATCAGTACAACTTAATGAAACCAGAAGTTTAGAAATATAAAATTAATCCTGCCTCTCACTATCTGTTTCTTAGTTACCCAGGATAAATGAGTATTGCAGACATCCTTCTAGAAGGGGCCACAGTAAAAATGAAATCAGAACGTTAGAACAAGTCTACTTATTAATTTAATTATCCCATTATTTGAAAATCAATAATGAACATGAAAAAATCCCAATGTTTTGAAAGAAGCTTACAGTCAATGAAGCTAGAACATTACATTGGTTGCTCTGTAGGAGTTGCTCGTCCCATAGATGGGACACAATCTGGGAGATAGCCAGAAACCCTGTGACATGGCAGGCAAGGTATGAAAGATTTCTTCCTTGTGGATGCTAGTTTTTGAAGCCTTAATATACAGTTTCTCTTCTATAATATTTCTCTTTCTGACTTCAGGAAAGTGTCCTGCAACAAACACTGCACTGACTTCAGGGCTACAGTTCTGTCCTTCCATGTCTTTTAAATCACCAGACACTTCTCCCAGTGTTGCATCTCTCAGCTGCAGCTTTGTGTTGCCATCAGTTTTACTGTTGCAGTAGGTTATACTGTGATTTTGTTTGCCTTGATATTTACCTGGAAATAGCCTTTGGTATGTGGCTGGGCTTATTCACCTACCTTGCCAACATCTGACTCCATGCTCATCTGCAGAAAACTTGGAGAAGACTCACACCGCCGCTGTAAAATTATTTTCAAAAGAGAATGGACTTATTAATGACAAGAGATGAAAGAAAAAAGAGAAAGTCAATTCCACATACTGATGGGTTACCATAGTCAACGGGTCCTGCAGGACTTGATCAATGACTGCACACAGCTCTTCTGTTTGTTGTCTAAGCTGGGCAGGGGAGCACATCTGAAAAAGAAAGATGGATCACTCAGTTAACCTTTGCATTTTGTTTTCAAATACAGTTGTGAAAGATAAATAACAGCACTACCTCTGAATGAGTGTCCAAAGCAGTGCCTTCAGTCACACTCTCAGGTTTCGTTGGCTCTTCCAATGCCTGCAATTCAAGAGTAATTGGTGTGATACAGAGTTCAAAATTTTAAAAACCAAACAAATCAAACCAAACACTTTTGGCAATATTCTGTTTAAAAAAGGTGGCACTTTCTGTTTCACCATAAAAAGATGGGGGGGGGGGGGGAAGAAATTACCGGCCTAGTAATGTTCTTCAGGTTACCAGCATCTGATTCTGAATGAGATGGGGGTTTACAGAGAAGGAGAGAGAATTCAAGCAGGGTGAACTGTCTCTACTTTTAGAAACCATAAACTACCAGTTTAAATAGTCTCCTTCAAAAATGCCCCCTCCTTCCCACTAAATGTGACACTGTGAGTGTGTACTCTGTGCCACGGAAGTGTCAGGTGGCTGCCACCAAAAGGAGAGCCACCAGATGCATAGGTATGCAGGTGAACAAGGCAGGGACCCAAGCACACAGGAGCCCTTTATTTTCCTCCAGTAGATGTTTTCTGTAAACAGTGTCTCCTGTTTAAAGAGGATGGTGATTTCACCTTGCAACAAAAACAGTGCTTGACATTCTTGGGTTTTAGCCAGAAATCAGAAATGTATAAAGCAAAATATGTTCTATACATTTGTAATCTCACACTAAGGAGCTATACAATCGCTCCAGAACAAAGCACAAGCTTCTTGTGCTTGAAAATACCTACTGCCTTCCTGTACCCATACTTGAAGCAGGTTTGAGAACAGTGAGAATCAGTTTGCTGAACCCTTCACTTCATATGGAAACTCACAAAACACCCTCAAAAGCCATAATCCACTGCTCAGTTCCCTTTTCATCTTCATCCAGCATCTGCAAAGCACATTCTCCCTGCCATCACCCATTTTTGCTTTGAAGTGATTTTCAAATAGACACCTGCTGAGACCAAAAATTACTCTGGAAGCTTGCTGATGTGTGAAGCTGGACTACAGGGGACGGAAGCGTAGGGTTTGTGGATTTCTTTTGTTTGTTTGTTTAACACATTATGTTTTTGTGAGGTTTCATTTTGCTGGTTAGTAAAAAAAAAAAAATAAAATCCCATGGATATGGGATTCTGCAGGAATAAATTGATGCCAGTGAGGTGGGATACAGAAGACATGTGTGGAGCTGTGAGGAAAATGTCAGAATCTTTAAAAAATAATAATACTAAAAAGTATATTTATTTCTGAGTTTAACTTTGCTGAGTAAATTTTTTTTTTCTTTCCTCGTCCAGCTACTGGCAGCATATATCTGTGTATGCCTAAGAGAAAAGTTCATGACAATTTACTTTTAATATTATTCTCATACCATCCCCAAATGTTCTTGCACAGAAGCACATTTATGGAACACCATGTCTTCTACTAAAATGAAGGGTAGTTGCTTTCCAAACATTTCTTCCTTCCTCTTCATCTCTAGACAAATGTGTTGGCTTAGAGTAGTTGCAGTTCAAAAGGAAAAAAGTAAAATAGTAATTCATTTTGATATACAGAAATTAATGTAATCTTATCCCAAGACAGGCCATGAAAAGATAAATAGTCCCTCATCTCTGCTGTCCCATCACAGTTAGCCATCTGAAGTTTCAGATAAACAGAGAATCCCACTGAAGAGGATGGCTCAGCTAAGGTGGGCTCAGCACTGCACTCAAGTACTGTGTCCCTAGTTCAACTTCAGTCAAGATTACATCCTCTTGGTAAACATAAAATGAAGTGATAAAATTAAGCGGAAGAGTCATTTCAGTACCTATTAGGGTCAGGATTGACAAAGCAGGCTGTTATAGAGAGATGATGAGTCTGAATATGACTTAGGAAAAATGAAAAGTTTTAATCAGTCATGGGTTTGGAATGAGGAAATTGCTAAGCTTCTCAAAACCCCCAAAAAGCCAGTAGGACAATAAACAAAATCAAGGACTTGTTAAGAGAAAACCACGTTTCTGTTTATGTTTCATAGTCACTTCACCAAAGTAGTGGGTGAACACAATCAAAGGTAAGAAGCAACTACCCCTAAGATTCAGGGGAATTTTTCTAGAGGAATTACAGCCACACCCTAAAGTCTCTGTTCAGAACCAAGGCTCTGGCTAATTTAAGTAAACATCCATCAGTTTCAGTAAAAATTGGGTACCCAAATATCCTTCTATTTTGTAGCCTTCAATGACTGAAGAACTCAGGTGAATGAAGCACCAAGGTCTGTGTGCTCCACTGTCCCTCTGAGATACAACCATCATGCAGGAGCCATACCAGTTTTCCTGCAATGTTCTCTTTTCAGACCTTTGGGGAAGGAAAATTTTAACCTACAAACTGATCAGTCTAATTTTTTTCACTGTTTTGGGTTTTTTTGTGGGGTTTGTTTTTTGGTTTTGTTTTTGGTTTTTTGGGGGGGGGTCCTATTTTTCTTTTTTTCTTATTTGGACAGCTGAGTCCTCCAAAGAAAGAGGAGAAAAAGAAAACTATTTTTGCCATCCCTATCACCTCTACAAAGATAAAAAGTTCTGTTTAAGCTCTTGTTGGCTTTTCAAAATACATCTCATATTTTTTTTTCATTGCCTTCTTTTTTTTTTTTTCACATTTCCACATAGAGAAAAATGTGAGATATAAAAATTACAACTAGTTTTTTCAAAATTATTGGTGTTATCATGCAACAATACTATGATTAATTTAAAGTGTTAGTGCTATCTACATGCTGTTGATTAACACTATCAACAGTATTCAGGATTCACTTGCTATGTTGATGATCTAACAACATTAAAAGCTGAACATTCTTATTTAGGCATTCAAATTTTTGATATATATGAAAAAACAGTGGGACTGCAGTTTGAAAGAAGGTTGCCATTTAGATAATGAAAATGCTTTCGTGACAGAATTTCAATGTTTAGATAAAATGAGGAGTTGCTGAACCACTAATTTTTCCCTCGAAAAGGGCAACTTTGAGGATGTGACACATATATGCCACTGACATCAGTGATGACTACAACCCTTCCCTCCTCTTTCCTCTCTTTTGATTGCTAAAGCTGTATCAGAGCTGAAAGGATACTGCTAAATGATCCAAACACAATCACAACCTCCAGTATTTTTTTAGAAGAGTGAAAGGTCTTGGCAATATATAAGAAATACAGAACATTATTTCATCCACCAGTGGACCACATCAATAGTAGGAGAAAAAGTGGATATTGTGACCTGGATCTAACACAGCTTTCTTCTTACTGTATCGTGAAAACCCTGGACTGAGCATATTTTCCCCATCACTGTCTTCTCCTGAGCTCTCAGCACACGCAAAAAAAATCCCATTGTATAATGGAACTTCACGAAGCATTAATTCCCTTAACTTACTTCTTTAAGATCCTGGGAGATGATGCTGAACAGACTTGACTATTTTTCCTCTTATAAAATAATTAATACTGAAAGCTGCAAGGCTCATGAAGGAAACACAGAGCTACTCCTACTTTGGCACATTTGGTTATTATTACAGATGAACTAGGCCTTTTACTTAGTCTACAACTGCACAGATTATTGGCTTGCTTTCTTACCATGAGGTATTTTTCTCCAGCCTTGAGAAGAATTTTAACGTGAACACCAGAAGTATTTTGGGAAAATTAAAATCTATTTTTATCAAAATATTCTTAACAAAGTCTTGTCAGAAATGCTTTCTAGGTCCAGAAACATTGACATTTTTGATAATACCCAATTGTCCAGCAGTTAGGTCAATCATCTAGGGTGAGAAAATTTTGCTTCCATGTTCCTGCTGTATGATTGCAAGGCGTGACTTGAATCTGCATTTGCCATGATCTGTTCCTATAGTGATGGATTTTTGATAATACAATAAGTAAGAGTTTACTCAAGGCACGACCTTAAAACTGTGTCCTCTATGTAGCAGAATGCTGCCATATTTTCTCAGTTGCATGGCTTTCTTTTTATTAAAGAAAACAAAAAAACTCCAACACACCCTCCTTTTGCTTCTACATGAGGAGGAAAATGCCTTTTTTTTTCCTTCCACAAGGAGAATGTACTGCACTGCTTACAGTCTGCTTTGTTGGTGATAGGATGTAATTACTAGGTCTTTGGAGTTTTCCTAGAAGTGTAGAAAAATATGGAAAGACTGGTTTAGACTCTGTTGAAGTTAACTAAATTGCATTGTGACAAGAGAAAACATGAAGAACAGCCACAAAGAGACACAATCAAACACCTAAGATATTTATTCTTTAAGACAGAAGATTCTTTTTCTACATTTATTTAGAATTGAAATTATTGTTCTCTACTTGTAACTAGTTGATAAATACAAGCCAGAAAAGTCGACATTTGCACCTCTTACATTCATAGCCAGCTATACCTAGTGTTTTTCAGGAGACTTGGTAAGTGTGGAATAAATCTCAACTGTGAAGCAGCTGTGCTTCATGGCAGTCCCTTCATCCTGGAATGTGCCATGTGTGCCATACTTCATTCCCAGTCCAGGCTACAGGAAGTCTGAGCAGAACATTTGCAGCACCTCTTTCCTCCCAGTCTGTGTGCCCAGGTTTCTTTCCCATCAAAATGGGATAAGAGAAGTTCACCCCCATCAGCATATAGAGGGGACTGTAGCTGATCAAATACAGCAAACCCAAATTGCCCTGCATATACCTTGCTTTAGATCAAAGACCACAGAATTGTTAGGACTTCTTGGTTTGTAAATCCAAGGCCTCCAACAGTTTTCTGGTTCCATCTCAAACTTTATACAATTCTGAATTTGTTTTAAGAGACTGTCTACCTTCAAGGCCCTTGAAAGAAAGAGGGGGCTCATAGGCTTCTCCTACATTGTCATATTTGGTTATTTTTACAGATGAACTAGGTCCTTTATCACTCTACAGCTGCTCAAATTATTACCTTTCTTTCTACCATGAGGTATTTAAAGTTAAATTTTTTTCCTTTAGCTCCTTGAAATAAACTCTTAATCCCTATCTATTTTGACTGAGTGATATTGTAATAGATATTTGATAAATACAATCTCTAAATAATAGACCCATTACTTTTTATTTAATACCTGATTAGGAATGGAATTTTGAATTATGCTGTGATCACATCTATATAATTGTAGAAGCTACACAAGAGTGAGTGTCAGTAGGGGAGTGACTCACTGTCTCAATGTTAATAAGACAGAAGGAACAACAGTGTTCACCTAGTCTGTCCTCTTTTTTAAACCACAGGACCACCTGGAATGAAGGGCCAAAAAACGTGTCCTGTCTTGATTTTTCAGTCTCTCTGAAAAAGGACCTTTTTCAATCTCCAGAATTTTTTTCTAACGGTTAGTTAATTCTTTCTGTTAAATTTCTGCCTTATGCTTATATTAAACTTGTTCATCTTCCTCATCTGGCCAATGGGTCTGTCATGTGCTAGGCTGGTGAGTTCATTAACACAGTCTATGACCTGCCTCATCACTATGAATTTGTGTGGCTACAATGGTACTGATGACTGACCCTGGTTAACATCAGCTTGATATCAGCATCTCTATTCTCCCTGCTCAGGCACCGTGGAGCTGTGCCCTTGCTGGTGAGGACATTGTCTTGCTATCCTTGCTGCCACCCCAGCTCCTGACTCACCTTCCCTGTGGAGCAACCCACTCTTGCTGCTCCCTGACAGAGCCTGACCATGCTGAGGATAAGTCTCTTAAAAACAAGTTTTGGTCTTCTGGCTGTGAAGAAAGTTACAGCCCAATCTTCCAAGAGATATCCTGTGCAGGGCTTTTTCTGAGCACAGCACAGGTGATGTAAGGAACATCAGGTTCACACAAATTCAAACAGCTGGGAAGTATGCCAGCTAGGAGATTTGATGAGATTAAGCCACTTCTGGGTTAGTCAAAGTATACATATATATTAGCTAATCAGCCTTTCCTTCTCTACTAATTAGCACAACTCTTTTTGAGTAAGAATACTGGAGGATAAGAAGAACATGTTCCAGAAAAACCATTAAGGTGATGATAGCCTAATGGTTCCATATGAAAAAGTTGAAAAATGCTGACTGAAATTAAAGCATCTACACAAATGTAAAAGAAAATAACTGACTTGAGAAACAAAATTAGACACAAGGAGAAAATTTAGAGGCAGACAAATCATTGTACTTTGCATGGTACACCAATGGCAGTTTTCTGTCATGGGATCTAATTAATACAGCAGATGAACTGTCACTATCACCCACATCACAATTCTGACTAATCTTATTTTTTGTGCCCACTTAAATAAAGAATTATAATTACAGAGTGGAAAAAGTTGATTTCTGATAATATGCATTTCTACTTCAATCAAACAGCAAAACACTGTTTTAGCACCTTAGGCTAAAAAATCTAGTCTAAAAAATGTTGTATTGCTAATCATGCATTCAGGTCAGCTATACCTATGCTTGCAGATACTCTATGCCTTCCTTCCTTGCTAAAAAAAAAAAAAAAAAAGCCATTTGGAAAACTTCTCCACATAACCATTATTTTAATGTTAATAAGCATCACTTATGCATTTAAAATCTTATGGTCTTAAATATCTCTTTTTTAAATCCAGTGCATAAAATGTTTTGCATAAAATGGGAGCATAATTACTGTCATTGAGTTACAATGTAGCATGAATTCCCTATCCAACATTTTTGAGAAGAATACTTGGATATTAAGGCTTGGAACAATGGGACCCCTGTGTGCCATGTGACTAGTTCATGCTTTCTTGTAAGAGCCATACTCTAAACGTGTCAGCTAACACAACAGGACTAGCTTAGGAGTACTACAATTAAATGCTGGTACAGATCAATAGGAGATTATTATCCATAATTCCCAAGATGGGAGAATGTAGTCAGGCCACGCTGAAACATACAGTTTACAAAGTTAATTAGTCAAGAGCCACTCCTAAAGGCAAATCCTGTAGCAGGGAACTGATTTTTCATTAGTACACGACTGCTTTTACCACTGAAGGATACAACAAGGCTACCATTCAACAAAGCAGTGGATAATCAAAAGTCTATCTAACCACAGATGTCTCTTGGGTTTTTGCTTTTTCTACAGATATTGACATTAGATTGCACAATTCAGTTTTGTCTATTAGGGATAAGAAACACACAGGTTGTGAGTCAGTGCCCTGGAGAGCACTAGCAAGACCATAAAGAGAAATCAACTTTCTTCTGAAAAAGTGCAATCAGATGGCTGACATTAACCCATTAGTTCACATTAAGAGTGTGCTCTTAGAGTGAATAATTTGCTCAGAATCACCTACTTGGCTTGGCTTGCAGAGAGGTGCAGTCTCAGGGTGCACCAACTAGATACTTTCAGGTCAAGTCAACCATGAAGTGGCAGTTTTGGCATTCACCAAATTCTTCCACCCACAAATAGTCTCTCTGCCCAAACAAAACCCTCCCCAAATACATTCTGTAGGGGTGCAGGATCTCCTGCATTAGCTATTTTTCTCTACAGAGCCATTTTTTTTTCACCACATTGCATGCTAAAGCAAACATAACCTTCATTAGTGCATTCAAAATGTAAGTAAAGGAAGGATCAGGTTTTATGCAAATGATTTAAAAAAACATTCAAGATTAAAAGAACATTGGAAAATAAAGGAATGTCTCTTTATTTTGAAAAAAAAATCTTATAGCAGTTCACTGTTAATTATTAGATCACAATCAGTAATATTTCAAGGGTAAAATTATCATCTTCAAAATTTGTACACAGTTAAGTTCACCCTCTCCAATGTCTTTAGGCTCTGCAAACTTCTAGTGAAATCAACTGAGTTGTGTATTGGAATAAATATTTAGATGTGTAGTCAGGAATGGTTAATCTCAAAGAGACTTATCAGAGGCTAAGTTCCTGAACTATGTTCTGAACAGAAAGCTTTTTCTGATAAAGCTACAAACTGGATATCATCACAATTAAGGACGTCTTTAAACATGTTAAACATGTAGCTCATTGCTCATCAGACAAAATATTTGTTAAACTTAGTGAGCAATTATTTTGAGCAAAACTAATTTGGGAAAAATATTTTTAAAATAAACATCCATGGGTATTTTGAACCCTTCATGCAAAATTTGAATGTTCAATTGCCTTTCAAAGTCGCATTATCTAATTAAGGACTATACAGCCCAACCTTTGCTGTCTGTGATTTTAGCAATAAATCAATGCACTAATGTCTGTGCTTTGGATCTATCTGCCTATTCTACAGAAAAGGGTTGTTATTTCAAGCTATGTACCCTGGCCCATGCTAGCTCTTAAAGTGTTCAGGAAGAATGGTAGTTAACATGGTAGTTGAAGAGGTCAGAACAATGGCCAGGACAGTTATCAAACTTTAACAATCCAGCTGGTCAAAACTGCATATCTTGGAATGTTAAGCAAAGCTGTTGAATAATCATTAACTGATCAAGATCTACTCATTGTCAGGCCCCAGAACAGCAGTGCTCCAGTTACTTTCCAGTAACAAAACAGACTTTGAGATGTTGCCATAAAAGGCAATTCTTTTAGGATACTGCTTTTTTCTTCCCTTTTACAGTAAATTGATTTGCAGAAATTCAGATTAGCAAAGTCTTTGATCTTCAGTGGAAAGTCGTTGACCCTGAGCAATGTCCTGAACAATAACCCTGAGCAGGTAGTTCCCTGAATTTACATTCTGCAATATCCCCCTTCAGAAATGTCAGAATGTGTACCTAAAGTTGAATGGTCTCAAATATACAATGAAATGCCCATGTCTTTGAGCAAACACTAACCTTCTGTTCCATAAGCAATGTGTTTGTAGGGATTGCTGCAAATGCCTTGTAGCTTGTCTTGATCTTGTACTGCTAAAAGGGTAAACCAGAAAGCAGGAGGAGAAGTAAAACAGGATAGAAGAGTAAGAAAGAAAGAGAGGAAAGGTATGACAGAATGAAAGACCATTCCAGTTATCTTACAAACACATTGCAACAAAACAATGCTTACATATTTCCTAGGACAGCTATTTCTTAAAGAAAATCTAGTGTTTTTGTTAAGATTTTAAAAGCCTGTAATGTACATATTTTGCTCTGAGGAATGAAGTAGGATAGCTTATAGCTTCCAAAAGAAGTTTAACCACTTGTGCTGATTACTATCCTTAAATGAATATCAGGAGAGGCTGTTAGGTTTTTTCAAAGTTTTGTGATTTGATATGAAAATGCACAGCTACTTCTGCCAGTACATCCACCTCAACAGCTGCTGCTGAGTGCTGCGATCCTGGACCACTAGGTCAGAGGGATTTCTGTAATTGGCTTTAATGAGATTGTTAGGATCCTTAAATGCTGAATTGCTTTTGTGAGTGAATAGATCATTTAAATCTTCATGCAGTTTTTCATCTCCTGAATAAGTAACTCTACTACCCAAACAAATAATTCAAATTAAGTATAGAAACGTTGACACTCTACCAAAGCTTACAGAACTGACAATCTAAACCATACAAAATGTATAGGTTTGGGTACAAAAATTCTAAGATCTGCCTTAAAAATTATTCTTTTCAAACAGTTTCTATTTTAGACTATATTAGCTTTCCCAGTTATTTTTAACTCTTTAGAAACCATATTTTTTACATTTTCTTTGTAATTATAGAGGTTGAATTCAGTAGTCTTTTTAAAAATTGATGAGATTGTTCTATACTTGTGTGATTTCAAGAGCTAGGTTTCTTAATCACGTGACTGCTGTAACTTATTTTTTAAAATAAGGATTTGCTACATTGTTCCCTTTAGCTAACAGTCTAATAAAAATTCATAAATTCACACAAGAATAGACTTTCAAGTTAGTAATTAATTATTTTTGAGATAGTCAGCCAGAAATAAAATTACTTGTTAATCAGGTCAGGTTTTTTTAATTTACCATCACCTGCAATAGTCAATACTGGTGATCACGAGATAACAACCTGGATCAGCATGTTGTACTTTGGGTCAGTCTTTTGTTACTTTTTTCTTTTCTTCGTAACTAGTAAAAGCATCAATGACAGCAGACAGGGCAAAATTTTATCTCAGATAAGAAACTTATATTGTTCTCACATGTATCTTGAAATACGGTAGGAGACAACCTTTTAATTATTTCTATACATAAAATCATGTTTGGTTTTGACTTCACTCAGTCAGAAGCTGGAGAATGACCGTCATTTAAAAAGTCGATAATCACAACATTCATACTGAATGAACGTGTTGACAAAGGAGAAGAATGCAAATGCTGAAAGTTAAGGGGTTTTTCTATTTTTTGATGGGGGGGGCACTGAAGGACAGGATAGTAATTTATATGAGATTTAGTGATTCTAACTTGTATGTCTACCATTTAGGTGCCTCAGTCAAAAACTAATGCCTTTCATAATTACAGGCATTTCTGCAGGATTAATCTCATCCCAAAATAGGCAACTAGAAAGGTAAAATAAAATCATTCTGTACATACTCCATATTCTCTCCATTAGTTGTAACAGAATTGCCCAAGTTGTGCTTGGATATCTAACTTTCAAATATCAAAAGTTGCATGAGTTTAATCCTGCCCTTTGAACATTTAGACAGCAACACTGCATATGAGTGCATAAACACACATACAGATATTTGTGTATATACAAAATCTATATACAGATAAAACATAATATACCACTCATTAAAGTAAGATGGAAGACCAAAATTCCGAATATTAAAATAGGCGTATTCATAAAACGCATCCTTGTTTGATTATAATAGAAATTCCACAGTAAAAATTGTGTAATTGAACATGAAATGCAATGTCTTCACTAGCCCACAGGCTTTTGCATCTGGTGAGATGGGCATCCTGTATGATAAGAACACTATGAACATTTTGAAGTTATTTGTACTGTTCTATGAACAAAGACATATCAGACTGTTAAAATGTAAAAGTTTCTATACTGCTTTCATGTGCTTTATCACTTCCAGATACTGTAGAAACTGTATTGTGCCATTTTCGCAATGTGTGAGATGACTGAAAAGTCTTTAATTCAGTTCCTGAACTATATGAATACGTTCCTTTACACATTATTTCACACTACCCAAAATTATTTTTCAATGCCTAAGTACATTTAATAATCTGCTTCACTGGAATCTAGCAGTAATTTTAAACAGCCATGGACAGTCAGGTCTGCTGGGCTGCACCATGGTCCAGTCAAAAACAAACTAACTCCAATATCAGAGCTTGGGCAAAAATCACTCTGGGGAGTCTGGGGGAAAACGTCCTACTTTTTTGCTCAGATGTCCACCTAAGATGCCCACAGGGCATTGCAAAGTGTGCTGGACACATGCCTATAGAGGCTTAAAATCAGTGACTTAAAATCAGCATAGTGTCAGGAGTAACCTTTCCTGTTTGTGGTAGGTGTTGCAGCTGTGCTGAGCTCCATGTTACTAAAGTTAGTTTGTTCTCCAGCTGTTTTGGGTAGATCTACATGCATTCCTGTGCTGCATTCAAATAGGAAACAAATCAAAGAATAATCAAAGTATGAAGCCCCATGAAACCATTGCAAAGAATTTTCAAACATTCACCAGAGATTGTTATTCCCCCGAATCAGAAATTTATCTGTCCCTACTCCACCTTACTGTCCATTTTGCTATATTAGGTCCATGAGGACATTATCAAAGTGTAATATTCATATTTTAAAATCATTAGCAAATATATGGGAAAGTATATGTTTATATACACAAACACAAACAGTTAAACAAATCCATAGGTTATCCTTCATTTTGCATTAATTGGTGCATGCATAGGCATGGATATAAAAAAGCTCTCCAATAAAGAATCCTTTTTGCATGATTGCTTTGATATCATGCTAATGAAACAGTTTAATGTGAATATTGAAAAGTATACCTAATGTCCGAATTCTGGTTTAATAGGTGTTGGTTACTATCTGTCTTAACATTGCTGCAACGACTGTTGAAGAAACATTAAGGTTGGAAGATTACACATGTCAAAGTCAAGTGCTTCTAGAAGCTGTTTTTCCCTTAATGTTCACTTAGCACATTCATATATGCAAAAATTTTGTCATGCAGTAACAGTCATCAGATGGAGCAACCTGCTTTTTGTCTAATTCTAAAGCTGAGCTGATTAAGACTAAAGAGACCTAAGTGCTACTTAGGATGTTAAAGTTGTCTCTCCTCAAAATTTTCCTTTTTTCTCTAGAAATATACTGAGATTTGAGTCTGGAGTATTATCAAACAGACTGTTACCATCAACATATCAGCAAAACTCATTGAGTTATGCCATAAACTAGGGATGGAAATAAGTGAGAGCAGGAGGAAAGGAGACTGTTGAATGCACAGTATCGTTAACTGTAGATGAAGTCTCCGACTCACATTTTAAAGCCACAAGAGACCTTTCCTACACTGACCACCCAGCTGCATTTAATTTAGAGATTTCATGTCTTCCACATCTCCAGCAGAGCCAGCTTTGTCTACGTGGTTAAAAATTATACCAGACTAGTGGTCCAAGTCTGTTATACCGGTAGACATTCTCCCAGTTTCCATGGCGTGGTGAGAGAGTTTCAAAAGTGCCACCCTATCGCATGATAAAGCAGAATTAGCAGGAAAAGGGACAACAGGGAAGTCAGAAAGGGTATAATAACCTCTGCAAATATAAACTCAGGCAATAGCTCTGTGTCACTAGCAGAGAAATTCCTTAGTGCCAGAGAATCTCACAGTGCTCATTGCGCCAATTAGCAGGAAGAGCAACTGTTTTGCAATCTGCAGGCTCAGTCGTGCCTTCTAGTTTTGTCTCAGGGGCTTTTTGTCTTGGAATTTCTACAATTTCATATCTCTTTTTGTTTTGCTAAGTAATACTGACAGGGTGTAGCGACACTGTACAGCTGTGCTTGGCACAATGGGTCATTTGGGGTTGCTTGGTTTTTAAAAGAACCAGCATGACAATTGCTACTTTGTGCTGATTTTAACCTCTCATTTCCAATTAACGTTTTCCAAGCAGTTCAAATCACCCCTGCCATAGCCAAGCTGTTAAGAACACATCTTACACAACTTGATCTGGCAGACCAGGCTATAATTTTGTGCTGTGAGCAAATAAATCAATAAACTATGGTAGACTTTCTATGATGTGCAAGCTCAACTATGAGTTACAGGAGGCACAAGGGAAGCACAGAGGGCAAAGATAAGATAAAAGAGTTCAGAAAGCCTTCTGCAATACTGATGGCCTTCTGCAACTAGCAGTTTCTCTTGTTTTCACCTACCTGCTGCATGTTTTTGGATCAACTTTCCTTTCCTTCCCCTTCTCGAGATATACCTTTGGATTTAAAGTGCGACTGATTCCCAAGCCCTCCTGCAGCAAGTGCCATCATTGCTTATTCTCACTCTGTGATGGCTCTTCTGCCTTTGGGTGGATGACAAAGAGCAGGAGCCATTTGTGAGACTTTTGTATTTGCAGTAGCTCACGTTTTAGGAAGCTTGGCTTTTCTTTCCCCCTCATCCTCTGTCACACAACGAGATCAGAGAATTAACAAGGATCAGAAGAATACAGAAGAAAGGAAAGAAGCAGAAGACTGTCTTTGTCTTCCATTGCTGACTCTAACCCCAAAGTCCCTCCTCAGGCTGAGCTCTGTTGTACATCTTAGTGGTTCCAGGGCAGCTGAGGTGAGTAAAGCATCCTGGGAAGTGAGGAGGACAGATGGGACGAGGAGCTTGTGAACTAGTCATCACTGGAACAGCCAGTTCACATCAATTAGATTAAGCTGCTTCTAGTGCAATTTTGAACCTAAGATCATCATATTTCTATTACTTTCAGTGGGAACACTTGCAGGTTGTCATTAGCATGGGGTGAATAGAACATGTTTCATAGTTTATTTTTGACACACAGGGTTTTAAGTGAGCTACAAAAATAAGTGTGCCAAATGTATATTGGATATAAACCCATCCTTAGTAGTATCTCATCCCACTCATGAATAAAGTATTCTCTTTTTTATGATAAAGGATTCCTACAGCATCTCCTCCACAATACAGAACACATTGACCGCAATTTGATACGGTAGGATTCAATCTTCACTATCTTCACTACCAATAAAAAACCTGTTCCTTTTCTATATTTTTTCCACAGCCCATTTATTTTACTAGCATTCTGCAACACGGATGTGACTTTTTCCTGCAGGGACAAAGAACTATTAGAAAACAAGCATGCACCAAGAGTACCTTGAGTTTGGTGTTTTCATGGTCAGGAGGCAGAGAAAAAGGCTGTGGTGAAGTCAGCTCTCTGGGTCTTGATGGCAGTATACCTGGTGACTTGTCTGAGATGGGAGATCTGCATTTTAGCACCGGTGAGGTGGCAGATTGCTCTGGTCTTGGAGAGGAGGAATTAGACCTATAACTTGCATGCACCAATGAAGAATTAAACTGCAGAGGGTGGGAATTAATATTACCAGTTTGTCGAACCGGTGGGGTAGAGTGAGGCTGTGGGAGAGACCACCTCTTTGAGACACTTGAAGGTGTAGGAGAGGAGACACTTGTATCCTGAACAGACATTTGGGATGAATCTGACTTAGACCTAGAAGATGAGTGTGAAAGACTTGGGGTAGGAGATGAGTGTTTTTCTAGGGTGGGGGAGAATACACCACTAAGACTGGTGGAAGAAAGCAAAGGGTATGACCTGCAGGTAAAGATGGGTGAGTAAGTGTGTACTCTTTGAGACTTCTGAGGTGCCCGGGATCTGGAGGCAGCATACCGCAGCCCTTCTGGAGAAGGAGCTAAGGAAGAGGGAGCTGGGGCACAAGGAGGAGGCAGTGTAGACTGCAAATCTGGAGAGGCAACTGACCTTCTATGACAGGAGACAAGGGATGACAGAGAACTTTGGGAGTCTGGAGAAAGTGTTCGAACCGGAAGGTGCTTTTTAGGAGAAAGGGACCTCGCTCGAGGGGTAGGATGAGGTTTGGAGGGAAAAGGCAGATGCTGAGCCCATCCTGAAAGACAATAATCCTCTCTGCTGGGAGAATCTGGCCATATAGGAGGGCTTGAAACAGATTTCTTGGGGGTTGGGGGAGTTGTTTTGGACTTTTGATCTATTGCAAGTGTTGAGGAATCCAGGGAGCTACGAGAAAATGTGGGACAGGAAGCAGGAGAAAGCGATCTCCTCTGAGAGGAGCCTGATCTCAAAATAGCAGTTAAGAGAGTCAGTCTGGTTGGCAGAGGGGATTTGACTCCTGACTTTTCTAAATTTCCTCTAGATGACATTTGTGTGCAAGGCTCATTTATACTACATATGGTTGAAGAGGAGCCATAAAGAGAGGGTGGAGACAAAGGTTTAGGAGTGGGAGATAATGAGTGTGTTATTATATGTACAGGGAGAGGAGACAAAGCATTTAATCTTTTGGAAGAACTGGGGGATGAAGGCTGAGCTGAGGATCCTTGAATTTCAGCTGAGCATGGAGGACTAGGGGAAAAACTTGGGCTCTTTGTTGGAACTGAGGATGTGGTGAAGTCTCCCATTTTGCAAACACAGCCAGGAGTATAAAGACTTGGTGTTTCTAGGTTATCAGACAATTGAGGAGTAGAGTACCAACTCCTTGATGCAGAAGAGGATATTTTAGACATGGAGGGATGTGAACTACGGGAAGCAGAGTGAAAGTAGAGAGATGAGTCTTGGTTAGAAAACGCAGTTGCTGACTGCCAGTTTTTACGGGAATCTTCCATCGAAGAGGCTTGATTCATGTTAACCATGGCACCACACACTACTTTCTGATTAATTGGAGAAATTAAGTGGACAGCAGGTGGTTTAGAGGAAAGATGATCAGAGGTGGAAAGAGTAGAAATTAACTGGAGAAAAAAGAAAAACAGAAATGTTAATATAGGTGGAACCTGTGGAATTGTTAAATACCCACATTTCGGTCCTGTGGTCATGCCTATAGGCTTTCCATTAGTACTGCTGTGTGGTTTAAAAGCTCAGGGCTATCTTAAATTTGGACATATAGCCTGATGGATAAGGCTCTCTAGGGGAGGTGACTGAGGCAGACAAGTTATGCGCTACTTTGGTTTTATGAGACCTCAGTTTTGTTGGCATAAGCAAGGTTCAAGGCTACAATGTTTTTCATTTTAGGTAAAATCCAATACAGTTGTGCCATGAGTGTCCAGAATCATGTGATGCCATTCCATTGTATAAACACAACAGAAATTGAGAAAATTGCAATAGTGTCCCACCTCACTTCACCAGTTCAGTGGAAAGCAGCCTTTCTGAAAATGGCATTCAAGTAAATTGCTCATTTTCTAATTCAGTAAACAACCCCTTCTGCAGCACTGTGATATCAGAATGAGAAATTCATTCTGAACTACTTAAATCAGACATCCAGTTTGGTTTTCACTTTTGCTGTCATTCACAGAGCAGTGCATTTGACAGTTTGCAGCCATGTAAGAGTCCTTATCCCCTTCTCCACAGTCTTTCGATACACTAATAAAGCAGTAACAAGCTCTTTCATGTGCCTTTTTTCTTGAGTCTATTCTAATTAGGATTTGTCAAAAATAATTAGACCATACAAGTATATTATCAACTCTTTATACAGTTTCATGCTTCTAAAGAAAGAAACTCTCTTAAATCTTCCAAGTTATTATAATGCTGAAATTAAAAACTGATGTATGTACAAAATATGAATAAAACATATCAGTATGAAATAGTGAGTTAAGTCAGCTGTAAAACCAAAAGGGTACAAAGTATCACCTAACATTTGACAGAGCAATTTGAAAGTAGGGAAAATGGATCTAATTTCATCAAACTTGATATAAATACAAGAACACCTATTTAACTACTGTTTGATACCCTGAGAAGATTATGTAGCTCTATAAAAGACAATTGTGTCATTCAGTTTCCACACACAGCTTGCCCATGGCTGTGGCTCAGCCATGAATTATATTTTTTAATACAAATGTCTCACCCATAACAGAGAGGAATGACTATTATTGTTATTGTTATTATGTAATATAGTTTTGATTTATCACAAAAAGAAAAATAAGAACTAATCAAATAATTTTCAAGTGAGAACACATACCAGAACAAGCTGCAACAAAAAACAAAACAAACAAACAAACAACAACAACAACAACAACAACAACAAAAGACTGAGAGGCTTCCAAGGGCTAAACTACACCTAAACCACTAAATATGTGTAAGCACCACTTCAAAATCTTATTAGCACTTATAGTTTAAAATGAGTGGACTCCTCCTGCTAAATGAGACCATATGAATAGCAAGCCCTGTAAACCAAGGATACTTTCTGTATAAGGTAACTTCAGAAAAACCATGTCAATGCTTTGATTTATAGAAATAAACACAAGACATCAGAATGCCTTTATAATCCCACTAACTTCCGCTTGTTTTATACATGTGCTAAGGTGTCCCATTTGAAGGAAAATCAAGGGATGGATTCAGGGTGAATATTAGAATATAAACATTTATATCCACTATATCATTGCACCATTGGATTAAAAAATTATGACTCTTGCTGAAAAAGCTGCTAATTAAGAAGAAGCAAAAATACTGGAAATTGAGGATAATTTACTAACCCTTTAGCATTATGAAAGATTATTGTTAAATATGTCATGAAAAATAAAATTATTTAACAAGTTAAAAAGCAGTGTGGTAATAAATCTGATAATTTGGAACAGCCTCCTGAATTTAATAATGATTTCTGGAAGTTGATCAATTATCAAAACAGAACTTGGGTATAAAATCTCTGTATTTCAAAACAGAATAGATAAACTTCCCCTACAAAGACAACAGATTAAAAGAAAGTGGGCAACAAATACGAAACTTCATAATAAAAGAGGAGGATGTGCAATGACTTCTAAATAGTTAAAACTTAATAAGAAAGATTTATAAGCAGCTAGGAAAATGTTCATGGTAGCAGATGATAAATACGTTCCTGCAAGTGTAATAAAGATATTTTGCAGTTGTCTTCCAGTTTAAACACCACTGAACATTTACATGCTGAGCTAATTGAGCCATTAATCAAGTCTTCAGAAAAAAAATTTCTATTGTAACACAGTATTAACCACATCTATAAATGATCAACCTCTTATTTACGGGACCAAGGAATCATAAATCCACGTGGGTTGGAAGTGACTCCTAGAGATCATTTAGTCCAGCCTCTTATCTCACCAGCACCAGTGGGTCAGGGCAGCTGTGGCCATGTCTCACCAAGCCTCTAAAGCCCTAACGGAGTTGGCTCCAGCACCCCCAGGACACCTGTGCCAGTGCTGCACCACCTCCCAGTGAGGAAGCTGCTTCTGATGTCCATCAGGGACCTCACATGCTTCAGTTTGCAGCCACTGCTGTCTCACCTACCACTGCAGAGAAGAGAAGCTCTGTTTTCTCCGTAATTGCCCTTCAGGTAGCTGTGGGCAGTTCCTAAATATTTCCTTGGCTGCCTCTTGGTGGGAGTCAACAAAGCCAACTCCCTCAGCCTCAGCTCACGTGCACCAGACACATTTACAGCTTTGTGCTGTACCCCATTCCCCTCCTCACATCTCTCTTGAATTTGGGGGTTGCTGGCCACCAAGCTGAGTATTGTTTTAGAGCTCCAGCCTCACCAGTGCCGGTTGGTGAGATATAATAACTTCCCTCTATCACTGGAATTTTTTCCCCTTTGTTTTTCTGTTCAGTTTCTCTACTGATTTAAAACCCTCCTCTAATTGTATTGGATTAGTGCAGAGGAAGTCAGTGACCAAACTAGATTTGTGTTGCTTTGGTCTGTGACTCAACTGAAAACCTTTTTGTCCTCTCAGTAACACCTCAGATATACATTTCCCAAAAATATATGAAGAAAGTTGAAATAGGTGCCAAGGTTACCATAGTTCAAAGGGACCAAGGCACTTGAAAAGGATCTTGATGCCTCACAGACGGTAATTCAAGAATTATAAAAGTGGTCATAGTATTAGTATTGAGCCTTGCCCAGGAGACCTTCAACACATTTGAAATGGCAAAACTGAGCTTTTCAGTGGTCTTTCTGGTGAGGTCACATTATTCTGGAAGGGCACAAAAGAAGTGGTTACTTATACCAGCAAGACCCTGAAAAATGTGCTGGTCAAATAGGAAAATGGAAAGAGTGAGGCAAACTGAGAGCCCCAAAGGCAAAATCATGTCTGAGAGACAATATGGCTTTGATGTAGACTTGGTCCTGGGGTGAGTTAACCATGCTTTGATCTCAGTAGAATTTGATTATAGATAGGAAACAATAAAAGAAAATTACCTACAATGCCTGCAATCTGAAAACCAGAAAGTCAGAAGGAAGCACTGGACTCTGTGAAACTTGTCTGGGAAACTTGACAAACTCACTGGAGACAACACAGTAAAACAGACTGTGAACTGAAACCCAGTTAAGATAGACGCCATTTAGAACAGTCCAGTTCCTCCCAGTATGGAAGGTTCATTGTCATTGTGATGGCAGGAGTTTGTAGGGACTCCTGACTTATCTTTCTGGAAAAGCCAAGCCAGATGGCACTCACTGGACAGAGGAATGCCACGTGACTTTTACTAGCTAAAAATCCTACTGGTTATTGATCCCCCACAGCGAGTCAAGAAATTTCTCCTAGCTGGGTTTGTGTTCTGGCATTCAGGGGAGCAGATATCCTACTCAACCCAAAGAGTAAAATCCTAAGGGCAGAAGTTAGTCTGACTCTCCATTACCTGGCTAGACACTCTTTAACATAAAAAAGAAGAGGCAAGAAAACCCCAACACAATATATAAACAGTAAACTATCACCAAAAAGTTCCAAGTATGACCAGAAAAATGGATTCATTTTTCAGACTTTAAATATAGTGTGGCAGTTTCCAACATCAGTCAGAACATTTATGTCTCAAAGAACAACAGAAGCTTCCAATTTTGTCAATGTTTTCCTTTTTTTCTTTCATTTAAATGAAGTCAGAAATGAATGAAGCTATAAGTTGAGGTAGAAGCTCTGGTTCAGTTAGAGTGATCCCTTCTGAAACACAATGGTTCCCAAAACTGGTCCTTACCTTTTTTCACATCTGACAGGAAACTCATAGTCTAATCATGCTTTTAAATTAATGTAATGTTATGTGTAACAACTCTTAAGTGGGACATGATACTGCCCATATAATCCAATAACTGACAAGGTAGCCCATATATGGAATCCTCTGTAGAAAGGAAAGGTACCAATAGAGAAAGAATGCACCTATTTAATCTTTTCATATTTTTCCAGCATTTCAGAACTGATGATACTTCATGAGATATCAAACCAGAAAGAGTGATGCCTAAGGAAACACCTTAGAATCAAAACAACAGTGAAAGCTAGTCTAGTAAAAACATCTTCTTCTTACGAAGCCATAGAGGTGGCTAGAGATACTTGGATTATGAAGACTGAGGAAGTACTTACAGTCTTGAAAACTTGTGACTTAAGAACAATGATGAGATATGCAGTTACCCATATTACATACTACCTCTCTTCACGTTCAGGTGAACAGTTAGTAACATTAGGCTTAATTTCTTATTCTGTGCAATCTGTATATGTTTTTACCTAGCCAGCCAAATCCCTGTTTACTTGTCAAGTCATCAAGCATAAGGAAGATACAGCATATGAATTTTTCTGTAGAGTGTTACAAAATCCACCCAATTTCTGTGATAGCTTTTAAAGAAAACACTTAAGTCTGACAGAATCTGCAAACTGAACATTGCTGAAGTAAAATCGTATGTCCCTAGGACAAGTAGTCTTTTACAGGCTGCTTCCCCTATGTATGCCTTTATACCTACCTCAGGTAAAATTCTCACTGATTTCACTGGGAGTTTCTTAGAAGAAATGAACATTTCATAATACTGCAAATCCCAAAACAGAGGGGAATTCTGAGTCACAATTTCCTCAATTAAAACTTGACACTGAATTTGATGAAAAAATGAGTGGCAAAAACATTTCAACACAAGATAATAAATCTTACTCATTTTCATAAACAAAGTAGCCATGCTTAACTTTTGTTTTTAAATGATTGACGAAGAATTGCATTTTCAACTCATGGAAGCCCTGTCAAAGTCAAATGTCTGAATTTATTCCATATGAGAAGGATGTTGCTATTTTGCTAAAGGTGAAATTTTACAATGTATATACACCCCTGGATACTATCAGTGCTCTTTCCAAGATGGGAGATAATAACTTTTCACGTGGTAGATAGAATTGATGCATTTTTTAAATGCAACATTTCAAAGACCTTTTTTTGAAATGTCCCAGGGAGAATTTAAAATTTAATAAATCATTAAATGCAACCTATAAAGATCAACATAAAATGGAACTATTATCTTCATTAGCTCTTTACATCTGTGCAAAGTCAGTGTTAACTAACAGTCAGAATAACAGGATTTTTACAGCCTCTTTCTCTTGTAGAAAGGGCTGAAGTGAACACCGAGGAAAAAAAATCTAGGTCTGGGAAGTCTAATGCTAATAATTCAAGTGATCTCAAAGCTCCATTGATTTCAATGACCTTAGCCAATTTAGACTACCTAGGAATCTAACACCTGATTAACTTGCTGTCATGATGAGCTGCTCTGAAAGGAAAGAATAGATCTTTATTACTGCTCCACATACACACCAGAATCGTATGGAGAGGCAGCAAGTCAGAAGTGTTGGGTCAGCTCCTTAAAGTCCAAGTGTTACAGAAATGGCCAACAAAAATGTTAATTAAAGAATAAATTGACCAAGCTGCTTTACAAACTGGCTCAGTGTCCATGTCCTGAAAGCTTTAGAAAATAAAGGTTATCTCTAGAGTCTAAAGAACAGGTTACCTGATGTTTTTGTGTATCAGTAGTACTGTGGGAAAGTACAGCACCTGGAAGGTGCCCATCGCCAGGAGGTTGCCCTGCCCCAGTGCCAGAGGAAACATGGGATGGGGTCAGCAGCTGAGCACTGATGGGACCATAGCCATTGGAAGGCCGATGAACATCATTCGAGGCAGCAGCTACTTCATCTTCATCACCAGAGTCCGTAATCAGGATAAACTCAGCCTTAAAAAGGTCATTCTCCTGCATTTCTCCTTTGCTTGAATTACAGCCCAGGGACTGGAAAGCCATTCGGGTGTTGTCTGCACAGACAGTGGACACACAGGCTTGTCTGGCCCCACTCTTTAAGGCCAACTCATGGGAGACTGTGTTAGACTGCAAAAGATAAAAGGAGAAAGATCCCAATTAACTGTATTTTATTTGTGTTCCCCAAAATGTGAAGTAATTTAGGTTTTCAGGGTGGCTGGCTCTGTGCTACCAAAGGTGCAGAGGGCAAATGAAGAATTTGGGCATGAGCGCCCAGCAGAAACCACCACCCCAGGGAGCCCCCTGCTTCCAGCCCCCCATCCCCTGCTGCAGGGGCTGCCTTCCCAGAGACTCACAGAGCAACAGGGGACTCTGAGCACAGCAATGGCCCGGGCTGCCCCAGGAGCCAAGAAGGAGGGTGCAGTCAAGCTGAATGAGCTGTCAGACCAGACTACAGCAGACACGATGAGAAGGCATTCCGACTGCGGGATCCACAGGAGCAGACAATGCTCCTCAGAGGAGTCTGACAGACAAATCTGGGACAAAACCTATACATATTAATGAAGAAACAAAGGCCCTTAAGAGAGGGCATTCTCCAAAGAGAGCAGACAAAGACTGAGAGGTCAGAGAGCTTTACTGTTATGTTCAAGCTTCTCAGCACAGACCGCAATTGTTCTTTGGATTTTCTGCAATTTCCACATCCAGTATGTCACTTCTCAAGCATGCTTTGGATGAGAGAAGGAATAGTGCAAACTGCACATACAGCACACACATCATCAAATCATTTTGTATTGAAACTATTGTAATTCTTATTTCCCTTGGAGAAGGAATAAGGCAAATGAATAGACATGCTGTGTGCTGCAAGAGAAAGCCTCCAGATGGGGCTCATATTTGAATACTGTTTGAGGAATACAGTAATTACAAATTTCCACTTCACTTGCAGCTCCATGAGTCCCTGGAGCTCAGTTCTTTGAAAAAATATTGGACCACAAGGAGGGATACCAGCAGTATGAGTTTGACAGCATTATTTTGATTATCTGATGTCGGATAGTTTCTTAAAATATTGTTCAGATTCTAGACATTTTAGAAAAGGGGCTAATCTATGCTATTGAAGGCCTCAGTACTGCATCAACTGCCACAAAAGTATTCTCTACCAACTGAGAAACATGGGATGGATGACAGGAAGAGCTGATTCTGCTTTACCAGGGGCATTACTTGCAGAAAAAACAATACAGAGTGGCTGAAAATGTAACTAACAAGTTAAACATCCTGAGGATAATATTCCCATTAGTGTCTCTTCAAATACATCCATCGTTTGGCCAGGTCTAACCCCTTTTTAGACAGATAGGACATTGATAATCCTGGAGCATGTTCAGGTCAGAGAGCTCTGAACTCCTGTGAAAAGTTTATTACGTGGAAGAGCACCCAGAACTGCAGCCCCAGCAATGTCCCACGGAAGGAGCTGTTGCTCAAGGGCAAAATTGCTCTAAGAGTTAATATTAACCTGAAGGTTGTAATAGCTTTTCAAGCAGCATGGAATAAAATAAGAGGCCATTAAATGTTGTGAGGCAGGAAAGGAATAACAAATACTGTGGGTTGATTTAAGGAAGGAGAACCAGGAATGTTGTGTTGCTGGCTTCACCATCACAGGAAATCGCAGGGACAAGCTTTCTAAAGTGAAAAAGATCACTTTGACTTTGATGAATTACAACGCAGCTACGAAAGGGATTGGCACCTCTGCTGGAAGACACAGCACTGGCACTTGCTGAAACCAGGATCCAGTGAGCAACTCTTGGTCAGTTCCTGTGTAATAACACCCTTCTCACACCACCTGTGATGCCTTGAAGATCAGGAAGGAATTCCCCCTCATCTGCCAAGAATATAGTCTTGCATGACTGACAGAGGACAGTATTGAGACAGGCAAGGGTTTCCTTCCAGTATAATCTCTGCCAAAGGCAAAACAAGCTATTGAGCAGACATCGGGCCTTCTCTTGCACAATGATTCTACATCTTGGTAATTAAAACCAAGCACAAGCCAAGAAACCATTCAAGGGAAAGAGCTTCAGTTCAGTGATGCTTAAAATAACTTTTTCTGTATCTTTTGAAAAAGTGGAAAAAATAATGCAAACAAAAATCTACCTTATTTAAAATTTCTTGCTTGCTCAGATCCGTTGGTTCCTCTGGAATTGTCACAAGGAACTTAGAGATATCCACAACCTCAAAATGAGTTGGAAGTCGTCCAATGGATGGCACAAATGTGAAAGTCAATGGTTTGGTTCCAGATTCTTGAGAAATGACCTACAAAACACATAATTAGTTCAACCTTTTTATCCAAATAAGGATGATTTTTGTCAGAATTGAAATAACATGAATAACATGAAATTAATAATCTATGTAACTTACAAGATTATTATTAACTATATTGTTTGGTTTTGGTGGGGGTTTTTTATCATGTTTATTGTTTATTAAAGTCTTCTTTAACAGACAAAATACTGCCTTGATTCTACCCATCAAAATATTCTAATAGTGTGGCACAGCAGACAGGAGAACATTTGCCCAATAATTTGTTATTCTTTCAATTTTCCTTAAAAAATTCAGAAAACCATACTCAATTACTTTCAAGGCTGTTTTTATCTTTATTTAACTCCACTTCAGTAGAAAAACAATTAAATTATACCAGTGTATGTGGCCATATTATAGGCTCTAGTGTATTTGCTTTACAACTTAAAGCAAATTGGGAAAACCTTTGCTCTGCAAAAAGAAAGCAAAACATGTTCAGAGTTTCTAATGCAAATGCAGTTAATTCTGAAAAATGTCTGGGATGAATTCTGATTCAAATATCTTCTCCCATTTTCCATTCAGCCACATATACCAACTAACTTTGTGTCTGGCTGCTTATTCCTCTCTCCCCATCTTGCCTTCTCTCTAGGTCTGAGTACATAGGGCTTGAAAGCACCAAAGACAAGAGAGACTAAGAGAAGACAATTTCACCTAAAACGTTCAGTTTTATCACACTGTTCTCTCATCCCTCCCATCTTCTTCACAGGAGATACGAGACCCAGGGAAACAAAGTCCACATCATGTTACAACTCTCAGTTGCTTTGCCAGATATAAAGAAGAGGAACTCCAAATGCCTCATCAAGGTAAAAGTAGGGAAGCACATCCCTCCATTGAACCTGACATGCTGACTTTCCCATTACTTGTTGTAAAAAATCCTTCTTTCGGATTCAAAACTATGGAATATATTGATTTTCCTTTGCTTTATCATCTGATTTAAAAGTTATGGCAGTTAATTGTCTTTTCAATAAACTCTAGTATGCAGAGGCTCGAATTGTATTGAATGAAGCAGGAAAGCAGGATTATTGCTTTGTTGGGTTTTTTTCCTTGTTTATTTAAAGTGAAACAAATTGGAGAGCTACGACTCTCATTATGCTTCTTTGTAATTTGCACCTGTAAGTAAATAGCAGTTACGGAACAGAGTGGAATTATGGTGTACAATACTTGATCTTCTCGTGGCTGGAACATGAAAAATGATAGACACAGATTTCCAGTTTTAAAAAACTATAAGCAAATACAAGTTACTTCCAGAAATGCCTCCTGAAGTGCTTGAGCAAAACAGTCATGTTATTTGTACAAACGCTATCAAGCGCTTTTTCTCTACAACTCCGCTCTCTCAGACACATCCAGATGTGCAGGTACAAGGTGGTCTCCTATTTTTCTTACCTCTCCACTTCACACAAGTGACTAAGCACTGGTGTATGTGATGCATGGCCTGAAACAGTAGCGCAAAAACCGACTGATACATGCTCCAATATACCAGGAGCTCAGGGTGTCATTTTATGTGAAGGAGAAACGTGGGTCTGTCCTCTCAGCAGCCAAGGTACCTGAGTCTGATCATTGCTTTTCATAAAACAGCAACACAATTTTTAAATATTATTAGCCAGCACATTAAGTACTTAGTCCTTGCTCCTGATAAAAGTCAGAGTAACATCAGTGCTCACTAGTGATCAGCTGCCAGTCCCTGCAGTGCAGCAAGGGATGAGAGCACCTGCTGTACCTAAAGGTGACTTCAAGAAGCAGGATTACCTGCACACAGGCAGAAGCAATGATCACATTAGCATTAGCAATTTCTATACAGCTGATCTGATTCGCACTCTTACAAAGTACCTGGGTCTACACTAAAATCAACCAGAGATGGCCTTTCCTTTCCTACAGATATGTAGTTGTTCTTTCATCTTCTGTCTTTAATTAGGATATGCAGTTGGTGACTCTGGCACCTCGGTTGCCTTCACTAATATTTTCCCCCTCTACCTCACCCTCTTGTCATGCTCTTGTTTTGACACTCAACAGCAGCTGTTCTGTATCAGTCAGTATTCTTGATTCAGAGAGAAAAATATTCCTTATAAAAGAAAAAGGAAGAGTGTGCAGATAGCAAGCCCAAACACAAACAGGTCTATAGACAATTACAATCAAATGTGCTAACATCGTTAATCTCACAGTATTTCATCTGCATATTTTTAACAAGGAAATACAAACAAAAGGTGACACTATAGGCTCCAGGCTGTTGCATAGTAATGGGGACATCTTGCTAGCATCTAATTCTGTACTGTGTCTTACCTTGCACTTCCAATTTTATTGCTTTGGTATAAAAATTAAAGAACACACAAAGAAAACCTTGCTGTGTTTGGCCTAAAGACACTATGGAAATAATCCCCAAAATTGTTTGCAAGCTAAAACTAAGATAGGAAGACACAAAGATAGAGAAGCAAGAATTTTTTCAGGTGGAAGATACCATGAAAGGATAGCATTATTTATATTCCCCTAGAGTACATTATTTTCCTAGAGTTTAGAAAGCATACATGAGCAAACAGAATTATTGCATTTCAGAAAGTTTTAAGTTGCCAGATGCTGTGTGAGGCAGTGATAGGAACGCACTCCTCTTAGTTTCACTCACAGCAAGTGAGAAACAGAAACTTCCAGCAGGTAAAACTGGTCATGCAATCTGGGCTGCATCACAGAAACCCAGACAACAATCAAATATCACAAGACTACCTAGAAAATACAAACATTTCCACTGGAGGAAACAAAAGAGACATATTTCTCACTTAAAAATGTTTTAAGTAGTTATTTTCATTTTATGGATTTAAAAAAATAAGTAAGAATACTTTGAAATTTTAAATTTTAGTTGAACAATGTGAAACAGAAGGAACTGTTACACACTACTTTTTTTCCTAAGGTACAGAAAGGATTTTTGCACCTTTTTTCATACATTCATCTCATTTACTCTCTCTCTCTGGCTGACGTTTCTATCCTTGAAGAATTGAAGGAAATGAACAGGTTGGACTTCCAGCATTTGATTACATCTATTAATAGCACTCTAACATGGAGAAGTAAACAAGAGAGACAAACTTAAAATTCAAATATATATAAACATATAAGAAACTTCTTATCATTCTTTTCCATAATCAGTAGCAACAGCAAAAGAAATTCAATGCCATACATCCTCTGCTGCTGAAATTCATTTGAATCAACGCAATTACAGGAACAGAAAAATACCAAATGCTGAATCAATTGAAGGAATTGACTTCAATCTATTCAATCTATTGAAGTCAATACGAAGGAATTCTGTTTTATATTACATAATCAACTTTATGCACAATGAAATAATTGATTGTTTCTAATTGTAGCATTCATTTTATTTAGGTCTTTGAAGAGCATAAATTATAGAGTTTAATATAAATAACCATTGAATATCCATCAGAGGCTATTGGCTGCTGCATAATACATTGCCAAATAGCTTCAAAAGAAAAAACTTATTCTAGATGACTTCCATGAGTTCCTATGTCATCAACTTACAAACAGGTTTGTTGCATAATTTATAACATCAATTTACAATTGCCCTAGGGATAGCAACTTAAATTATATTAATTATTGTTTTCATTACCACAGCTTCTACAGTCCTTAATTGTAGAGCACATTTTTAATGTCTTGGTTACCTTATGAACACAAACCAAGGCTTCCATTTAATCTATCATATGCTCTATATGCATTCAGCATACTGCCTATTTTGTAATTTAAATTGAGGTCCCATTGCTTCTTAGGATTTCCTTCTGGAATACAGATTGCTAAAGTAAAAGAATATGCTGGTTCACATTACCACTTCTACCACTGATTTGCTCATGTAAGTCATTTAAAAAATAAAACAACATCCTGAGAAAACCTCACTCTTGATCATCAAGTACTTCCTTTCGAAGATATTTATTTGTCTAAAGGCCAGAAAAGGAAATACATGCATAAATAATAGCAAACTAGTAAGCGTGTGTATCACAACATAGAGGCACGTTGGCTTAAGCACTATTTTGCTCTTAGCACAGATCCACATGCCCACAATTCCTGAGTGATAAATATAACTCTAACACAGAGAGAGAGCACAGCTAACGCCATTCACTCAGCCAGGGAGAGAGGCCATCAAAAACACAGCCTGGGTTCTGTAACTCCTTTTCCGTGTTCAGACTAAAGTCAAACCACAGAGGCATTGTCTCCTCCTCACACAGAGAAAAAGTCTAGTCTACTACAGATGGAATTATCAGTTAATGAAATGTAAGAATTTTCAGTCTGTCTTCATATCCTGACTTTTTATAGCTATCACAGTAACCTAATATGGATTAGCTGTTTATTGTAGAATATGAGCTCTGGATTATCTAAAACCTTTTACAAACAGAAGCAGATGATCATCTGAACACCAGCTTTCTATCTGTGAAACTTCAGGGGAAAAAGCTAAATCCATTCCAAAAGGCCAGGATGAAATTACAGTCAAGCTGAAGTTTGTGCCAAAGTTCCCAGTGACAGCTGTGGTCAGGGCTCCCCCAAGCCCTGTGATGTGTCCATTGTATCACCTTCAGTAAAACAGTTTTTTCTTCTTTCAATACACACTAAAATGCAGACAAATATCTTTTGAAAATTAATGTGTGTAAAGCACTAGAAAAAGCAAATGAATAATAGTATAAAATTGTAATCTATTATTCAAAATGCAAGAGCTCATTCAGATGAAGTGTTTCTTTCCAAACATAATTTTAATTAGCTCTTCAGCCCAGCAGACTCTATACAACTGTAATAGCCCTTTCATACTGCTCTACACATATGCAGCTAAGTTCGATGAAAAGTAAGTAAAGATAACCTTTAATTTCCTCCTTTGGCAAAGGAAAAGTAAAATGCTTTGCCTGTTATGTATGCTTAACTGACTTAACTGAATGCAGTTTGAGTAAATGGTCATAAAACAGACCCTAAGGTGACCTAGGTCTTTAAATCATATTTTAGGATCACTAACAACCTTATTTGCTCCAGTCTTCTAAACCTCCTAAGAAACAACATCTTTTAAGCTAAAACACCTTTGTTGTAACATCGCAAGCTGCTCTAGTCTATCACCTCCACACAAAGCCTTAGCTAGGCAGTCCCACACCCAGATTGCCTCCAGCTTCTTCTCACCACTTCCTTCTGTCTGTCCTGTGTGTTTTATGCAGATCAATCAGAAATCATGCTGAAATATTACTGCTGACTTTGCACTAGTGTGGCCAGGTTTGCCATCTGGTCTTGCATAGAAGGCAGTCAAGGACTGACAAAAGTAGACTGAGTAAGTTTGAAGACTGCAGAAGAAAATAAAAAAAAAAAAACAGAAGTGGTGCTGTCTAACATGTACATGGACTGCTTACCACATACATTAGTGGCCAGAAGTGGGAGCCTTCAGATCAATCCAATGCCTGTAGATACACAAAAATACCTGCACCTAAACTGGGGTCCTTACAAGGTCATAGGACCTATGAGTTCATATGTAGAACATTCATAGTAGCACACACACAAATACATTTACAAACTCTGATATACATAATATATGCTTATACCATGTCATGATACTTCTGTCCAACAAAAAGCCTGCAGACTGCTTAGTCACATTGGTGTAAGTGCAGCAAGGCACAACAGATGTCTTTTCCAGTCCATTTTTAACAACTTCATCTCAATTATTCAGTGAGAAATTGAAAATTAGAATTTACTCTTTTTCCTGAAAGTTTCTTGCAATTTCAGCCCTGCAAAAGAGTCCCAGAATGCTGCTGTCAGCTTCACAGAAGTCTTGAAGCACATTCTCATCAATTCCCCTCATTGTCTTTTCCCAAATGCTGCACCTATAAATAAACAGGTGCCATTTTCAAATCAAGCATTGGGAGTAGAAATAAATCCCTACTTCCATCTGTCAGAGCTGAAAGATCAGTCTTGTGGGATGATGCTAGCAAGGAACTTCAGTTTTACAGTACCACACGTCAGCCATTAGCCCTTGTCCTGAAATGGCTGAGTGGTTGAGAACAGAGGGATTTCAGCCAGACCAGCTGCCCCACACAGAGCCGAGGCTCACATGTAGTGAGGCTCCTCCACCACACCACTGAGCACTGGCAGTCCAGCCCTCACCACCACAGGAGAATCAAGCCCACATGATGCTGCCACCACAGATGAGCATCTCAGCAGTTTCCCTTTTTAAAAATGTGTTGCAGAGCAAGTTTGGTAACACACCAGTGATGCTGTTGCAAGCAATGTATTTCGGAAGCAGGTGGTGCCCAGAATTACATTTGTGCCTATACATATCCCTGCATGTGTCTTCTAACAGACCATTAATTTTGTACAATGAACTAACTATTGACTCCAGAAAAAGGAAATAAATAATAAATAAAACACGTCATGTTAGCATAGCTTGAAGGCTGTTGAAGAAAAACAGGGGATTTTAAAAGATGCTTCCAGAAGTAAAAGAACAAGATAATAGCAGAAACCTTGAAAGTGCAACTATGGGATAGGGGTCCTATAGCTACAGGCACAAATCATTAATAATCACTTATCACTCATTACAGGAATGCAAACCTGTGTCCTTTCATTAAGGACAACAGAGGAAGGAAAATGTAAAACATTGCAAACATCATAGAATTTGGATATGGAATCTGCTGGCCAGTGAAGAAGGAACAAGTAAACTGTAAGCAAAGATACTAAGGAACTTCAAGTGGGCTCAAAGCGCACAGTAAGCCCCACCATCAGCATCGTGCACCTCCCTGCAAACAACTGGAGATGCTGGCAGTGTGCATAACAATGTATAGAAAATAATGAAAGTGGTAGAAAAGAGGAAGTTTGTCTAGGTTGGTTTTAACTGTATGATCATGGAGAATGAACTGTAATAATAGGAGCATTTAAAGTATGAATATCACTGTAGCTGGACTACCTCATCATGCAAACCCCATGTATGTGAGAGTTCGTGTGTATCTGTGTGACCAGTACAATGAGGAGATGCTAAGACAAAACAAACTGAAGAAAGGGTAAGTTTGAAAGGTAGTACATGAAAATCTTTTTCACATGGGTAAACTCAGTAGATTAGTGGTCCAGTTGAATACACAAGAAATTATAAATTCAGAATACCAAGAGACAGCCCAATCTGCCCAAGACCAACAGGACACACTGGAATCAGCAACAAACAAGTTGACCCCTACCCAAGAAGGATGTATCTGCTATACGCAGAAAAAGATTGCAGGATTACACATACAGACCACTTGCCTAGAAGCCAAAGGCATATTAGTAGAACCTTCTGCTTCTGCAGAAAGTGTTGTCCTGCCAACTGTGGCTCCAGCTGCATAGCTGTGAGTTAGGGCATGATTGTACATGAAACCTGTTTGAGTAACCAAATGCACCCTGTGAATAATTATCTGCTGTTAATAAGAACAGCTTCATTCTATTAATGAAAATATCTTGGATAGTAAAAAGTGTACTGATAAATGTTTGTTATGATGAATGCCTCCTCTGACCTGTCCCCCTGTCAGGGAAAAGGGAATTAAAAACCTTATAACTCTGTGATTAGATTGCTAATATTTCAATTAAGGTAACTAGAAATTTTTGTGTCTCTATGTGTGTTTCTCAAGCTTGCATAAGTTGCACAAGGTAGTTTGTCTTTCACCACACCCTTGAGGCTTGGTAGTGATCTGAAGGCAGACGAGATTGAGCATTTCCCAGCTGTGCAATATTTCTACTCATTTTTGAACACCTTACTGCTTTGTTTAGACGCAACTGAAGGCAGACTTGTACAGCCTCACTTCAGCAATGAGGCATTTTAAACATCTCCAGGTTAACAGTTGTGTGTGAAATCCCTCATGGATTCTCATGAGGATGTGCTGGATGTCTGGGCTCTCAGTGCTTCATGGTGAACCTGCTGTTAGCAAGAGCACTTAGCAGTATTTTGGTGAACACAACAGCATTTTTTTCAGAACAACATTTTCTGTGTATTCCCCCAGGTATAACTCTATCCAAAACAATTCAACACAGAGTGTGAACACCCCTGTCATCCAAATCTGACAGCAAGAAATGAACAACCATGGCCCTTCATACCATGGTCACCTGGTATTGTAGCACCTACTCTAAAAAAATTCTCCTCAAACCCAAATGACCACAGGTTCCGTCTCAAATTCATTCTCACCACCAGCACTTTCAGCAAAGAAAACTGTTTCCAGGAGAGGACACAAGATGGTTTCAAACACTCCCCACCCAGAGACTTCAGCTACCTCTATGTAACTTGAATATGCCCATTCCCATGTTCTAGGTTAACAGCTCCTGTCATTTTACCTCCTGCTCCTGATAAAACCAACCAGCTCCAACTGCTCTCATCCAAACACCAAAACACAGGGAGATGCTCACCCATGTCCTGCAGGTACTATATGCATATGTCTCCACATGTCTCCTCATTTTGACTGTTTATGTTTCCCTAAAAGTTTCCTTTTCCTCTTATTTTCTTCTTTTATTACTTCTGTGTGTGCTTAGCTAAACAACAATAAAAGTACATTTAACTTTTTAATAGCTTTTTCAGTTTAGTTTATTAATTTTTTTTTTATTTTGAAAACTGTAAAAGCAAGGGGTTTTGAGACTTAAAATGTTTTGGACAAGTTTGGTTTAACAGTAAAGTAACTTTTCATATAGAAATAATTGATCTGGTAAGGTGAAAGGAAAGGTTAATGTGATTTGCTTTTGGCAACACAGATTCTATCAAGTACTCTCCTGTGTTTCTATTATAATTATCCTAAAAAGTTTTATTTTAAATTTATTTTAAAAATTTAATTTAAATCTTTGAAGAATTACATTTTCAATAGATACCTCCTTTCACAAATTGCTATATCTTGTGTGTGAGCACTTGTCTTGCTAAGGAACTATATCTTTGGAGCAGGGATCCAAAGGATATAAAGAAACACATAGAGCTGTACAGCTTAAATTTTCAAAGGCCACCCACATACCAATGACAGACAACAATGCATCTTTCACATTTTGGCCTTATCTCCCTAAGTGATCCTGACATACTCTCAAATATGATTTTCAGGACTCAAAAAGCCACCTGGCCTCTGGATTTATCAGGTTTTTCTATCAATCAGTGAAAGGGTATTTTGAAAAAAAAAACAAATGCTTTCATAGATTTCAGGACAGGCAAATTAAAACTTTAGTCCTTATCCACTCATATATGACCAGGCTGAGGATTTCCAGTTAATCTGCTATCACTTTTTCTCTGCCATCCCAGCAGACAGCAGTGCAAGTCTTGTGATATCAGCTAACCTATGTTATTCAACTCTTTTCCATAAAGAAGAGAATGGAGTTCTCATTGATGACAATTAGGGATACACAGAGTATTTCAGAAATATCAAAATTTTCAGGTTTTGAACAAAGCATATGTAAGAGAAGGCAGTTAGTATTTCAATCACTAAGAAATGGATTATTTCATCCCATATTATCAGCAATAGGCTTCCCATCAGAAGCTGCACCACCCTTTACAGTCATCTATGCAAATGATTTAATGAATAATCAATACAAGCCCCTCTACAAGCATTCTTACCTGTCCTCTGCTAATTAAACTCAGTGGGATGATAATTCAGATGACTCTTTCTCCAGACTGTTGTCTGTAGTATGTCAAGCACAGTCGGAAGATAAATAAAAAATTAACATTAAAAAATCAGCAAATAAATGTCTGTGATAGAACTGAAGAAGAGGTCCTATTTTCCCCTTCTCAGCAAGGATTTTCAGAGCTCCTTTTAATGAGCTATTTTCTGAGTAGGTCTGTGTGGGCCCAGAAGAATGCTGGCTACAAAGAGTAATTATTCTGGCACTCAACTACTAACAAACAATAAGGTAAAGCTGAATGGCTGTAGGCTTCTTCTGCACGTTCACAGGAGGGCAGGATAATAAACTTAGAATCCTGTTTTCTTCTCTGTGATAATCATTAAAATGCAGCTGCCTTTAAACATTTAACTTCAGCTTTTCCAGCTCAAGTTCAACAGTGACAGGGTCCTTTTCATATGACTTTATTTGTTGGGAAGAATAGCTACACTTGTTCAAGTTTAATAATTTTATTTTTTTCAACAAAAGTGTTTGTCATTTTACAAACTTGACTTTGTCTCATCATAAAACAAAAATTCTTAGCTCTCCACTTTGGCATAATCATCCAGCTAAATACAGCCATGTACCATTCTTCAGATATTTTAGAATGTAGGAGAAAGAATAGAAGAGCTGTAGGAGAACAGCAGACTGTACATTTTGCACCAAGAACAAGCATAATTTCTGCAGCCAACAGATCTGGACAGCCTGCAAACTGAAATCTATACTTTGCCTCAGGCCTCCTGTGCAGCTCTCAGTAAGCTGTCTGAGTAACCTTGTCTATACTTAGATATTCTACATCGACATGATTAGTTTTGGTGAAGGTAACACACATAGTTAGCACGTGCCAGCCTTAACTTAGCACAACTCCCACCTCTCCAGCTTCTGTACCTAGGAATGACAAGGCATCTAAAGCTCCCATGTGAGTCCAGCCAAGCAGCTCTTCCTGGCTGGGACTATTCCATTCATATGGCCATCTTCACCTATGTCACGCTCTGGCTTTTGCCCTACAATTCATATTCCCACCAGAAGAGTAATATAAACTATGTTGTTCACTTTCAAAATCAGGTTTTCCTTCTTTCTAGCCTTATGGTCTTACTCTTATATTTCAGTGCCAATTAACACATCTACTGACCAGTGATTCTTTCATTCCTCTTTTTATAAACTTATTACGATTTACTAATTCTTATCATGTAATTTTCTCTTGGTCACTCTTCTTTCCATTTCCAGTTTGCAGTCTAACTTTAAGTTATGGCAGAGTTTACAACATCTGAAGTGGATTTCTGGAAAAGTGAGATAACACTTCATGACCAAATATGACACTAATGTCAAGCTTCTAAAGAAGAGTCTTCCAGATTTAAGCAAAACCCCATCAATCTTGTAAACAGTACTTCAGGCTTTCCATTGAAAATGTGCAAATAACACTATCTCTATAGATGCTATGAACTGACCAGAAGGATCACAGTATTATAAAAAAGGGCAGGGGACATAATTTCAATGAACAAAAATCCACACACTGTCATTTACTTCCTACCAAGATTTTCTTCTGAAGTTCCCAGTATGAGAATTCAGGTGACAATGCAATGCAAAACACTTTTGCACGTAGTAAGAAAGAATACAGATTCAAGACTTGATTCTTATTTGTACTTCCATGTTGCATCTTCATTCTAAGCACTTGGAAGAAGGCATGGATGTAATAATCATAGCTTTAGATTAAAGAAGCAGTTGAGTTCATTTACTGCCAGAACTACAATATCAGAGATTTTATAAACATTTTTATCTCCCTAAAATATTTCAAAGCCTGTGTTTCCTATAATACCACAAAATAAACTCATTACAATCAAGGTCAACCCTAACAGTAATTCCAGTGTATTCCATGTAGATTCTAAAACCACCCTCACCACCAGGGAGAACTCTTTACTCTCAAGTTGTGTGCTACCTGACATTACTAACATACACCACATGGGGTGTATTCTTCCTCTACTCCTGTCCAGAGGTTTAGCATTTTGATGATATTATGCATGTTCATAAGTCAAGGTTCTCTTGTGCTGTTTTTTCTATTAGCTAAGGACACATGCCCTCTTCTTCAAACTACAGGTTTTAACTTCCAATATTCTGTAGCCATTTAAAGGGACCTTTGCTCCATTTGTCTTAGTGGCAGATGACTCTGCAACCTCCTGAGAGCAGAGCTGCCAGATTCAGGGATAATGTTGCTTGCTTACTGCAATGCTCCAAAAATGCCTGGATTAAGAAGAATCCTGCAAGACTTCAGGAGAAAAGATGATTTTTTTTTTTTAATCACTCTGGACCATTTTTTTTCTGAAAGTTACTTGAAATATGTCAAATTTACCCAATATCTGAGAGAAAATGAATGTGATTCTGAGTTTCTGAACTTGGTCGTAGCTTTGAAAAGGGAAGAAATATATCTTGGATGTCAATTAAACCTTATTTCTGTCATTACTGACAGTAGAGCAGTACCATTTATCATCATACTCCCAGTGATAACAACGTACAAGATTTCAAAAAGAGACTCAACTCTGAGTTAAAGTTAACTTCAAAACTCTGGAAAATAATATAATAAATGCATAATTTGCTACCAGCAGAGATGGCTTTTTATTTTTCATTCATCTCCTGAAAAATGTATTTCAGGTAGAAATGAAGATTGCAATTCAAGTTATATAAATTCTGAGATTAATATAAAGTTTAAAAACTATCAGTTTGTTAGTTTAAGATATCAGTCATAGTTTTAATTTCCAAGATCTGGGATCACTAAACCAGACATCAAATATATATCCTTAATTTAAATTCAACAAGAAAGAACCTATAACTCAGGTATTAGTTTTTCACCCAGTGTTTTGGTAAGTCAGAAGATTTACAGATAATAAACAGATTTGAACTTAATAGAAGTCATTCTTACGCATCAGCAAAGGATTTTTGTTAGTATTCTTTATCCCAGAGATTATACGTCCTGTGAACAATATTAAGAACTCACAAGCATTTTTAATTAAGCTCTCCTATCTGTGTGCACAGGACATCATGCAATCTGAAAGCTTCATAATCAATTTTTCCTGAACAGCTTCAGCACTTTACATAACAAAGAAACATATCTAGTTTCAAATTACAAAAAATAAATTAAAAAATACTAAAACTGTAAGTCACGTATTAAGAACATTCTAACAGCAATGTATTGGCAATCCAACGTAATTTTAATTATTTACACTTTGCACTAAACCTTCAGGTTTTTCAAAATAGTCTTAATTTTTGCAAAAAAAAAAGCATTGCTGTATTATTTGTGTTCAGCTCTTTTTCATAGAATCAGACTTCATGTTCCTACCAACTAGGGTTGTTTCTTCAGGGAAAAAAAGTGATTAGAAACTCAGTCTTGCTACCGTTATCCAGCTGAGGTTTTGATTACAGCAGAGACTACAGGTCTGTGGGAGAGCTCAGGCACTCAAGAGAAGGACAAGGCAGATATGCCCACAGGACCAGTCCTCTTCCCTGAAATACTCATTCTCTGACTCTTAAAGGAAGAGTAATCAGTGACCTGTATCTTACCAAAAAGTAGTTCCCTCACACAGTATATGTCTCACAGTTCCAGACTCTGATTTTGCATCTCCCCTGCCCATTATGTCTTCTTTGTTAACAAAGTTGATATAGAGAAAAAGAGTTTGAAAATTAAGAGAATTAAACTAGTTATTTTTGAAAATAACTCAAAAGCCCTGTTGTACCAAGTACTTATTTTTCCTCTGCAGTCCAGAAAAGTTTCTTATAGAAGATTACCAAATATACTAGTAGCTGTTAAAAATTCACTAATTCAAAATATTGCCTTTCATTTCATTAGAAGAAGGCAGACACTGTGGTGTGGTGCATGTAGGAACCCCTCACCTGACTGTGTTGCCATTGTACATAGGAAATCTCTTCTCCTTTGCAGTTCTGAAGTGGACCAGTAATTTTTTCATTTAAGCATTTTCTTACACATTAAAACAAGTCAGTTTGCTTGAACAAAACCTTTTAACAGAACATATTTGGTCTCATTCACTTTTTCTCTGAAAGGTTCCTTGCATCCAGGATGGAATGATTAGTGGAAACACCAGACCAGAGAGATAGAACTGCTTTTAAATATGCTTCTCTTTGAAAGACAAGATGGAAACTTACCCAAAGTTTCCTACAGTGTTGATGAACGCCCCAGCTGCCAGATTATTTTCAGATGTCTCTTTCTCAGATGTGTTTTTCAGCATAAGCTTCAAAAAGATGTCTTCCTCCACAAGCATCAAAAAGCAAATTTGCCAAAGGTTTAAACCTTCAGATAAAGCTTTTTCCTAGTCAGAAATGTCAGACCCAGTCATTGAATGTTATAATGGTGACACAACCTTCCAGGGTCAGAGAAGCATTTGGCACAGAAATCCTGATGCAAAGGCCTTGGATGAAGGATTTGAGGTGCGAGCAAGGAGCTTTAGGTAACTTTAAGATGACAGGTTTTGTTCTGCAGTACTCAATGGAACCTGCCTTTCTCCTACAAGCAGCCAAGACCCACTGCAGCACCTGATGGTCACAAACAAGCCAGAAGGCTGGAGGTGAAGAGTCTTTCATCAGCCTTCAGTCTTGTTCCGAAACAACGCATCTGACAAACACACGTGGTCAGAGACAGATTTGAAGCAATTGGCAGGCATTTTTGTTTTGCTGCACTGGCCTGGAGCTGTTCTTGGCAGAATTCAACAGCAAAAAGGGCTTAAAAAGAGGATTTGTGCTACAAAAGAAAAAAAAAATCGGATCTGCTTAAGAACTCCTCGGCTGCTACAGAGGACACAAACTGTTTCTTAGCCATTACACTTTCACTCCATTTTACTAGAACCTCAAACAGCCACTAGGCAACTTTGGCAAGCTTTCTATAGAAACTGTGTGTCTGTGTGTGTGTGTATGTATTTGTAAAATGAAAGACTGCAGAATGCTATGTGAGTAGAGGTGAAGTGTCAAGAATTTGGGATTTGTTTTTGCAAGGAGCTCAGTCAGCAGACTATATACTTGTCACATTACAATAAACTAGGCCTTGCTCACATGAAAGTCGAGTTTTTAATGGTTACCTGGTAAAAATTTTGATTTGAGCAAGATGTTATGTAGTTTTTGAGATCCCATAAAAATAAAATTAAAAAAATAATAAAACAAGCTGTCATATATTTTCACCTTCCGGCTTAAAAATACACTTCATTCCATGAAGACTAATGAAAGGCACAGCTCCATAAGAATCATGCCATATCATATCAAAAGACTAAATTCTAAATGATCAGCTTGTTTCAGCCCTTATAATTACCCAAATGGCACACTTCGGAAGTTTTTTTTCTCTCTAAACTTGGTTTATCTCCCTTGGAGAGTGTGCACCCAACTGTGAGTTTATTTTAAAAGGTTATTATCTATCAGTGGAGCTACAGATAGTGAACCAACCATCTATGGGCTGCTAGATATCTGCAACTGCAAAATAAAAAAAAAATTACCATGAAGAAAATGGGTTTACTTAAATAGCCTTCCACTACTTCTTCCCTGGACAGCATGAGATTTTGTCTCCACTAACAGGGAATAATTAATTTAAATATGTTAATCAAGCAGTTGCATTCTGATGTCCAGTAAAACAAGCCTCAAACTTCACAAAACACTCTTTCGCAGGATTTCTTAGTCAGCAGCATCATAATTCTGCATCACTTCTAACATATTTAGCTTTTTTTTTGCTGTTTGTCATCATTTTGAAACAGCTAGTATACAAATACACAGTTAGAAAGTATATTCTGGGTAAGAATTTTTACATTCTCACTGTGTCCCTCACTACAACCAGTAAAATAAACCCTCTGGTAAGAATTCATATTTCATCTCTGTTCAGATTGAGTTTGCACTTTTCCAGCACCAGCAAAAATCTACCAACCAAGTTATAAAACACACAGCTTCTGGGAGCCTAATTAGTGATGGTTCAATGCACAAAAGTTTTTTCCTTTTCTAATTCTTTTTTAATTACTGAAAAATTAAATCTAAAATAAAATAAAGGTACAATATCTTTGAAAAATCTGCAAAGAATGTAATTTACTCATGTAGCAGCAAGAGAAGGTGCACAAAAAAGCCGCTAAATGTTAGTTAGCTGTTAGATCTTGACATCAAATGTAAAAGATATTCAAACACTCAATTAAATTCTGTTCAGAATGCAGAGAACCATTAAAAGCTTCTTAAAACTTTGTAAGGAAAATTGAATCATTAGGGGTGAAAGCCTCCTAATGAGTAAGAACATTTAGGGGAGAAAAAGTTAAAATACCAATCAAAGCTAGGTTAGTATGAAGTAACACAGACGGATTCATTTAGAAATAGATAGAAAATCTACAAAAACATCCATGTAAATAATTCATTTTTAGGGCAATGAAGAAGCAGCTAAGGACTAGCTGCTGATCAGGACATGGGAATGAAAAGGACAATTTAGATCCCCCACTCTGGCCCAGTGAATATTCAATTAGTTAAACAACAGGAAAGACTTTCATTAGGAGAAACTCACTGACATAATCTGTGCCTAATGATGGGGTACTGTAATTGTCCTGCAAATGAAGAGATCTGAGTTCATAATGTTGGCCCCTTTCTCACAGTGTTCTCTAGGTGTCAGCTCTCTGCCACAGCCTGAGACAGGACACTGGACCAGTCGAGACTCTGGTTGGTCCAGTGTGGCAGTTTTTATAGTCTCATTCTTGTAAGAAACTGATATCTAGTTCAGAGGCCTAAATTTGGAACGAGCCACAGCTGAGAATGCTGAGCAAGGCAAGCTGCTGCCCTGTGGCCCCACTTCAGATGCTTACAGTTTTCAAGGGCTGGGGTTTAGTCCCTTTTCTACAGTTGGTTTATCACGATGCATCCCTGAGGCAGCTCCTGATCATGACTCTGGGGTGATAACTTTCCTAGGTGATTACTGCAGATAGATCCAAATTACCCCTCCTTAGGCTCCCGAGCTCATGAGATCTGAGCCACTCTGGGTCAGCAGTCATGCAAATGCAACGTAATTGTATAACACGTCACCTAATTTAATAAGTACAGCAGAGCTCTGTGCTAATCAAATGACTCATCCTCAAGTGGCCCCCATCCAGATGGTGCACAGCGTGGTGGGAGGCACTAGCCTGCTTTCCTTTACACATGGCCCTCCAAGCTTTGGAGGTAGCATGTATGTAGCACTGCCCAGGGGTTGCAAAAGATCCCAAAGCACCTGAAGATTAGTGCTGCAAAGGCAATGCTGGACAAAGAGCCACTGCGGTCCCACCCCGAATGACTCACAGGTCCCAGCAAGCACCTCTCAGTTCTCACAAGAGACCTTTTTTGTTCAAATTTCCTGCACTGCTGAATTGTTTATATCTTAGAGAAACACCCACACTATCCTTCCATAGTATCCACATGGTGAAAATAAGAGTCTATGGCCAAATCAACTCCAGTGAGATCTAGAGTGGTAAGACTACAGGAACCTGTGCAAGTAAATGCCTCACCGCTCAGGTTCCCACCATTCATTCAGAGTACATGCCAGTTATATTCCCCTCAAATTCCTGTACTTTGGAGGGTTATGCAATTTGTAGTGCATTTTTTTCCAGAATACCTCTGCTAGATCAGCCTAGTAGTTTCATACCAGTCATTCACAATCAGAAGTTAGCAACCTGTAATGAATTTTATATTGCAATAAAATGATTGGCACATTTTAAAATACATCACTCATTACATTAGTAATACTACTATTCCACTGTGAACAGTAAAAGTATGTTTTTCCAGACATCTAATTTTGAAGAAAACATAAAAAAACAGATTTGTAGTGTGAAAAAGCAAAAAATCCTTGAATGACATTGAATCTCTTTATATCTCAGATTGCTGGCAATGAAATTAATTGTATGACAGCCTCTCATAAGAAAATGTTACCTATAAGCATTTCATATCCAAACAATTTATGATATCTTTGTCACTAGGAGAGAAAGAGAAAGAAAGAGAGAGAAAGAAAGAGAGAGAAAGAGAAAGAAAGAGAAAAAGAGAGAGAAAGAGAGAAAGAGAGAGAGAGAGAGAAAGAAAGAAAGAAAGAAAAGAAAGGAAGAAAAAGAAAGAAAGAAAGAAAGAAAGAAAGAAAGAAAGAAAGAAAGAAAGAAAGAAAGAAAGAAAGAAAGA
>JAWWES010000115.1:91451056-91482201 GCA_035583135.1 Lophotriccus pileatus
CGATGTTGAGCCGCTGGGAATGTAGAGCCTGCAGTTCTTAAAGTCAGTCAGCAGGGGGCGCTGTTGGATCACTGAGGGTGTAGAGCCTGCAGTTGTTTGAGTCAGCCAGCAGGGGGCGCCGATGGGTCACGGCAGTCACCACGTGTTGATCTCTGCGCTCTGAGGCAAGCTGGACAATGGAGCCCTCCCCGAAGGGAGGGAGGAGGGGGGAAAGGGAAAAAAACCGCAGCTCCCAGCGCTGGAGCAACGCACGCTTTCCTGCTGATCCCAGACGTGCAGTGATGTCACTATGCCCCCGCTCCGCAGAAAGAAATCCAACCGAAAACAGCTCCAACACTACTGCTGCTCAGGGAAGAGGCAGCAGCTCAAACGCCCGGCAGCCCTTATCCCACAGGCAGCCGCAGTCTCCCTGCTGTAGCAGTCCACCAGCAATCCAAAAAAAAAACCAGGGCAGCGATCCAAACGCCCCACAAACTCCAGCCACCTCCACAAAACACTCCCCCCAGAGAGAGAAGCTGTCTGGTCACCACACAGGACACACCCCCCACTCCCACCAAAGAAGCTCCCAGCCCCTTCTGCTGCTTTCCTAAGAGACAAAACCAGGCAATTAACATATCAATACTGTTGGCTCGAGCTTAACTGGAGCCATTAGGGGTTTGGAAAAAACTGGTTCGACCAGTTCCCCTCCTCCAAACACAAGCAGGGGAAAAGGAACAAATTTTCAGCTTAACTTTAAAAGCACAACAAAAAACCATGACAGAAACCTATTCTAATGATGAGCTAGATCCTCCCAAAACATGAGACAGAAGACTATGCCATTAACAAGGCTAGACATTATTAATGTGCTACATTCAGAATTAAACGTAAAATATACATTATGGCTTACTCTTTATATGAGTCTCCAGAAGAACAATCGTTTTATTATCACTATTACTGTTTTTGTCATCTCATTAAGCAAATCACATGACAGCTCCTAAAAGATTTGAAGAACCTCTGATAAAACTGTTAACAATATTATTACTTCAAGTTGATGCTTTACAGAGTTTAAATGTTGTCAACTTGCAAGATGTTTCCTCTGTGCTGTCCAAATTCAGGAGCAGTGTGATCAGAATTGTCACACCAGAATTGTTGAAGAATATCTTGTGTGACCAGAATTGCACCACAAATATTACAGATGTCAGAAGTAATGTATTAGTTTGTCAGATTTTAAAATACTTGCTAAACCACTGAAGAAGAAAGACCTTACTTTTTTGTATGAATAAATTACATCAGTAGCCTTTGCACTAAGTACAACCTAAGGCCAGGTTTTACATTTACAGTGATTAGCATAAGGTTAATTTCCATCAGTCAACTGCAACTGTAATAAAATACATAGAGAGCCCTTGAGCTTATGTATGCAATTCTGCAAAAGCAATTACATTTCTCTGCCTGTTATGGAAGTGAAGCTTTTTTATGACAGCCAGCCAACTTCATTTCTAGTGATATAGAAAACCAGTGGTATAAAGGCAATAGCCACAGGGATCTATCTATCCTTTATCTCCAAAAAGAATTAATTTCATGCTTAAATATACATAAATATGTATAAATATTACTGCACCTTGTTGAACCTTAATCCTCTAAAAGCATTCCCAGAAAACATACTTGAACTATGCACTAAGTACCACAGTGTAAAAAAAAAATTAAACCAAATAGTCTCAGAATCAACAAAATACCTGACCCCAAGAAAAGGGAATGCTAATGACACTGTACTCTTTGATCCAGTCCCCATGATTTGTAGGCAAATCCTCAACTATACATCAAACATGACAAAGAAAGTAGCAAGTGGCTTTCTAACCACAAAATCACCATAATATTAGCACATGTCTGGTTTAAACTAGTGACCACCTAGTGGTCAATTTCAGCCTCATCATCTATACTCTGTTCATACACAGACCAATATAAAATACCATATTGCACCATTCCTGTAGAATACTCTGCTGCAGATCAGCACTTCAGTATCACATAAAACATTACAAGGCCCTTCTTTTTCTTAAAAGCTGTCTAGATATGCTGGTACTAGTAAGCAAAAAAAAAAAAAAAAAAAAAAATCTAACATCACTTTTCATAGGAAAAAGCATTAAAATAATGATGGAGCAAAGTTTATAAAGAACTACAATTGCACAGTAGTGAAGAATGAATCCTATGTCTTCAAGAAAGCATAAAAATCTGAAGTATATGAGAACAAATTCATGAAAGAGGTATAACTCGTTTGAGGAAGGATTAAGGAACTGTGGGTTGCTTCTTCAGCTGATGTGAACTGCCACCACTCCTTGTATCTCCCTGCAGCCTCACTAGTCAACACCACAAAACCAGCAGAGGGGAAAAAAAAACAGAGCAGGAAAATACTTCAGCTGTGTATCAGTGCCATCTAGCACTCTGAAATAACCCCTCAGGACAGTAATGCAAATTCTGTGCCAAATTTCAGCAATCAGGTTTTTAATAATACAGGAAAATAGGTAAGGCTCAAAAAAGTGTTTCTTATCTAAAATATTCACAAATCTATATTAAGGACTATTATGTATTTCTAACAGCGTTTTTCATAAGTATATAACTCATTTCTAAATACCTTCCTAAATATTATTTAGCATCCAATTAGTATCCTCCATAAGCTATTTATAACTTGTTTGATTCAACAAGTATTTGCAAGCTCAAATATTCTTTCTATTACACTAAGGATGAGGCTGGCAATATTGAGATAGTTACAGTACTAAACATTAAGGTGGGTATATAATAAAGGCAGTTGTTTTTCCTTTTAAACAAGGTTTCTGAATAAAGCCTGCCAGAAGAAACTTAAATCCATGCATTCACCAACCACGAGGCAAGAGGCCATTCTTTGAAGAGGTAATGCTCATTCCCTTTTCTATTACAGCTGCTTTATATTAAGAAAATATTCAACATTTATGATTGCTTTTTGCCCACTGATAGTTAGGGGACATTCTTACTAAAGGGGGAGATTTGGGGGTTGGGACGAATCTTAAGGCTGGTTTAAACAAATTATCCAATGACTGGGTCTCCAGGATAAGGGAGGCATCCACATGTCCCCCCAGCCCCACACCAGTAGGATGTCATCTCGAAGGGGGAAATGAATTTCCTTCCTCTTGGTATTGAACAGAAATGACCACCCTGTGGAACTCTGTTCTGTGAGGGGAGCTCAGATCAGACCGACAGGATCAGAGGACTTGCCAAAATAACTCCTACATTCTGCATTTGTGATGGGGCTGTGGTTTCAGACAGGCAACAAAATACTCAGAGTATGTTGTAAAATCAAGTCACTGAAGCTGAGACAGATGTGCTTGCAAAATTTCAATATGAAAAAGCCTTGAATGCCTTGAATGTTGGTAGTTGTCCATGACTTCAAGGGAACTAAAAATGAGCTTTTCCAGAATTTTGACTGAGATATTTGAATTACGTCTGAATCTTACTCTGGAAGTGAAAAGCTTTTCATCTGAGGTCCAAGAAAAGGAGACTTCTTCCTTGCCTTGTACTGCAGTAAGCTAGCTTGCAACTATGGTCAGTAAGAGCCATTTAATTTTTTTGTCTTCTGTCATCTCTAGTTCAAGAATTGTGGAATATATCTGGAAAATAAATAGGAAGAGACCATATTCGGTTTAGAATAAATAGACTGAAAATAATCTGCATGACATATTGCAAGTACTGCTTAGTCTCACTACTGATATGTTACCTTTTATCTTAAGGTTTACAGGATCTTTAGAATAGAATTCTAAATAGAATTTAGAATACCCATTCAGGGTGGGGAGAAGAGTGACCCAACCCTACAGTAAGCCAGTCAATGAACACACGATGCTGTGATATGACAGCACCAAGCACTTCTGCCTGCTGGCAAACAACAGATCCTGGACATGTTCAGAACCTCTTGTCAGCGAGAAAACTTGAGAGAAATGCTTGTACATCACTACCTAACCCAGCTGTTCTCTATGCACTGTGCAGAGGAAGGGCTGTGCTACTGAGAAACAGAAAGCTGTTCATACAACCTAGCCTATTCTACAGCACTTACTGTCATTTTCATCTTACCTATGTCTGAAAGCACTGTCAGATTTGTGTGCCTATGAATCTCCTCTAAAAACACAATGGCCAAGTTCATTAGCCTATAGGTCTAAAGAATTAATTCACAAACACAACCGCCAGGGACCATATGTGCAGCTGCCATGTGAATGCTTATTCACTTACAGTTTGGCTTTAACTATCAAAACTGATATGCCTGTGGATTTACTGCTGTGTTTTTCCTCCTTACATGGATATTGTTTCCACTCCTGTAATGTTGAATTGATCATCACTAAAGGCAAGGATTTGAATGCACGGGCTCTGCTTTGGAAAGACCATGCTGGGAAGACATTCAGCAGTCTGGGAAGTCGTATTCTACCAATACCAGCACCACCCTGTGGAGCACATGGCTGCTTTCCACTGACATCAGAAAAGGTTAGGGACTTTTGTCCCAACTGCCCCTACTTCTCACCAGTAGCATGCATCCTATTAAACCATTTTGTTCACAAGGATCAGGTTGGGAACACAGACAAAAATTAAGATGTCCTTCCAAGACATTCTTTTGGATTTGTGAATTAAATAATTGTGGATTTTTTTTTTTTAATTATTATAAGTGCTCCGTTGAGCCAGCTTGATTGGCAGAGGCTGTAATCCAGTGAGCAGTGTGACTGAGAAAAACAGCAGATCCCTTCATGTCTTCTCCAGCCTGACTCCTCGTCTACAGGTGAGGTGCTTTGTCTTTTTAATGCAATTGTCCAGATTTCTGCTTTTTGTTAGATAATGTAGAATTTTCCCCTGGAGAACTAGGATTTCTCTGTACCAAACATTCTACCAAAAAACCCAAACCAAGCAAAAAAACCAACCAAACAAAAAAAACCAGCAAAACCAAATCAAAACAAAACAGTACTACTGCCATTGACTTTTGATTTCATCCCAGTAAGTATAAACATGAAGGACATGAGATTAATCCAAAGCCAGGTACAATGAGGCAGAGTATCTGATTCAGTTTTTCTGCATTAAGATTTTCTAAGAGAAATGAAAACCAAATGAGAACAATAGATTGGCTCCTCTATTGCTGTAGTTCCAGTAAATTCTTGTAAGAAATTTTGCAGAGTTCCTGCATAATTTTATTATTTCAATTCATACTCAACAGGGTATATACACTATGAAGTTAAGCAAAATTCAAGCAATGGAAATGGGACATTTCCACATATTTCTGTCCTGTACTTTCATGACAAAGGTATAGAAAAGTTCTCTGTAGTCAAAGTGAAGCTTTCCTTGATTATTTGAAGGCAAATGCACTGACTGGTTTGATCAGTGAATACATACTTGTTAAATAACTTGAATCTCCTTCTGACAAATTAATACTGGTGAAAAGCATCTCTTAAGTATATGTAAACCATCCCATGAGTATAAAGATTTTTTCCTCCACATTTCTTAATTCTATGTTCCCAAAACACAATAGAGTTTCCAAGAACACAGATAGCTACTTTTATCCACTGTCAATTTTTCTCTTGATGGTGTGATTGCCCTCCTTTTAGGATATAAGATGTCCCTTCACAGGTTTTTTTTTCCTGACAAGTAACTATTAAATAATAAAGACTATCCTGAATTCACAAACACAGCAAGGAGAGTAACCTTCTAGGATTATTCTCTTTGATAATTCAAGAAAGGAACCTACAAGCTGTGTGGGTCAATCCCACTGCAGTAGTGATGTCTAAATGGCAACATTCCCGAACAGAAAGGGGTTATGGGTATTACAACATGGAAACTGATGTACTTAAATTCACAGTACAAGTTGAATGCTTTCCTAATAATCTGATCCTTTATTGTTCAAGTGAGAAACATGAGCAGAGCCTTATTAGCTTGCAAATTGTACTAGAAGGAGTATTTAGGACATAGTAGAATATTAAAATATGATGTGTGAAAGAATGGCTTCAGAAAACATGAAAGAATGTATAAGATAATAAATGCCTGACATACTTAACGTGACAAAAGTACTCTTTCAGACTGGAATCCCTTATGCTATCAATCAAAAAGAGTGGCTCTTGAAATAGCCTAACACTTTCCAAGTGAGTAAGAATGTCAATGGCTGTTTCTTGAGACTTTGCCCAGATTTCAGTCAACATTTTCTCCACATTTTCACTTTTGTATATCTTGAACTTCACATCTAACATTTTCATGTGTCTGCTGATACCTCTGTTCCACACCAAAGATGACTCTGAGCAATGAATTAAATAATTTGAAAGACAATAAAATAGCATTGCAATATTATGAAAAGCGTAAGTTTCTGCAAACTTAAATTGACATTTTCTGTACAGATAGTTAAGAAAATGTTAAATATTTACTAAATATATATTTGAGCTTGTTCAAGGCTCCATTATGATCAAAGGACTGAGAATAGGCACTTAGAGAATGATACATTTCACCATAAGATAGGCATCTGAACTACATCAGAGAATAATGCCTGAGAAATCCCGATTTCCACCCAGTGACTGCAACAGGAGTCTAGACAACCTCTTCAGATGTAAATGCAGCTGTCTAAACTCAGGAGAGATGAATCACAGCCTACTGATTAGCCCTGTTATCTAAAATAAGAATTCCTTCATTTCTGATTTTAGGGACTGAAAATCAGGTAACTGAAGCAAGATCAGACTCTAAATGAGCAGGAGAAAAACAACTGTAACTTGGAGTCTCCCCACTCTCATCACTTCAGTTTTTCCTGAAGACTTGCAAGTAAAGTATTGGAATTTTGAGACCTGTAGGTCTCAAACACTTAGATCTTGCCTTCCACATTCAAAATTCATAGCATAGTTCTTAAATAAACTTAAAATGGTACTCTGATAGTTTCTTTACAATTTCTGTATTGAAATCTCATGCTGGCACCTGAAATTTCTTGTGGGAAGGAATGCTGAAATGCCAGAATAATCAAGAAATGGGTCTGAATGTCCTCTTTGTTTGTTTTGAAAAAAGCATAATACTAGAATGCCAGAAAGCACAATCAGGAATTAAATGCCATTTGCTGTTAGTTACAGAAACTGCAAAACCAGGGTAAGTCAAATGCTAGAGGTTCTTGAATGCTTATTTATTGGCTTAGTCTAGGATGATTTATGTCTTTGAATAAATTTTTCTCTCATATTTTCCTACTGGAAAATGGTTAACATTAAATATAACTTCCAATTGCCTAGTGGAATTAAATGCTATGGATTTGGCACCAGGATCAGGAAAGACTTGACATCAAAAGGGCAACATCAGTCGCAAGGCAGCATGTTTGTGCCAGTGTGCAGTATGGTAGCAGCAGATTCATCAGCCACAGGGCAGATGAAATTTTTGGAATGGATTTAAGATGGCAAGCTAAAGACCCAAGACCTAGGCACTCAGAAGCTGAGGCTCACTATCACCCAGGTGCAGAAACCAACTCTTCTCTTCCCTTGGCCCTGGGATCATCTCTTATTCTTCAAGCCACTGCACACCCTATGCTTGTGAGGAAAACATTTACGTGCCACCTTGTTTAATTAAAGGAGTAAAATGATTCTTTTCACCTTGTCTTGCTTTTTTGTGTGCGTTCTCTTTTCATCCCTTTTGCTAGCTGCCAAACAGAAAAAAGATAGCATGAATCAAAATGTTCTGGGTGACCTTTTAAGACACACTGTGCTGGGAACCCTCTTTACAGTCCAAATAAAACACATCATCCAAGGAATGGGCTCTCTTGAGGTTATAGACAATTTCACACAAAAAAAAAAAAAAAGTGTGGGCACACCATGATGTCAGGCAGTAAGAAAAAAAAGAAAAGGTTTTAAGAGTATTAATTGGATAAAATTTCCTTGCCATTTCTTTCTCTACTGCAAAAGTACCTTAACAACTGCCCAAAGGGTCTAGATACCACCTGCCCAAAAGGTGTCTGAGGAAGGACAGAAAGTAAAATACACTTTTACCAGCCTATTATATCATGAATGATTTCCTAAAGCACAGCTGTTTTCCAGGATTATATATATTTTTTCTTCCCTAGTGAATGACCTCATCAAGAGCAATATTCATCTGACCAAATGCAAAGGTGTCCAGAATAGAAATCTACATCTAAGTTATGTTCCCTTTATATGCAATAGAAAGAAATCAGCACTTCTAGGATTTTGTTCATCCTACTCAAAAGTAAATGTTTAATATGAATCAGATTAATCATACTCTACAATTTCTGTTCTTTTTTTTTTTTAATTGACTGCAAAAGAAACTCACATTAGTTCTCATTCACATGTACATTATAGGCATCTCAAAGAGGGGATATGAATCCTGTCTAAGCATCATTAATTGAACCATTCATGCACAAGATTCCCTGTAAACATAAGCCAGTGGTATCTAGGGCAAGACTATGCCTACTGTAATATTGTATAGAAAAGCAGATGTTTATAAAGGTAAGTATGTCATAGATTCTTAGTATAAGACCAAAATTGCCGTGAGGCACCACATGAATTTATCGTACAATCAGAAGCAGTAGGGTTTCACATAACACATACTTATTATGAAACTCTGCCTCAGGAAATTCCAGATGGCAAAAAGAAAAACAGATCAAAACCCAAGAAAATACATCCATGGTGAACAGTCCACTCATTTACACTAAGGCCAAGAAGAACAGAAGGCAAAGGAATATCTATCCCTTACACTATACCTTTTTTTAATAAACATGAACGCAGGCAACAGTCAGGGACAGGACACCGAGCTAGACAGACCTCCAATTCAGTCAGTACATCCATTCTTATCTTCTGACATAATACTGCCAACACTTTTCTTACAGCAGTGAGCAGAGCAAGGAATATTATATCCCCCCTCACGCATACAGTTTTTTCCAGGATTAACAAATGCAGGTTAAGCCTCAGTTTTACATCAGAAAACACCCAAAACACAAACATAAAATGCAAGTTATCACCCTGCTTGCCTTAACAATATTACTTTGAAACATTTGTGCTCCGTTCAATCCTCTATTCCTGATACATTATTTCAGTACTACTGGTGAGGACTGTTAGCATTAGAGCCAAACACCTACTTGACATTATCCACTCTGTTTGTCATCAATGTGACTCATCAGCAGTGGTCTCATCTTCCATCCTTTTGGGCAAGGTCGAAAAATTGCTAAGAATAGCAGCAGAACTTGACTGCAGAGTGTTTTCCTGGGGAACTCAAATCTTAAGACTGTGACTAATGCTGCTAATTGAATTTTTACCTCCATCCTGGTAGGGGAGAACAAAACCAGTAAGAGAAAAGGTTGCTTTTTATAAAGCTTCTTTCTACTACATTGTCCCTGTCCCTTTGTTTCAAGGCAGAGAAACGCCAAAACATTGCTCAAAACCCTCTTCTTAAACACCTATTTTCCGAAGAATCAGATACATGGAGATTTCCCAGTAATAACCTGGAGCTCAGCGATGAGCTAACATTGCAAAACAAAATAGGCTCTGGCCTGTTTCTGATAAAAAATGTTTCACATGACATATTCTTTTTTTTTTTTTTTGCTCTCCCTCCCAAAACCCTCTCTTCCTTTCCTTTGAAATTAGTCATCAGATTAACTACTGTATTTCAGCAATGACTGCTGTTATGCATAACCAAATCTGAACTCTTATGATTAGCTGAAATAGATGCATGTTTTTCATATTAAATACTTCTCCCGGATGACTGTGAGAAGTATATTAGGGAAGAAAAATTGTCACATTAAGCTAAGACAATCTTTTTTAAATAATTTCAAATCAAGTCTACAGGAAAAAAAAAAAAAAAAAAAGAAATTAAAAATAAAAAATCCAAATAAGCACAAGAGTCCTTAAAATATTTTGCACTAACTACCATTCCTTTCATCCCATACTAATCCAGAGAGCAATAAATTACTGTTATCTTCCAGTACTATGTTATTTAAAAACTGGGTAGAAATAGACACACACCTCAAACAGGAATGTTCAAACGCCTCTAAAACCCAGAAACACAGGAGTTTACAGGAAAATCCTTTAGAAAAACACAAAACCTTAGCCAAACTTGGAGGGGGGTTCCCCCAAATTTTGCCTGTGTGTATTGCAGCCAAGCCTATATAGAAAGGCCACAAGAATAGACAGGAACAGGGACTCTTCCAGTATGCAAGCCAGCTGGCCAGCAAACCTGTGTTCAGTGGTGGTAAGCTTTAGAAAAATATTTGAAGTTGTAAGGCTTTGTGCTTTGTTCTTGGTGGTTTTTTTAATCAAAACAGAACAGTATATAATCAAAACTAGCTGCATTTGTAGAAAAGGAACCACAAGAAGCTGAGTGCTAGCAAATAACAGTGTGAGTGCTTTTCCTAGTGAGAAATACTCTCTGTGCTTACATTCATCTCAGTACTAGCTGCCAGTCACACAGTGCTTATACCAATCATTGTCAGGGAGTTATCAAATTTTTCAGCTGCAAACTCCGATCCCTATGGATATTAAATCCAAACAGAAGCAATCTAAACAAAACCAGCAGAGTGCTACTAATTAAGTGAGTGCATAGTTCCACACAAAGTCGCAGCCCCAAGTATTTATCAGATAGGAATAGGCTGGTAACCAGATGCCAAAAGAGTAAATAATATATCAGAAATTAAAGACTAATAGCAGTCAGCCTGTTGTTCCTGTAAGTGACAGAAGACAACAGAAATGAAAATAATGGAACCAAAATATAACCTTGTAAGATCCCACAAACAACCAGGGCAACCGCACAATCTAATTTATGTTATCTGATATTACTTCAAGCTTCCCAGTGCTGAAAAAATCTAAGGTTATCTCTAGACTTAAACAGAGAACAACCATGAGACTGAATACCTCTGCAAAGCTGTTACCATGCCCAAAGCTCCTGCCAAGCTGGAGCACAGCAGCTGCCTCACATGCCCAGAGTGCAGCAAGTAAGAGTGCCACAAATCCTGTAAACACTTCAGAAAACACGGGAGAACAAGAGGTCAGCCAAAAATGTGACATACTGCCTAGTGCTGTCGAGTGAGAAGGCAACCTTGTCACTGAAATAACAGCAACAAAGCAGGATTGTCTGCAGATGCTGTAGAGATATTAACCACAGAAATAATAACAGCAAAATAAATCAAGCAAAGAGCTGAAGCATTCTCACTTGAAGATACGATGCAAAGTATCACTCCCAGCTTTCTGAGTAGAAATATATCTTCTAGTTATATGGCAGTCCTCTGGTATAAAAATCTTCTTTATATCTATCTATATCTATTTCTATACATCAACACAAAAACATTTGGTTAAGACTGAGTTACAAGTGCAGTCAAGTGCTTTATATAAAGTGCCAGAGGGAAAGGAGGGATATCTTGTTTACAGTTCAGCTAGGCTCAGGTATGGAAACCAATGGCAAAACTTGTTTGTACAGAAGGAAAAGAGTTTTCCATAGTATCAGTATCAACCCACGTGGAAAGCTGTGCTGACAAAGCTAGCAAGCAAAATGCAACAGCTGGAAGGTTTTGGTCTCCGTATCAAAATACCTTATCCTGCAATTTGTGAAAAAGGACAACTAAACTTTTTCATGGAAGAGGCTTATAAATATCTAGAAGGAATTTAACAGATTTTGGGAGAATCACTTCATCAATGGGAAGGTTTGTTATAAAGACATTAGCAGAAGGATTTTCTGCTGCATGTTTACAAGCTACCTCGAGGTGTTCTCACAAGTAATCTGTGAATTCTACACAAGTATTTACGAGAAGTGTGAGAAAACTTCATATTAGATGAAAATGATGGAAATATTAGATTGATCAACAAAATTCAGCTATTCATTAATCCATTATTAAAAGGATAATGTCGCTGAATATTCAGCCCAACATATCCCCTATTTTTTGTTCTCTGTCTCTATTCCCATCTTTCTTGAACTTCTTAATTCACACTTACTTAATTCTCACTTCCACCATCTTGTAGTCTTTCACTTCATTTTCCAAAAGTAATTATCTTTTTTTCCTTTTCTTTCATTTGTCCCATTTCTGAGTCATATTAGTTTTTCTTCACTTTCTTATAATGATTTTTAGGACTCCCTGCCTCTCCCGTCTTAGTATCAGCTTTCTTCTTAAGTCTTATCTGATGTGTGCATTACAATTATGTCTGTGACCTGCAGTGCAGTACTAAAAATGTGGTGCACACCACATGCTTGGGACTTCAACCAGATTAATTGAACTACTAACACTGCAATTTTCACATTCTGCCACAGCATCACTGAGTGCAAAGTCCCCCTAGCATTCACCCCACTTTTTACTTCACCAGTACGTTTCCCTGCAGCACTGATTTTACTGACCTATGCACCAAAGAGTAAAATGATTTAGTTACGTCCCATTATTTCAGGAAACAGTGAAGTGCTGAAGATCTCCACTGAAACCAATTCAGCGATTCAAAACAGCACTTATACTCAAAAATTCTCCTAGGTTCAACTTTTCAACCCCTACTCCTCCTCTTTTTGGGGTCCAACCCCCTTCAGCATCTGTAAACCTACATGTGCCTAAATCTGAGGTCTAAAATGTCCTTAGGTACCTACGCTACCACTATTGCTTATCCAAAGGTGCTACTACCTTGGCTCAGCTCAACCTCAAGGTGCTCATCTCACACCTAAAGCCAGACTGGGATTTACTACTCAGATATCACAGACCCACATCTCCTGACAGGCAAGACGCAGCCCTCAGGAAAAGCAGAGACACCACATTCCAAACCAGGAGCATTGCAACTCAGCTGGAGGAGGACAGAGAGGGATGAAACATCACACTAATGGACCAAAAATGTGAACTTAAGAGGTGATAACATAATGAACACCTGTAACAGGCTGGTGCAAATGAACTTCACTGAGAAATAATTTGTTGTTCCATATCTATTTTTAAATGTTATAAAGTACCCTTGGATTTCTTCATGAACTGATAGTTCCAAATACCCTGAGTACTTGTCATTCCACATAACAGCCAGCAAATCATTTAAACAATTTTCTACATAACTGATTTCAACACACAACTAACAGACATAAATGTACTTTCTGACACTTTTTCTATCACATATCCCTTTGAAATGAAAGCAACAGCAAAGAAAACAAAGAAAAACTTATGATATAATTACAGTTTTAAAACTTCATTAAAACTGCTTTAAAGCATGCCTCATTTTCCAGCACAAAAACAAACATAAATTGTAATTTATGGCTATAACTTTGTTTATGAAATTTACATTTTTTAAATTACACACATTTAATTAGAGAACTATTTATTGAATTCAAGAATATAAAAAACTTTGGAATGTTTAGTCATAAATTAGATAGGAAAAAATGAGCTGTTTACAGTCTTCTGAAGATGGTTTCAAGATCACTTGAATTAATGCCTTTCTATATATTAAACAGCAGTTTAAAATAAACATCTGAACTTGAAAGACATTTACAAAGAATTATTTATATAGAGAATTTAGTATACAATAGCATGTGCAGTGTGTTCTTCAGAGGAGTAGTCACTGGTTGCTCCTAACCTTTAGCTAAGAGGCTCTGGTGTAGATGATTTGTGGGTGAAATTGCAACATACATCATACAAAATTACAATATTAGTAATGTTAATGATCATGCAAATATTATTAATACTTATGTGATGATTTAGAATCTCCACTCAAAAACAAGCATTTTGAATCTGAATATTATCTGCCTCATCTTACATTCGATAGGCTGGAGCACTAAAAGGACTCGCAATTTCTTCCTCCACTCAGATAAAAAAAAGAATATGTGGCGATGAAGCTTTCTTTCAGAAGCCTGATTCTTTCAGAAGGAAGCACAGCCACACTCTGAACAAGTTCTGGTCGCTTCTTTTGAAAGCAAAACCTGGTTCACTAAAGTCAGAAACATCCAATAATGCTTTAAAATACCTCTGCATTCTGCTTCAAAAGTGAAAGCTGGTTCACAAAACAGCTTATCAGCTCCCTTCACACTTTATGCTGCAAATTCTGTCCTATACCTGCACATTCCACACCTGCAAATAAAAAAATACTGTTCTTCATGCCTTGGCTTCTGTTCTACTAATGGGCAGTGTTTCAGACGTACCACACAGATCATCACTTTACATGATATAGTCTATATACAAGAAGACATACACATGTAAGTAACAAGAGATTTACTAGAAAATCATCATCTGCTCACTCAGACATTGATTGAAATTGTCTATCTGCTTTTGAAGGGACTTAAGTATATTTTATGTCAGTGATTAGCCCTCTAAATCACTTACATGAAATGAATATTTGATAAATTCTTGGACTACCCATGTAAGCTGCTGGATATCTCTTTAGAAATTGTACCTTCTCACAGATAAGGTAATTACAATATAAGACTACCTCTGTACCTACAAAGGAAGACAAACAACTATTAAACTGAATCACAGAATATTCTGAGTTGGGAGGGACCCAGAAGGAACACTGAGTCCAACTCTTAAGTGAACGGCCCCATACAGAGATAGAACCCACAACCTTGGTGTGGGTCATGCTCCATTCAACTGAACTAATCTCTAATCTCAGAGTCCTTGCTACCCTGAGATAGCTCAGTGAGATAACTATTGGTTTATGTTTTATGCAAAAGCCACTAGTTCAAATATAATTCCTTTATTGGAACAAATTGTTCTTGTTTAAGGAGTCTGAAAGAAGGCAACATTTAAACTTTTCCTCATCATTAATGAACAAAAATCTAAATCTGTAAGTTTTTTTATGAGAAACAGTAACAAAAACAGAACTCAGGAACATTAACTGGAATATTCTAATTTACATTTTAATGGACAAATAATGTTTTACAAGATATCCACAATACACAACAAAAATAAGAGCATATAAGTAGTTCTGTTCTTAATAGCATTTCCTATCAAGAAAGTCAAGCATTAGAACAGAAAAGAGATGCTTCCAGAATACTGGGGCAATATTTCAAATAAATTCTGAATTATAAGGAGTATGTAATATTGTTACATAATGTATATTCTGAAAATCCACATCAGCATGTGTCAAAGCACATCCTAATACTGCAATGCCCAATCTCACACCCCTCCCAAAATCTACACTGCACGGACCATCCTGAAAATTCTTTCCATACTTTTACGTGACACTCATATCTGCTGTACTCAAGCACTTCAGAGAGGCAGTGATACAGTGTTTCTAGGAAGTCAAGTGGTCTGATCATTTCTACTTCTTAAAATTATTAATATCCACAAATGTAGCTGGTTTTAAGAAACTGCTTTAACTTGTCCCTAGTAATTTTGAGAGTGCCACCCACGTCCCTTTCTGTCAGTGAGTAATTTCTGAGAGCACTTTGCAGTATGCAGAACCATTTTCTGGACTCGTCTCTTTGACTGGCATTGTGTTGAAGGCTGAAAATGCCAATTTTCCTTTTCACATCTCAACTATTTGACTTAGATTTTCTGCGTATGTCAGGAAGCACATGTTCTGAAAAAAATGCAAAAATATTCAGTTGGAAACAGAAGGATGAAATATTAGGTTTTATTTTACCATATTTTCCTTATAAGATCGCCAAGGGTAACTGCTCTTTTGTTCCAATCACGTCTTGTCCTGATTGGTCATGGTGATTCCTAAGGAAAATCACCATTTAAGAAGAAAGTAATAGCCTGTAATCCTGTTACTAACAGCCATATCATAACACTTACAAATAAAACTAAGCAAATAAAATAAAGTGAAAATTAAATGTGCTCTGGTAATCCTATTTTCCAAACTTTAAAGTGCACTGGAGCCCCTGAAGACCCCTCGCAATCCATCACACAGTGCAGCACAGTGTCACCACCACTCATTGGCAAGGTTGGAGCCCCTCACACCTGACTTCTACTCCTTAGAAAATGTCGAGGAACTGAAGGTTGAATCATTTATCACTGCAATCCTTCAGCATGTACACTCTCTTTCTCAGAAAAGACACTATAAACTAGGATACATTACTATTGAAAATAAAATTAAGTTTAAAAAAAAAATTTTTCTTGTTAGATTGAGCTACTTCTCTCCTGAGAAATAAATCACTGACAGTTTCTTGGGATTTTTTTTTTCAATATGCAAATATCAGTGGCAGTTTGCCTAATAGATTGTAAATAGTATTGCTATAAGGAAAGCTGCTGTATTTTCCACTGAGATCCATTCCATCACATTAGCGAAAACAGCTGCTAAAGAAAAACAGAAAGAAAGGCAAACCACGTCCTTTTCTGTGCCAGAATTTCAAATACAAGTGCTTTGCATTTTGCTTTTGTTGTCTCAGACTGAAAGCTGAGTGTTGGCTTAGGAGCTTTGCTAAGAACTACTATCTCTGTTTCATTATCACAGCTCAGTTGATGTGTGGTTTTTGATTTGGATATATTTCAAGGTGTATTTACTAAAGAAGAATATTAAACTACTTAGTTCTTGCTTGAGGCTGAAAACTCTAATAATTTTTAAAACATGCTTGTTATACAAAATCATCAGTAACAGCTGTATTTGTAAGAAGCAGTAAAATGGTGATAAATGTCCTGTCAGTGACTTTTTAAGAGGTGCATGGAATTTCAATGAAAATAATTTTAAAGCTATTCAACCGGGGACAAAAATTTGATGGCTCTTCCCTGAATCTTCAATTTTAAATTGTTAAAGTCAATTCAATTGAGTCCATTTCACATAAGTTAAAAACATAACATTTAAAAAATACTATCGTTTTCCCACATTTGATTTCCAAATGTTTTTCAAGATCAAGAAAACATGAAACAGCAAGGACAGAATGGCAGTGATTCAATGTCGACCTCATAGAGACAAATGTGAAACTGTTTTGGGGACTTCCATATATATGTCAGTTCTGGTGTATGAATACATTAACTTGCGAACAATTCAAGATATGAAAAGCTTCAACCTGTTACTCTCCACTTTTCAGAATCCTAAACAAACTAAAAGCTGTTGAGCAAAATTAATTTTTCACCTACGTTCAGCAAATCTGCTTTTGCCCCTTTTCTTCAAGAATGGATCTTCATTACCAGAAAGGTATTAATATAGTAAAAATGCTATTAGAAAGTGTTTTGCAGTATATACTACAAGTCACCACCAGTCCTTTGGAAAAAGCTACCAGTTTATTCTCAACAATGAAGTATTAAATGCAGAAAGGTTTCCTGCAGGACCATCATATTTGATTAAGAGCTGCAGCTCTGTTGCCTTGATACACAGAACTGGTGGTTGGGGTAGAGTTCACCTCTAAAGGAGAAGCAACAGAAAACAAAGGTTTTGCAGAGTCCTAGAAATTAAGGACCACCAGGCATTGCCCCATTTTACATCTTGTTAGGGAGTGGTAGGTACTCACCAGTGCCTCACTGTTTGTCTGCAGCACAAACTCATTCCACACAGAGGTTGTGTTTCTTAAACCTGCCTTTGCTAGCATCAGTGCAGCAGACTATATATTTAAAAAAGTGAAATATAAGCTACCCTACTCCCACTTCTCATCCAACAGAATCTTCTCCTCAAGGAGAGCTGAAAATAACCAAACACCACTTGAGAGAGACTTGATGCATTATTTGGAGTTCCTTTAATAATCAACAGTACATTGTATGACCATATTTTTTATAAAGAGAGAGTGAAAAAGCAACAGGCAGAAAAAAAGAGACCCTGATACATCAACCATTTTATTTGAAAGACATGGGTTTTTTCTGGATAAGTTAGTACTTCAGGTTTTCACATTCAATGTCTAAAATGCATTTATGTTGAGACGCAACCATTATCAGCCTTTAAAGAGAATCTAATTTTGTATCCAGGAAAGGCAATATGGGCAAAACAAACTGAAATGTTATGTGTTTCATAGTCCAAACAGAGCTAACGTGGTAGCACTGTAGAAGCCCAGAGGGTAAGGGGCTAATGTGCAAGTCTCAAACACCTATATCCTCAAACACCAATATCAGACAGTCACTAATAGCAACAGGGACACCTAAGGACTGTTGGTAAGAACACACTGTGAGAAATAACACGATGTGACTGGAGCAGGGAGCCATACAGAGGTAGGGCAGTGCTTTTCTGGGATGAACATCCTTGTTCTGGCTTTTGGAGACAAGCACAACACAGTGCACAGTGCACAAGTGCAGGAATGAGGTCTAAAAGCAGACATGGACTGCTGACTAAAGGCCGACCCAGTAAAGGGGGATCAAGACTACCAAATAACCCCAAAGCCCTCCAACCCCTTTTCAGAAAGTTGAGAAGAATGAACTGCATATAATAACTAATTGGCATAGAAAGGGAGAAGCTTAGACCCAGGATGGGGAAAATTTATCTATGAAAAGGTACCCCCACAAAGCCCAAGTGCACATGCATCCCAGGACCCTGGACATCCCAGGAGCTGGATTGATGCTGGAGCCAGGACTGCTGGTCTTTCTTTTTTCTTCCTCCCTCCCTCTCTTTAATTTCTCTCTCTTTAATTTCTCTATCTCCTTTTTCACCCTACTCCTTATTCAAAATCCACTGCAGTGTGTTTATGCTATAAGGGACTAACATACCAGTTTCCATGCTGTGTCTCTAATTTACTAAGAAAACTGTAAGTTTTTGTGGACCCTAACTTTTGTCTTTCCTTTTCAACCACAGGCATCTATGAACCTTGGGTGCTCCCCTCCCCTTAAGGGTTATGCATGTTGTCCTCCAAGTCCAGAGCAGTTAACATCCACCTTCTTTATCTCTTTCATAAATCACTTCTCTCTTTTTATTCTGTTCATGGTCAAGTAGCTTGTCCTGGTTTCAGCTGGGACACGGTTCTTCTTAGTAGCACTGATGTTTTAGTTGTTCCTTAGTAGTGATTACTCTAAATCAAGTTTTCAGTGTCCCATGCTCTGCCAGTGAGCAGGTACACAAGAAGCTGGGAGGGAGAATGGCTAGGACAGCTGACCTGAACTGGCCAAAGGGATATTCCATACCACAGAATATCATGCTCAGTATATAAACTGAGAGGAGTTGGTTGGGAGAAGCTGATTGCTGTTCAGGGACAGGCTGGGCATTGTTCAGCAGGTGGTGAGCAATTGTACTGTGCATTATGTGTCTTTGTTGGGTTTTATTCCTTTCCCTTTCTCCTTTTCATTATTATTATTATTATTGTTATTATTACTATTATGATTTTATTTTGTTTCAATTATTAAACTGTTCTTATAACAACCCAGAAGTTTTCTTTTTTTTTCTGATTCCCCTGCCCAGCAGAGGACAGGGAAGGAGATGTGAGGTTGTGACTGTGTGGTATTTAATTGCTGTCTGGGGCTAAACCACGACAAGCTGTTTCCAGGAATTCATATAAAAGCAACAGATTCAATGCCACTGCTGTATTACTGTATATTCAAAGAACAGTGAATTGAAAGCACTAGGTTTAAAATGTTGGAATGAGATGTCAATGATAAGGACAGTCTTATTGTGTATCCATATTAAATGTGTTAAAGGAGATTTGCAGATGGAAAAAGCTATTAGCATGTCTCATGACAAATGCTGCACTGCAGCTTCAAAATTAAAAGAAAGAAATGTTGTTTGGATAGGACCTCCAGAGGTCATCCACTCCAGCATATAGATCCAAGTAAGACTACTGCCAAAGCAAGGACAAGTCAGCCATGGCTTCTTTCCATTTAACTGAATTCAAGAGAGTTCTAGTGCTTAGAAATATTTCCTAAAATTGCTTTAATTCATCAGCAGGGGCTGTCTCTCCATGCTAAAACTCTTTTCCTTGCTGACTCTTCCAGAATCCAATCACTTGAATTGCCCTGCATGACTTTGTGGTAGCAATTGATCCAGCTGTTATAGGGGCTCTTATATTTTTTCACCCCAAAATGTTAAAATATACAATTACTACTTGTTCATGAAAAGCCTCTTTTACCATAACATTCAAGACCTTGCAAGGATCTGCTGCCCTCCTCTTCTGAATCCCTGTGTGAGACTGCATGGTAACATTTCACATAACCTCCATTCAAAAGTGCACTGATAACATGCCTCCAAGATAGTTCTTTTCCCACTGATCAACCAAAGCCTACCTCAAGTGTTCCAGCACTGCCTCTGTAAGATTAGCTTTAGATTACAGAAAAGGTAGCTCTTGCTTTATTGCACTTGTATTACATGACAGGATTAGAAAGAAGGGCAGACCAGAATTCAGTGCTTCCCACTTGCTCTGGTCCTGTTCAATGTCACATCAACAGTGCCAAAAATATGCTGCTACGTGCAGCCTCCAAGTTTATTCCTTCCTCCTCGGTGACCACTTGCTGAAGCAATCCATGCCTCCACGCAGCTAGGCAGGAATGCAACTCTAGGTATGCAAGAGGAAATGTTGATCTCCTAGCTGGAGTGCTGCCTCGGCCATTTGCCTATACCTGTGCCGCAAGACACGATTGCCCCCATGCTAGGATCTTATCAGTTTCTTGCTGTAGGTAATACAAAGCCTCAGTCCTGATCTTCAAAGCTCAGGGACACTTGTTTTTAGCCAAGGCTGCTGTAATTTGGTGTGAAGTAGCACAAAATGCCTTAAGTGTGTCAACTCGGCTGAACTTAGCTGCAGGTCAAAAGCTCCCCAAGGAGGTCACACACAACCTCCAGAACAAGAACTAAAGCTTCCCTCTAAGACAAACAGGAACCATTTAAATGTATACTCACACAAAACCTTGTCTGACTCTATAGTAAAGTATTTGCAGTTAGTTTCCTGTGCCATGAGATGGACATGATACTCACACTTCAGCACCGAATTATCAAATTGAAGAAAGGATTCAGGCAGGTAACTTACGTCTAGGAGTTTTTTGTGCAAGTAGGTGTGTTCTTACAGGAGAGAGAAGTAGAAAAGTCAAAGTATAAAATAAACCACTGTAGAAAGAGGACTTAACAACAAAAAACTCACTTCGCCTTTCACCCTTACCCTCTCACCCGAATGAAAATCGGCAGCCTAGCAGCCACCAGCCTGTCTTTTGCTAGGTGAGAGGACAGGCAGAGAGGAGGAGGGGTTTATATTGGGCAGTCCTCCAACTTTCTCACAGTGTGTACCCTACAGAAGCACCTGTATGTTCCACACTCTGGGCTGTATCACTGTGTTTCAACTCTCTGAATCCCTGCCATCCTCACAAGCAGCGATTATCCCCTCCTCTCTCCAAAGAAAAAGATGACTGGCTGACCTCAGTGTGTTGTTCCACGATCTTACACCGCTGTCCTGGCCAGACACATATGAGCACGCAGACCCCGAGCCTTGCACGGACGCCAGATACAGGATGCACAAGGAACTACAGATCTGCCCCTCTCACAGACTCCAATCCAAGTTGTTCCCTGGAAAAGCAATCGTATCCCTCCCACCTCAACTTTTCCAGGCTCGCTCCCCCCACCCACTGAAGTGATCTGGAGGGTGCTTACCTGTGGACATGAGGAGGAGAAGCTCACAGGCTGGTGTGTCACATAGGCATAAGCACAGTTCCTCTCCAAAGCCATGGGCAGAAGCAGCTGTTCTGTTGTTACTCAACCACAGAAATATCTGCTTGATGCCAAAGATGATCCTGTTGTCCAAGTGTTAGACTCCCTGTATCTGCACAACGACACACTCACTCTTCCCTTGGCTCCTCTCCCTTCCCTGTTCTGTTGCATGGAGGTTTTACCATGCCTCTCTGGCCAGTGCTGCAGCCACCACCCATCATGCAGCTGCCCACACTGAGCACCGCAGTGCCATCAAACAGTACCTGCTCCGAGAGCCTCGTGCATGCCCAGAGATAGAGTCACAGAGCACTGGCCATGGCACTCTGCTTCTGGCAAAGAAGGGACAGCCTGAGTCCAGAGGGTGTGCTGTCATCTCTACCTCTCTGACACCAGTCCTCACCAGCACAAGAGCAAGGGTGACCTGGTAGAAGGGGTCTCTGCAGGGGCAGGACTGTACCCAGTGCCTCCTGCCATGCCCACTCTAACCAGCCTCCACCCAGCTGTCCTCTTATCTTCTGCTCTTCAAACAACCCTTCCCATCTCATACTCACTTCTCACTTGGTTTACATGTCATTAAATCAACAACAAAACCTGCAAGCAGGACCAGTCACAGAATCACAGAATATGCTGAGTTGGAAGGGACCCACAAGGATCATTGAGTCCAACACTTAGCCCTGCAAAGGACCATCCCCAGGGGTCATATATGTGCCTGAGAGTATTGTTCAAATACTTGTTGAACTCTGTCAGGGTTGGTGCTGTGACCACTTCCCTGGGGAGCCTGTTCCAGGGCCCAACTACTCTCTGGGTGAAGAACCTTTTTCTAATATCCAACCTAAACCTCCCTTGACACAACTTCAGGCAACCCTTGGGTCCTGTCACTGTTCACCACAGAGAAGAGATCAGTGCCTGCCCCTCCTCTTCCCCTCACAAGGAAGCTGTAACTGCAATGAGGTCTCCCCTCAGTCTTCTCTTCTCCAGGCTGAACAGACCAAGGGACCTCAGCCACTCCTCATACAGCTTCCCCTTAAGGCCCTTCACCATCTTCATTGCCCTCCTTTGGACACTCTCTAAGAGCTTAATATCTTTCTGACATTGTGGTACCCAAAACTGCCACAATATTCAAGGTTAAGCTGCCCCACTGCAGAGCAGAGCAGGACAATCCCCTCCCTTGACTGTCTGGTGATGCTTTGCCTGAGCACTGCTGACTTAGATTCAACTTGCCATCGACCAGGACCCCCAGTTCCCCTTCCATGGCACTGCTTTCCAGCATCTCATTCCCCAGTCTGTCCATGCACTCACAGTTGCCCCAACCCAGGTGCAGAATCTGGCACTTTCTCTTGTTGACCTTCATATGGTTGCTGATTGCCCAGTCCTCTGATTTATCGAGGTGTCTCTGCAGGGCCTCCTTGCATTAGAGGGAGTCAACAGTTGTCACCTCATTAGTCACCATCCTCAATTGTGCTTGGGCTCCTTTAGGTGGTAAACTTCAGGAAACAGGCTGCCTTCTTCAAGGAGTCTCTACTTCCCTTACTTCCCATGGAGAAGACCTGATAATGACAGGACTCTTTAGGTTGCTACCAGTGTACATAGATTAATCATTGTTTCACTTGGGTGGGCTTGATCCAAACTGCCTGGCTCTGTATGAGTGGCATTTGCACATTCCTTGTGAAAAGCAAAAGTTAAATCCCTGTATGAAGTCCTCCAGCCCTCTTATCCAAAACCTAACCTTAATGCCATTTCAAGGAGTAAATGGAATTCTTTTTGATTCATATATTCATTTGATTGAATTTATTTTCTGTATAGGACAGTTATTTATTGCTACTCAGTGCATGAAGAAAGTAAAAAAACCACTTGATATTACAAACTAAAGTACAAAGATTGAAAGTTCTGTGCTAAACATGTCAATGTAAACATTATTTTAAAGGCACTAATGTATGTGCTTTTCTTGTGGGGAGAAAATACAGCAAATAGGAAACAGACAAGTGTGAAATATAATTAAAATAATTCAAATAACAGAGGCAATACACACCAAGGGAGGACTTCAGAATCAAAATAGACTATTTTGAGCTGAGTTGTCGTTTCAAAAGGAGAACTCTAGAATTACTCTGTTTTTCTGAGGTATCAAAAGTATGAAAAGAAAAATTGAGTCCATCTGCTTAGTCCAGTCTATTTTATCGTAAGTCATTCTATTTTCCCATTACAAAATGGGCCCTCCACTATCTTCCGTTTCCACTGTCAGGTCCACACTAAGACTCTTCAGGATTCTGGCCGCCAAGGAGTCGTCTCCAGAAAGCAAGGACAAGAATTCTTTAACAATAAATTTCATAAATATTACATGAAATAGCCTGAAGTGGCAGAGAATTTTGTATTATTTATCTCATCCACAATAAGCAGTGAATGTAAAGGTACAATACCACTTCATAAAATGGTCTATGAGGTTGTCTTCTATGGATGTTAAACTTTGAGCATGAACTGGACTCTATTTGATTGACACACTACAGTCAGAATATTTTCAGGATGGCATAAACTTTGTTCTTTTGAAAATAGCTAGAAATACTTGTAACGCAGACAAATCCAAGATTTGTCTTACCCACACAAATATATGTCATAGAACTATGACATTGTAGAAATAACAGATGCTGTGGGATAGCTCACATGGCTATAGTGCTGCAAGGGACACAGGCTCTTCAGAAAGACAGGGAAAATAAGTTAAGACAGAATCTCCGTGTGAAGCAGAGCTTAAATGTGGACAGCTTTTGTGCAGGTTGAACAACAGGGCTGGGTGAGGACTTGTAGATCAGGATCAGAGGAGAGGTCAGCAAGGCTGACATCATGGGGGGGCTGGGCTACAAACAGGACAGATGGGGTGAGGAAGTGAGCAGTGCTCCTCACAACAACTTCTTTAAACAACTCGAGGAAGGGTCTGGATTGCACACCCTGGGGGTTTTTACATGAGCCTTTAGCTTCTATCACACTTGTAGAGGACAAAACGGCAGGGAACAAGCAACCCAGACAATTTCTGCAGGGTGTCAGGAACACTTCTTGATTCAGGCACTGGATGGGCCAACCAATGTCATGCACAGCTGGATCTATTATTCAGAAACATGTAAGAAGTGGCTGGGGATGTTACACTCAGTGGCAGGCTTGGTTGGAGTGACTGCAAAATAGCAAGGCCTAAGACCTTGTGGGGGACTGAGGAAGACAAATACCCAAATACACAAAGCCCAGGCTTTAGGAAAGCTGACTTCACCTTATCCAGGAGGTGGTAAGTGGGATACCATGGAAGGCAGCTTGAAAACACAAGGAGCTTGGGAAACCCATCACATCCTTGAAAGCAACCTCTTAATCATGCAAGACAGTCCATGATTCAGGAATACAAGCAGACTTATCAGGAACCAGTGCGGCTAAACAGGGAGTTTGTAACCAACCTGAATTGCAAAAAGGCAGCACAGGATGTGGAAGCAGGAATATGAAGTACTTTATGTGAACAGGTATCAGCAATAACATGTACAAGTAGTATCTGTACCACAAATTGACACTGCTCCCATGCAGTCAGTTGACCTGACCCCACGTAACAGGGGGCAGAATCAGTAAAAGCCCAGGAGATACAAGACTAGGAGAAAAATGTAGGGGCAAAGGGAAATCAATCCAGCAAACAGAAAGAAAGACTAAACAGGCAAAAAAAAAATTAAGACTAAAGAAGCGAAGAGAGAGAGGTGGAACAGAGAGGAGAGTGGGGCTCAGCTGAAAGGGGACAGGGAAAGGGGCAGGAGGACTGGCACAGGGCCAGAGTATTCCCCCACTGTCAACAGTGCTGTGAAACCCACTGAGCCAGGGCCTCTTCCATCCCCCTCACTGAGCACCCGCAGGAATGTGACCTGTCACTGCTAACAGGGACTCTCTCAGCTCAACATGTTGGGAGGATTTAGTTCTGAAACTACTGAACAGTGTGTGACCTGACACGGGTGTTAGCGTGGCTACCAATAGTGGGGTCTCTGTTTGCTCCACTTTGTTATTCTTAAAATTAGTAAATGATGCACACAGATAAAGTCATCAGCAGATCATTAGGGTTCCAAATGAAGCACTCTGAATTTTTGAAAAGCCTTACTTAAGCTTGCCTGCTCAATTCTTTGTGCATGAGTCTGCAATTAGATAATCATACTGGCTGATTACATTGCCATATATTTTCTCTATGCATAAGGTAGAACAAAGTTTCACAGATTTCCTTTGAGAGCTTTCCTGAAGCTTAAGTGGATTTTACACTTGTTTTAATTTTGAAGAGTTTTCCTTATATTTATATATCAACCAAAAATTGAATATGAGGTCACTGTCTAAAGAATTAATCCATTAATTAGAAAATGAATAAGTAAAATAATAAATAATATTCTTAAAACTTCATGCTGCAGCTTTAGCAACGATCTTTCAGATATTATCCTTTAGATAAATGCTTATTTTTGTAAAAAAGAAAAGGTACTTTAAGGGCAGGTCATTACTTCCAGTTTCAGCACTTTTCCTATTTCTAACCCAATACACCTTGCCTTGGTGAAGTTGTACTTAAAATTGCTAACGAACACAGAAGCTTGCCAAGACTCACTTAATTGAGGCTAGAAGAGGCAAACATTATGATTAAACACGAGTAAATGTTGGCCCACTACGAAACAAAATCTACAAACGGCACCAGTATTTAAGTGCTAAAAAATTCAGCGCTAATTTGTTTCTAGCAAGAGTGATGGCCCGCTTTCTTCGCAGCTTTGCAAAGCCAAGAACAAACTGCTCTTTTTGTGATATCAAGAAAATAACCATGTTAATGTAAAGCAAATTATAAATTGCACTGCAAGCCTAAAATAATTAGGAAAAAGCTGTGTTTTGACTATTTTCAATTTCTCTTAATTATTTGTTTTGGCCACACCTCTTTTCAATAAGTTCCAGATTCACTCCAGACACAACAATTTCTTCTGCCATTTACTGATCTAAAGTTATGAAAAATAATGTGCAAAGATATTAAATATTTCTTCAAGAAAACTACAGACTATTAGCTATAAGTTTGGGTTACGATAACAAATCAATGTTTAACTAGATTTCAGTTATTACATTTCACATGCACACAATCAATACACATTCAAAATTTCCATCATTTCCACAGAAAAGTACCATCAAAATTAATTTAGCATACATGAAGTTTCAATCTTCAAGGTCAGTGGTTAAAGGAAACCAGGAAATACTCCTTAAAAGTACAATGGATTATTTCCTTTTTCTTCTAATAATTACATTTAAATAAATAAAAATATCGATATTTCTCAATATATCTTACCGTTTGCTTTTCCTCTAAAGCTGCCCTTTCTGAGACTTTGGTTTCCTGTTTTCCTAACTCCATTTCCCAGGGGAATAAAAACCACTTAGTATCCTGAGCAGAAGTGATTCAACCTGACTACATGTTAGATATCCCTGTACTTTTGGAGTTGGAGAGAAAAGTATCAGGCAGCACTGTGGTGATTTCTGGTCAGCGCATGTTTCCAATTATAGCCAACGAAAATCCACAAATAGAAGCGTGAAGAAAGGGCAGACAGCTGCCTCTGATAACAATAAACATTGGTTTGGTATCAGAGCAAATTGTTCAGGAGAGATTTTGGTTACCGGCCCCATTCACTCTCTCCTTGCCCCCTCGACCCCAAAAGCTCATACCAGAAAAGTCCATGAAAATTAATAGCTATGTCTCAGTAGCACTAACTTGTGTTCACAGAGATTATTAAGCAAGTAAAATGATGAATATAATTAACTGGCACCACATGTTCTTATGTAGACGTGAAAGCATACAGGAAAATACTTTAAAATGGTGTTTTAGCATGACTGTTGGTCTTTCCCTGTTGAGTGTTTGGGACTGAGCTATTCCCATATTCCCTCATGCAGAGTGTAGTCTCCTTCTCTAATATCAGAACATGACACCTTGCACTTTCAAAATGCAGAAAGAATTACAAAATTTTCAGCAGGTACCATGAAGAAATTACCAGTGAACATCTAAAATGGAGCTAATAGCCATATAGAACCTGGTTGTGGAATCCGTTAGTGGACTGTAGAATAACCTGGCTCTGCTTCAAAGTGAAAAAGTCAGGAGGCCAATATTAGAAGCTGCAGCTCGTTAGAGCCTTACACAGGAAGAAAAGGCAGCCAGTTGCCCCCAACAGACTAGACACTTTACATACAAAAAGTTGACAAACACCCCCTTCAAACCTTAGACTGTACCAGTTCTGAAACATTCTTTAGAACAAAGAAAAAATTACTTCAGTGACAATTATTTTTCTTTAGTTTTTCTTTTACCTCTCTTTTCAGAAGAATAAAACATCCAGCAGAAGAGTAAATGTGGCAAAGTAAATGCAAAGAACCAGTCAAATCTGCAAGGGCTGCCACAGCAAAGGGAATAAATGTGAGCTTGATGTCATGAAAGTAAAAATACATCCCACTGTGTCTCCTGGAAGTGCTGGGATAAAAGGAACTAGAGTAAGCAATATAATACCCAGAGGAAAGCTGCAGTTCTTTACTCTTCAGCAGGAAGGCAAACAGTAATAAGAAGTTCCTATCTCCAAAATCTTTTCTGTGAGGCTGAAACTTATCCCTGTGGCAAGGAACTTGCATAATGCCTTTGCACCACTTAACTACCTCAAAGGAGGTCTTCAGTGGGATCCAAACGGGAGCTTACATTACACTGCTGCTTACATTACTGATCACTCCTATGGGCAGGTGAAAAAACCTGAAGCACCTCCACTCCCATTAACCTGTCCATTTGCTGTAGTTTTCAATCACAGACAAGGACTGGAGCACCTCAGGTGGTCACATTCAACTGCTTCTGCTTGGTGTGCTCCCAGCCCTGTCCCACTGGTGGCAGGGATACCCTGGCTGTCAGCAGGCTTCCAAATGGCAGCTCCCAGGGAGTCACTCCCTCCTCAGGCTGGGGAACAGATATCCATGTTGGAAAGGAGCAGGCTGTCAGTGGTGCAGTGAAGCAGCAATACAGGATTCGAGACATATATAAGCAAGCAATGGCAAAGTTTTACCTGGCATTTGTGCCATGTGTTATTAAGCACTCAACCTCTACTACCCTAAAACTTCATCTTCAGTCACGTTTATTGTCTCTACTTTCAGGGTCTTATACAGTTTCCATGTGTCAGCTCACCCATGTCAAAGATGATCACTACAGAAAGACCCAAGGAGGTGACTATTGGAGTGACTGTACTAAATAATTTTAACATAAGATGGTGATGAGTGTATGTAGTTTCACAAGTAGGTTTTCCTTTAACTTTCTTGTAAAAGCATCTAATAGCATTCACTTGAGAAGCTCCACTTCTCATGAATGGAAATTTATATTCTGGATGCATCATACTGCTGACTGTGCAACTGCAAGGTAGTTAAAGCAAACTGCATTGGAGATGGGAACAGGAAAAAAAAAAAAAAGCTGTGAATGCAAGAGAGTATGACACCAAACTTCATTCCATCATGCTCAAATACAGGGAGCCCAGGAAATACTGGATGCAGGGCTCTTCTCTAGCCTGAATGCAATTATATAAGGACCCTGGAGAGATCACAGAAAAGCTGACATCAGTTTATTATCTACCACAGCTTTCTCAGCATGATATTGCATCACTAAACCTGAGGAAAGACCATGATCCTAAACATATGAGAACTTGGTTTTATATGAGAGTCCATTTTTTATTTCTACATAGAAATACTGGTTATTCTACTCCAGGGACTTTCTGAGACAGTAACTGTATATTTCTTGTTTTACTTTGCAAGGTAAAAACATAGCAAACAGGTGCTGAGTAAAAGCATGTTCTAGGCATTGCCTAAATTACTGTGCTGTTTTACAATTAATTCTTTTTATTACAGTTACTCCTCTCTTGACACCCGTTTTTCTTCTCAGAGCAGGACCTAATAAGAGGCCAAGAGATGAAGTTGATGAGGGGGGAGGCTGCGGGTTTTTTTGTAAGGGGCAAGTGCTGAATATTCCAAATAGCAGCACTGTGTAAACAAGCCATTCAAGCAGATGTATTTTCTGTGCTCATTTGATCTGCTGCTGTTAGAGAATGAAGCGAGTGACTGTGCCTGTCACTCCTAGCTATGTTTTCACTCATGTGGCTTCCATAACTCTTTTACTTTGCCTATTTTCATTTCCAGCCTGGCTCGGTGGTAGCCCAGGGCTGCCAGCCAATGGCTGCAGCGCACATCACACATCTGCACTGCTGCTCTCAAGCCCAGAGCTTTTATTTGCTCTGCATCAGACACACCATAAGCTTTCAACAGTTAGAAGTATTAATTCTGACCCTGATTTGGTCAATTATATTACACTCAGTTGAAAGCCATGTGACTTAAGTCACATGTACCAGCTAAAAACCCCAAGAGTAATACAGAGATCACACACACAGTGATTTTTAAAAGTCTAACGTGGAGAGAGTTCCTGTCCCACACTTAAAAAGCTGAAAGAAAAAACAAGCACAAAACTCAGCAGGCTGCCTCGCTACTTGTGACTGCCAGTCTGGCAGATGCCACAAGTTAAGCTTTCCAGGTTATTTCTGGTGCTCAGTCCTATCGTGCCATGCCAGCAAGCAATCCCCATGTTACTCCAGGTCACATGCACCCGGGGTCACATGCACATGCCTGGAAACAACAGGACCCCAGCAGCGTTTCTAGCTGGCATTTCATGGCATGATCCTTGCAGAAGTGAAGAGCAGGGCAGAGTACTGGGACAGTATACAGAGCAGGCTTACCTTCCAGGCAGCCAGGAGCCTAGGGTGGGAAGCTGATCCTTAGGAGAGGTGGGTCCACATTCCTGCCATGGCACCTGGCAGCTGCTGCTGTCACTCCCTGGTCCACCCCGCTGGCTCTGCAAACACTCAGGGAGCAGGAGATGGCAGGCGTGGAAAAAAGAGGAAAACATCACAGGCACCGCCAGTCTCTGCTTTACATGTGAGGAAGCAAAATGTACATGTTATGTACAGGGAGCAGGAGGCTGCTTGACAAAGTTTCTCCTAAGGGACAAGTCTGTATACGTTTGAGGATGAAAACAAGGAAGGTGATTTCAACATTACAACAAATTGATTCCAAGAGCTGAGCCTTTTCTGACGTGGCAGTCCATGTAAGCTGTAAGCACTTTCTTCTCTTTGCAGGTTTTTTAAGTCAATTGTTCTGAAAGTGGACTATCCTTGTGCTGGCAAGATCCTACATCTGCTGTCCTCCAGGAGTTCATACAGGAGTGGAACAACAGATCTCTTTTCTGTCAGATATCCATTGTTTCAGCACATGATGTCCCTGTATAGTACTGCTATATCCCAGCAAACCAAATTATCCTGGGCTGTAAAATATATTTCAATAGATGAGTTACACACACGCAAAAAAAAAATCTTCCCTCCCATATTTATTGATACTGTTTGTCATGCCTTCCTCCACAGTGATGGATGTGACTAATTAGGAAAGCATTAAATACCTTTGTAGCTATCTTTTAAATGACGTAGCAGCTGTTCCCCATAGAAAACGAGTGACTGCTCCATAGCCACGCAGTGGGTTTTTTTTAGTCACTCCCCAGGTCACCAGGAAGCAAGAGCACGGGATATGAGCTGTCATTAACAGACCAACTCCCATTGCACCCTTAACCCGGTACGGGAGAAGGAAAAGAGTCCAGACCAGCGGGGGTCCTTTGTCCTGGTTTGTAGGTCCACGTGTAATCCACAAGAGAGG
>JAWWES010000115.1:91482301-91560769 GCA_035583135.1 Lophotriccus pileatus
AGTCACTCCCCAGGTCACCAGGAAGCAAGAGCACGGGATATGAGCTGTCATTAACAGACCAACTCCCATTGCACCCTCTCCACCTTCTGTCTCTGCCCACTCTTATCAAACAACCAAACCTCAAAAGAGACATTACTCAGTAATGCTGATAAGGACACCAGCATCTAACCTGCACCTCTGCCCCTCTTGTGCAGAACAAAAGCAGAACAAAATCACCTGCTACTGCAGATATTTTTTCTTAATAAAAAACTTGAATAAGCATAGGCTTTGGTTGACATATTTTGTAGAGCTGCATATCCATTTACGTAAGTATTTGGGTTCATTTCAATGTGTGCTCAATTTTTTTCCATAGAGAGTGTTACCACTGTAAGTTTATACCCACACCAAAATTCTCTACACTGCCATATGAAGTTTGCCTTGAAAACAAATTGAGTTGAAAAGGACAGGTAAATATCTAAGTGTTTAAAAGTTTCCTGAATGGCAGCAGCATTTGGTTAAAACGCTTGGAATTTTGATAGCAGACATTTTGAGTACCAAGACCTAATGAAGAATCTAAGCCACACACCTATTTATGAGAAGGGAAAAAAATACAATACAGGGTTCTCAATGGAACTCTTATTTAATTTTACTAACTCTCAATTACTACTTATTCTGCAGCCTAAGGTTGATTTATAACAGCTGAATGAGTTTATTTTTTTCTGCAGTCTAGTAAGACACAAAAAAGCAATAATAAACTGTACAGTACTAGCTAGATTGCCAAAGCATTCGTGGGTTCTGAGGTTGATATTTTTGCAATATGCATTGATCAAACATTAAGTCATGGTGGAAAAATCCTGTTTATTTTGGAGGAAGAAAACGGATGGGAAGCAAACATTTTAATTAATATTTCATTTATCAACATCATTTAAGATAATGCTTATGCACATAACACAGTCTTCAATATTAAAGTCGTAGCAGATTCTAAGATGTTCGTTTTGCAAATGAAAGAAATTAGCTTAATATTCCTATTGCTATCTTCAATTAAAATGCAGATGTACAAGATAATGAAAAAGCCACAGTGGATGCGGTTGACTTGATATCATAGTGTTATTGCAAACTTATCTTTCAAAATAAAATATCCATTTTGTCAGTAGGAGAGATTGTTCTAACCCTGTGACAGACTCTGGGAACTTCATAATTCTGGAAAAGCCATATGCCAGCATTCATTGAAGTTACATAAGAATGATCACCTGAGAAACCTTTCAGAATGTGAATAAAAGATGTGGATTTACCAGGTCAGAGTTGTGCTATATTACATTTACAGGAAAAGAAACTGTACAAACATCATAAAAACCATCAATGCACACTTTATGTACATGAAAAGGAAGTATTGACATTCCAGTCTAGCAGGGCCAGACCTTACCTCTGAGTTAAGGCAGTACCTTAGAACCCCACGTATTCTCATTAAACATCTCAAAATACACTAGAAATCTGAATAGCAGTGAAGAGAATTAAAGGATTGAACACTGTTGTACAGGAACATTTTCTCTTAAAAGCTTACCTCATATATACATACACACACATACATACATGAAATACTGGCATACTGCAGTAAGGCAAATTAAAGGTGTTCTGCTTATATGCAAGTCAGGAGGAGAAATAAAAGAGTCTCAGACAGCTCCTCAAGCATAAGAAATTGCTTCTCAGTTCACCCTCAGGTACACAGTTGCATAAGATGCCTCCTGCACTTGGATCTAATAAAATGCAACTTACAGATCTTGTTCAAATCTGATATACATTCACATTACTGATAGACCTGGAGAAACTATTCTTTATTACATTAGAATGAGATACAGAATTCCAACACAAATAACATTTCTCTGTGGGTAAAAAAACCCAGCACTACTAAAGACAGAGATAGTTTTTTTTTAATTCTCATAGAAAACAAAATTAAATGGGTCAATTCAAAAGAACATGGGGGTAGATAAAAGGGTGAGTTGCATAGACAAAACATGGACACAACATTTTAAAAAAAACAAGAAACTATACAATTGTTTTCACTGTGTTTCCAAATGGGTAAAGTACCTCCTGAATAAAAATCACCTGCTTTTTTCACTATTGCATTTAGGTGCCATAAGACACCCTTACAAGTGGATGCTGAAACACATGGTGACATTCACATAACTTTACCCAGTGCATTTTGTTTCAAGTGCTGGCCAAAGGAAAGTTCAAGGCAAAGAAATACAAACAGGGTTCTGCTCCCCCAGCTCAAATGTGTCCTCCATTTGATGGTTTTCACTATAAATAAGGCATAGTGGTTCAAGTACTACATTAAATGTAATCAAACAATGGGAAAGAAAATCACCCATTAACTCTTTCCAGAAAAGTACTTTATTAGGGAGGATAAAAAGCACTGCTCAGACAGTCCGAATAGGCATGGCCTCCTGCGCTGCCAGGCTCCTCAGGCTCAAAGTCGTCAGGGTCTGGGGGCAACTGGTCAGTATCTTCATCAGAAGTGGAAGGGCGCGTGAGGATTATCCGAGGTATCTTCAGCAAGGTGCGAAAGATTTCAGAGAAAAAAGTCAGATCAAGAGCAGGGAAGCGTTTAAAGGGGATATTTTAGTTACAGGGGAAAGAGGTGATGAGAAAAACATGTGAGACGTGTAACACCACTGAACTTCAAAGACTCATAGAATTATTTAGGTTGGAAAAGACCTTTAAGATCAAGTCCAACTGTTACCCCAGCACTGCCAAGTCCACCACTAAACCATGACCCTAAACACCACATCTACATGTCTTTAAGATATCTTCAGGGATGGTGACTTAGCCACTTCTCTGGGCAGATTGTTCCAATGCTTAACAACCCTTTCTGTGAAGACATTTTTCCTAATGTTCAATATAAACCTTTCCTGGCACAAGTCGAGGCCACTTCCTCTTGTCTTGTCACTTCTTACCTGGGAGAAGGGACCAATCCCTACCTCACTACAAAACCTCCTTTCAGGTAGTTGTAGAAGGCAATAAGGTCTTCCCTGAGACTCCTTTTTTCCAGGCTAAACAACCCCAGCTCCCTCAGCCACTCCTTATATGATTTGTGTTCCACCTCCTTCACCAGCTCTGTTGCCCCTCTCTGGACACACCCCAGCACCTCAATGTCTGTCTTCTAGTGAAGGGCCCAAAACTGAAAACAGAATTTGAGGTGTGGCCTCTCCAGTGCTGAGTACAGAGCAATGGTCTCTGCCCTGGTCCTATTTGCCACATTATTTCTAATACAAGTGAGGATGCCATTGGCAATTTGGTCACCAGGGCACACTGCTGGCTCATGTTTAGCTGCTGTCAACCAGCAGCCCCAGCTCCTTTTCCACCAGGCAGCTTTCCAGCCACTCTGCCCCAGCCTGTAGCACTGCCTGCGGTTGTTGGGACACAAGTACAGGAACCGGCACTTGCTCTTGTTAAACCCCACACAACTGGCCTCAGCCCATCAATCCAGCCTGTCCAGATCCCTCTGCAAAACCTTCCTACCCTCCAACAAATCAACATTCCCACCCAACTTGGGATCTCTGCAAACTGGCTGAGGGTACACTTGGTTCCCTCCTCCAGATCATCAATAAAGATATTAAACAGGATTCATCCCAATACTGAGCCCTGGCGAACCCCACTGGTGACTGTCTGCCATCTGGATGTAGCACCATTCATCAAAACTGTCTGGGCCCAGACACTCAGCCAGTTTTTTACTCAACAACAATGTCCCCATCCAAGCCATGAGCAGCCAGTTTCTCCAGGAAAATGCTGTGGGAAACAGTGTCAAAGGCTTTACTAAAGTAAGACATCTACAGCCTTTCCCTCATCCACTAAGTGGATGTCATAGAGGATCAGGTTAGTCAAGCCCTAGTGCCCTGGATCCTCCTTCCAGCCCCTCTTCTAGACAGGCATCACATTTGCCAACTTCCAGCCACCTGGGACCCTCCCAGTTAGCCAGGACTGCCTGTAGATGATGAAAAGTGGCTCAATGAGTACTTCCCAACCTCCCTCAGTACCCTTGGGTGGATTCCATTCGGCCCCATAGACTTGCGTAAGTGGTGTAGCAAGTGCTGAACATTTCCCCTTTGATTATGGCAGCTTCATTCATCCCCCTTCCTATCTTCCTGCTCAGGGCACTGATACCTGGAGAGCAACTGGTCATGCTATTAAAGACTAAGGCAAAGAAGGCATTAAGTACCGCAGGATTTTCCTCATCCTTTGTCTCTGTGTTTCCTGCCACATTCAAGAAAGGATGAAGATTCCCCTTAGCCTTTCTTCCTAGCTTCCTGAGAGACTAGCTGTTGTATGTCAAAAATTGCACTGATAATTAAAGTAAAGTTGGTATAAACTGCCTTTTCCATTCCTTAGCTAATCTTTTAAAAAACCTTCCATAGGTAAAAAAAAAAAAAAAAGAAATATTTTTAAAAAATAAAGACAAGGAAATATTAAATATGCACATCTCTTTTAATTAAACTTCACTATTCATTTAATTCATGCACCTGAAAGCAATAAAGGATTAATTAAGTACCACAAAGCATATCAATTATTGATCTTTAAAAATGGCATGCTCTGTTTTTTTTTCCTGACAAAGTATATTTAAGGGAAATATTAAGACAAAATATCAATGTTTCAATTTGTCAGTAAAAAATGCATACATGGATTCGAGTCATGTCAATTTTTTGGCCAAGAACTTTGTGTTCTTTGAGAATTATATTTCAATGTTTTAAAATTAATTTAAATTCTGTAATGGAGAAAAAATAATGTCAGGCTCTTCATGTTTAGTCAAATAATGTATGTATCAGTAATGGCTTGTATCAATTAATGGATTATTACAAAGAATTACTCTGATGCACAAAATCATCCTACTTTTTACTAATTTAAAAAAAAAATGTTTAACATGTAATTGAAAACAGATATAAGAGTGAGTCAATATATCTAATGAATGGCTAATATAATAATGTGCAATAAATAAAGTGGCCACCTTACTATTAGCCTGAACATTTTCAGGAACTTCTTATTTATCAGCTGCTTTTTTGCATTTCTTTGCATTTTATAAGAACATTTCATGTTGACACCACAATATTCAATTGTTTATGTATTATTTCCTTGCTGTACATTATTTGATTTAGGAAATAAGACAAGCGTATAGATGCTTTGTGGCTGTTAGGCTAGACAGCCAGGAGGCTTCTATATTGAAGTAAAATGAGTTATTCCCCAGGCTCCACCTCCACTGACTGTCGGAAGGCCTGGTAACCCCCTGGCTCAGAGCACACTAAAATAGACACCAAAATGCAGGTGTCAGTCTGGAGTTGAATCTCACCTCTGATAGCTGTAAACTAATTTTAAAACAAGGCATAAATTTAGTTATATTCCCTAATGTACTGAGTGCCCAATTATACCTTCTTTTTTTTTTTCCCTTCTTTTCCTGTTCCAAGGAATCAAACCCAATTCTCTAAAAAAGCTTTTCTTCAAACATTTCATGAGTTCGTTCATACTATTTTTCAAATATTATGATGACACTAGGTCTTACAATCACAAAGTCAATATAATCCATGAAAGTCACTCATTCAACACTTCTGTGGTAATTGTATTAACGGCTTCCATGAAGTACGTGGGATTGGGGAAGTCTTACAATGAATATTTCATGTTGCTGCAGATAAAGAGAACCAGCACTAAGTGACCAACCAACTTTCTACAGCAGATGCTGAACAGCGCCTCAGCCCAGAACTCCTGCAAAGGCTGGAAACCTGGACTCCTGAGAGAAGAGCAGTCTCAGCTCTGTCTACAGTAGTCCCTCTATACCTTCTCCAGGCAGGAGAAAGCTCACACATACACAGACTCACACTGATTTGGAGACATACTGTTGAGTTTTTCTAACAAATCAAATATTCTGGCCCAAGTGCAGCTGTATTCTCTGTGCCTCTGCTTTCTGCACACTTCTCTGCCCACTCTCCCTCTGAAGCTTCATGTGAACCCATACCACCGCTGTCCCTTCACCCATCACTGCTCCTTCCCCTGTGGTCAGTTATCCCACTCTGTGTCTGTCTCCCTGATGGGATGCTGAGGAGCCCTGGTTTCCTCAAATCTGAATCATAGGTACCAATGACAAAACAACTCTTGGTTGTGGATTGTGCCAACTGTGCAATTGCAAATCCAGTTAAGTAACAGAATATGCATTTGTACAAGGTCTAATTCAATGAAAAAAATCTCAGGCTTCTACTCTCTCTCTCCTAGCATCAAAAGTTATCAATTAATTTCCTCATTAACCAAAACCAACACAAAATGGATGTAATAAACACACATCACATTTCTAACCACAGTGGCCTTTCCATCTTTACCTAACCATCCCCTAGAAACCCAGCACTCTCTATCACAGCCTTCATATTCACCCTAGCTCCAGGAATATCACAATATAAACCTTATCAGCTTCCTTTTCTCTTTCAGTTTTGTTTAAAAAAAAAAAAAAAAAACCAAAACAAACAAAACCAAAATAAAACAAAACAAAACAAAAAAACAACAAAGTAACAGTAATAAAATTCAACAACTCTAAACTTACATTATATTTTGTTACATCCTTTTCTCAAACCCAGTGCTTCCCTTCCCAGAATACCAGGGGGGATTTCAGATTTTCCTTCTTATCTTTATTGACCTCAGCTTTACTCTATTAAATAGGCAAGCTTTGCTCTTGGAGTTTTTCTTTACTATTCATATCTGAATGTATATTTCCTTATGCAGCATGACCAAGGGAAGACAGGAGAAAAGAATTCCTATGTGAAAAAATGGCACAGCAAAGAGGAAGCAAACTATATCCACTGCCCATTAAAGACAAGGCAAGAATGAGACATTTAGGATGCTAATAAGGAAAACCATTTCAGCACAGGCACCTGATCTCAAGTTGCTTGCCTAAGGCAAGTGGGAAGGTGTGAAATTTCCATCTTCTATACGTCACTCTTCAAAAACGTTGATGCTGGTGTAGGAGGACAAATTATCCAGATTCTGTATTATTCCATTGTTTTCCCCACTCATTATTACTGAATAGTGTTTGAACTTGTTTAAAATACTTCCATTGAAATTGCAAAGTCCTCCTACTCACTTTCCATCATCATGCACTCATTATTTAAATAATATTTGAACTACCATTCCATCCCAATCTGTCAAAATATGTAGAATACTTTTTCACAAAAATGTATAATTAGTCATTTGAATAAGTTACTATTTTTCCATTTTCCCCTGAAATTGTATTGTCAATGCATAAAAAGGAAGCTTCACATGTCCGGTACTAGACCAGTGTACAGTACAGTGACTAGAACCAGTGGGTTCACTATGGGTATTTCTTCCACTACCGTGTTCATGTCTTTCTTATACTTTTTTAAACATAAACATGAAGACTTTGTACACTAAAAAGATTCACTAAAAAAATAATTTTTGTTTGAATCAAGGATAACTAAATAACTAAAAATCAAATTATTTCAGACACTCATTTAATGGAATGAACAGCCTCTACTGAAAGCTGGAGTCCTTCAACTGGAGCACAGACAGGGGCTGCCTGTGCGCTCCTAGTCCTCTGCAGCAAGCAGTAAAATGAAGCCACCTAAATAACCTGGGGCAATTCAGCTGCAGCGTTGGCTGCAAAAATTCTTTCATATTGAAACAGAATAGGAATAAACTCACAACTAGCTATGATGCTTCAGTTGAAAGCAGCTTCTTACAGAGTGATGAGACGTCCTGCCAACAGGTTAACATCCAATAATTTTTAACTTCCAGATGCACACATATGCTTTCATTGTCTACTTCTAATAAAAATGTTTTGTCCAAAATATTGCAGAACAGTCCATAAAGGACTGCTCATTATGTCTTTTTATAATTTTTTCAAAGCTAAAACTGAACAGAACAAAGCCCATCATCTTTTTTTTCTTTTGTAAGCCTTTCCCTTCTTCTCACCTTCCCTCACCCACAGGTCCATACTCCAACCTTAGCAGGAGAAGAAAGCTCTCAAGGCAACAGTCATGGCTAAAACCCAAGCTTCACATCAAAGGCATAACCAGCAGTGACAGGGCAAAGCACAGCTGGCAGCAAGGCCAGCCGCTGGGGACAGAGGCTACAAATCAGAAGGTCATAGGACACATGAAAAGCCAAAGTTTGATGGAATAGGGGCAGGGAAAAAGAATTTGGATTGGCCTTTTAGAAGAAAACCAGACATACTTTCAACCCTAGTTCAAACAGATAACTTTCTAAAGAAAATATTCCCCATTTAGAAAATACCTGTAAAAGGGATGTCTGCCTAGCTCAGCTCTGTATATCTAAATAGTACATATTTTTGAAATTTGACTAACAGCTGATCTTCACCAGTGCTAAGGCTGGTACTGTTCAGTTGATGGAAACAGGAAAACAAAATTATCTACTTGGCTGAGAACATCTGCAGGGGTTTACATACTTCATGAATAATGTTTTCATGATTTCATACTTAGCCTTACATTTTTTTGTCATCACTGGTGATGGAAGTAAATTTTTAAACTTGAACAGGAAATTCAGCCTTCTCGCTGAACAGTGAAAATGTGCCTTTGCTAGATGGAAAAGGTCGTATTTGCTGATGACTGTATTCATAGAAGAAACTGTCTAAATCAAATTTAAACTGAAGAAGGGCTTAGTCATTCCTAAAAAATGTAACACAGCTGTATTTTTCAATAAAAATTTTAGAAAGAGGATGCCAAAATGCATCCAACAAGAACAGCAGAGAACAGGCACATCAACTGCTGCACGGTTCACACTAAGCCAGCATCTGATGGCTTTCATAGCTGAAGCGATGAGATGTTTCTCTCACAAAGTCAGAAACAGATAAAAACAACCTTCTCCCCAAAAGAAAACAAGTAAACACAAGTCGAAGAGGGAGGAAGAGATCTAATTAATTCCTTGTGAGTTCATTACTCACAAGCACTGCCACCGCCAGGCGGGAGTGGGCACAGCAGCCAGGGCACAGTGGGGACGGTGGCTGGGGCAAGGGCGAGGGGGGTGTGACAGAAACCCCCTAATGCAGAGCTGCCTCTATGAAATCATATGAATTTGCAAACCCTGTCTGGGCATTCAACACAGCTTCCCTCTTATGGCTGCATCCCTTTCCCTGGCACTTTACAGTGCAAATATTTTACTGCTGGGGAGGGCTGTGGCAAAACTCCAGAAATTGTGAAGTCAAATGGAGAAAGATGGTATAAACCTCTCCTGCACCCCGGGGAAGATAAATCTATGGTCAGGCATGGTTGAAGTGCCTCATTTCACTTGGCTGCAGGAGACCTCTGCACAAGGAAAGCAGGTTGCCTGTGCTTCTGTGCTCATGGAGCAATAGTCTCGTGATAGGACCTCTTGTCACTGGGGACTGGGAGAGGGAAGCACATAATTCAGTCCATCCTTACATCTGGAGCAGCCACACTACTCTCAAACACTGCCAGAGAAGCTTTGGCACCACACTTTTGAAAATGCTGCCTGGGTGTTGTGTGTGGCAGCTTGGTGAGAGTCTTGAGCAAGGTCTACCCAACCAGCCCACCCTTATTCCCTGAGCTTGTTATTATTCCCACGCTGTGCCTGGTGATTTGCTCCAAAATCTAATTTAGCTCAGCATGATTTCCTGGAAGTTCAGTGTACCAGGCAAGTGGTAAAACACTGGAACAGGTTGCTCAGAGAGGTGTGGGTGCCCCATTCCTGGAAATATTCAAGGTCAGGTTGGATGGGGCTCTGAGAAATCTGTTCTAGCTGAAGATCTCCCTACTCACTGCAAGGGAGTGGACAAGATGACCTTTAAAGGTCCCTTCCAAACCTAACCACTATGATTCTGTGAAAATTTCCTCTGTGGGAATTTTCTAGATATTGATATATCTTACAGCTCAGGTTTAAAAGTGGGTATTTTCTCTACTTCTTGGAACAGAAAGAGAACATCTAGCATGTTTTATTTGTCTTCTAGTGTGTAGTATATATAACATTTGGTCATGTCACATTAAAAGCAAAGCCCATTTTTGTTCTTCCTCTCCAGCAGCTCAGTGCCTCCCAAAGGCAATGCATAAGGCAAGAAAGGTGGAGTTCTGTCAAACTTACCACAAAAATGGAAGATCAATGTCCCTCATGTCATATTTGCATTGCCATTAGACAAAAAAGGCTTTTATTTGATTTAAATTGTGTATGAAAATTGTCCTTGCTCCATTTCTTTCATCTTCTAATGTACCACCAGACAGTGACTTCCCTGCCACTGAAACCCAATAGATGGATTTTCATATAAGTGCTTTCTGTGTAATCATTTATGGCCTGATGCTATAAAAATATTGAAGAAAAGGTATTGTTTTGATCACACTGGGAGACTTATAAGGTACTGCTCCCATAAGCAGTGCTACCCACAGCCCAAGTTACCAGTCCTTTGATTTTGAAGAAAGTTCCTCACCCCTGCAAAAGGCAGTGGCCGTATCTGAATGCTTGCAGGAATTCAGTACAGTCTCTTCCCCTGCTGAGCTCCTGCAAAGTCCATGAGGGCATCTTTTACAAGGGGAGATGTTGCTGGTAATTTGTGTCGTTGCTTGAGTATTTATCCTCTTTTATTCTCCAGTAGTATGCTGTGTTCTACAGCATAGTTCCAGGTGCCTTGCCTCTTGCATGTATTTTTGCTTATATTGTCTGCAGTGCTTATATTGTCTATCTTATGATGGGTTTACATTGCAGATTATTTTTCTCTAACTTTGAGGTATTTTAATATGGCATCTTGAAGAGATCAGCTAATGAGTTGTCTTTTTTAAAGGTTTTTCATATTTAGCATTTTTTACTTACAAGCTCTGCAAATTCCAAGATTTTAAAATTTGAAGTGAGAATGCTCTGGCCAAGTCCTGTGAGAAAACTACTTAAAAGGAAGAGAGGAAAAAAGATACACTGTGCAAACAGAAGCATTTGTTGGGAGCAGGAACTTAATTCCAAATTCACAAAATAAGTTCCCTAACCACTACACTGTAGAGGTAAACACAGTGTCTACACCACACACCTTTTGTGTTTCATCTTTCATCCTGACTCAGAAATAATCAGTTGCTCAGATAAAAGCAGAACCAAACTAGCAGATGAACTGGAGAAGGCAATCCCATGGCAGATGGGTGCTTACACTCCACTGAAGTGAAGCTCACACGATGACTACAGGGTTGGCTGAACCAACGAGGCTGTGTGCATAGGGCCTCTTTGCAAACCTGCACAAGATGCAAGGCAGTGAAGAGTCAGACTCCTGACTTCTAAAACTAACTTAGCTTGTCAGAATAAAAAAAACAAACAAACAAACATAAAAACACCAGCACCCTTAACTGACTCGATTAAGAGCCATGAAAATATTCTGGAGAAGGGATAAAGCAGTTCCTCAAAAGAAACTTGAAGTATTAGGTCTTATGGTGCTATGGGAACAGGTCACTCAAACACTGTATGTGATGTGAGCAAGGTCTTTACTGTTTGAAACAAGCTTCAGAAGAAACCTGGCTTTGTTGATGATAGGAACTGAATCACACTGTAGTTGTCTTCTTTTACACTGTTTTTCTGACCTGAATACTCCACCGGCTTTGCTTTTAAAACTGAAAAAAGTAAGATGATGACTAAAGAAACAAGAAAGAACTTTTATTATGTTTATGTTGTATGATTTCAGTTTTCTGATATGTTTAAAACTAACATACTCAGATGAATTAAGAATGGGTTTAATACTTAGATTTTTGAAAATTTTTGGACTAGTATACGTGCATCAAGTTTTTTTCCCGAAAAGCCTGTATCAGCTAGAAATGAAGAAGGTAGATCTGCTGGGATTCCCATCCATTTAAGGTTTCTCACAACTTGCATACAAACAATATGAGACAGAGGCAGAAAGCCAGCAACCTATGTATTGTGGGAGCATGGTATATATACTTATTCACTTTCTGCAGGCACAGGAGCATTTCACTTCAATACACTGCACTTGGTGCACTGAAGATGTCTGTTTTTTCACCGTAGTTAGGAACATTTGGAATCTCTGCATTTTTAAACAGGACAACCAAAACATTTGTGTTTTTCAGTTTGATTTTTCCAATACTGTAAGCTTTTTTTTTACACAATTGCTTTTAATCGATAATTCTTACTTTAAGCTTCCTTGAAAACCTTTACTGTAAGTGACATTTGTACCCCTTGTGAACTACATGAAAAAAAATCTGAGGAAATTCCCAGAGCAAAGGCATAAAATAAGATAAAATAATATGGTAAGAATTGAAGTGATATATCTAAGAGACTTGATGTTAATTATGAAATATCTAATATCCTTATGATGTTGTTAGGGCCAAAAATGGATCAGAGAAGATGACATGATGCGTATTATAAAGTGATATGAGATGCTGAAATCTGTCAACACTCAGCATTCAGTCAGACAAAAATCCACTGGAAATTTCAGTCAGAGCTTGAATGAAAATATTTATGATAGAGAAAGATTGTGAAGAGTTGGCTCTATGTTTGAGAGCATGGATAGGAAATAACAAAAAACTGGAAATGAAAACTCCAGAATCCAAGTTAAAGTTCCTTCTGTTGTAGTCAGCATGGGGCACTGTGTTTGCATTCCTGATTTTTCCACCCCTGTAGTTAGACACGCAGTATTTTACTCACAGTCTGCATGTAGACAGCCATATCAGCTGTGATTTTATTCTCTTATATTTTGATGCACATCTTTACATATTCTTATTTTAAGATCACCATTTTAAAATCCAAAGACTTGGTTTAAGTTAAATTACAATATTTTTCTTTAGATATATACATATTAAACAAAGTAAAATAAACTCTTTTCATGTTTCTGAGGTGTGATTAGCATAACTGAGGCAAGTCGATAAAATACTGTATGTAAAAATGTATCTACTTGGAATTGAAGTTCTGGGGCCTCTACATTTCAGTAAAATATTCAATCATAATTAAAACCAAGGGAGATTTTCATTTTTCCTCTGTAAAACTGTGACTCAGAGTGAAAGAACATTTCATTTGTCCAATTAATTACTGGTCATTCACTGTCATGAAATCTTAAAGTTGGCACAAAGGGTTTAAAACTGAGTTTTCCTGGATGGGTTAACAATTCAAATGAGCCTTTTAAAAGCAGTCAGAGCAACCAAGCCCAAGGCAAACCTAGACCTGGGAGCAGCATTGCCCTTTGTAATGTCAGAGCACCAATCCCCAAGACAGGATGGTCAATGGCAAGAGGTGGCTAGAAGGCTATGGCTAGCAAGTTCAAGACAAATATTATCACAGATAGCATATGCAAAGAGAATGTTTATTAAAATTCAATAAAAATAAATAGATGAAGAAAGTATCTGCTGGTGGGCAGAGGGATAAGATGGAAGAGAGGGAGAAAGAAGACAGGCACCATCCAGCACACATTCAGTTTTTGCAGGAAGAATAATAGAAGTCTTTGGTTTTTCTGCCATCATGCTTCTTTCCTTCCCTCGATATAGATGCGCCCATCTCCTCTTGAAACCTGATCAGAAATACAAAGGAAGCAAACCTTCCTATATTCCTAGCACAGAACAAGATTCTGCATTAAGGTCCTACTGCCACCTGCTTATCTGAACATGCAAAGCAAGTCCTCCATAAGAAGGCAGGCTTATCTTTCAGAAAAGATGGGTACTGAGGAATAAGAGAAACTTCAAAGCAAGAGCAGATGAGATATTGAACAGTTCCAAAGTCAGCAGGATACTCCCAGCAAGTCCATAATTCCTCAGACTGATGAATGCTGCTCTAGGTTACAGGCGATAACACACTATTTGCTACAGCACAAAGATTTTGATTTCAAGAAAGAAACAAAACCAGAAATGCAAAAGAACTTGCACATGGGCTACTTTTGACAGTTGGAACATTCAGCCAGTTGACTCCCTCTGTGTACTGTGTTCTAAGTTAAGTGACTTGGTCTTACCTTCCTCCTCCTCCCTCTACAGCAGAAGAATTTTAAAGGGAGGCATTATTTTCCAAAAGGCATACAACATAAAAATATGGTCATTTCCTCTTTCTGGGTGAAAGCACTAGAAGTCACATACCACTGCAACAGATCCAGGGCACTAGCAATGTGTGAACACACCCTTTCAACAGTGGTTCCTCTAACAGGAATGCTTCCTGCAATGCTGGTTAGGACCATGAGAAACAGCTACCAAGTGGAGCTGGACAATAAAAAAAGCAAATTGAAGGAAATGTTTTCATCTGGAAAATAAAACTGGTTGGTCTAAATGTTTCACAAGATGATGTTGAAGACCAGAGGCCTCAAAATAAGTATCTTTAGGCAACAGAATAGAAAACTTTTCTCAGTCCATATTATGGACAAATGCTGCAGCTCAACCTTTCTCAAACAGTGATTAACACAGGAAACCAGAGAAAACCAGATTTGCATGGTCCATTTGCTCACTTTTTCAGTCAACTAACAAATCCCAGTATTTTAAAAAAATCTGAGTGGCTATTAAAATGTGAGCATGGTCTTTGATTATAGTCTTTTGTATAATATGTGAACTTCCATTTTTTGCCGCTAGCTGGGTTTCGAATGGTATTCATGGAAAAGGATAAAAAAAGGCTGGAAGAAGAGGAATCAAACAAAGCATTCCTGTGGCATTTGCTGTAGGAGAAACAGTTGTTTCTTCCTGGTACTTCAGGCTTCATAAAAGTAGGATGCTTTTTGACCTTAATTATTCAGATACCTTGATCTTATTGTATCTTCCTAGTAGAGCCATAGTTTCAGGTGTGCAGGTAGATGACCAAGATTAGGGTAGGTCTTCAGAGAGTTGAATTTGCTAGAGAAGTTCACGAAAGTGACTCAGATTTCTAAAAGCCACCCCGCAGGCTCAGCCATTTCCCTTAGTAAGTGATAGGCTTACTCTCTCATCTGACATCGGTCACCTAAAATCTGGGCACGTCTTAGCCTATCACACAACCTCCCCCTCCAGTCAAATAATAAAAATTGTCACCTCCAGGTTGCAGTTCAACCTCTCCCTCCTAAAAGAGGGACCCTGGAACTGCTGCTCCTTCCATTAGCTAGAGAGGGAACCCAGACAATAGAATAAACACTTAAGCTGGTCACCACCCTCAAAGTCCCCAAACCAGAGTGTTTCAAAAGCCCTGGTCTGCTACACTGGTGCCTACCCAGGAGCTGAGCTCCTCCAGAAGCCAGGTGCCAGCTGCAGTGACAGCCAAGGAAACACCTGGCAGGGTCTCTGATCTTTGGTATGTGCCTTGCTACTCACAGGATCTGTGCCAGACTTTATTAGCATTAATGACAGACAACACAAATTACTTAGGTAGGAATGATTTGTTATTTACTGGGGCCATCTTACTTACTGTTATGATGTGGTTTACTGTTGGGAAGGGGCTGCCCTTGGGCGAAGCTTCAGTGGGACCAGTATCAAGGACAGCAGGTTCTGAAACGAAGGTAGCCTTTAAAAAAACACATCAGAAACACATATTTTTATTCTGAATGCGGTTTCAGAAGAGCAATTCCATTCCCTCTCAGGTTACTATACAAATGCTTTGCCCTATTCTTATATGTGGTTGCACAATGAAAGCAATAAAATTGCAATTCTTGCTGTTCCCCATTTTTCACGAGAAAAATGCTCATTATTTGTACCCAGATTATCTCTGTGGTCAAAACATTAGTATTCCTATAGAACACCTGATTGCATTAATTCCTTTTCATCACACACACACAAAAAACAGAGATTTGTTTTCTGTATTCTTTAAACAGATGCATGATTCTGCCATCTTGTGGGAGATGGAGAAATCCTAACTATTTTCTGATAACAACAGCAGGGCACAACAGTATGGAACAGAAATTTCTTGTATTTTTCAATTATTTTAGTACTGGTTAAGTGAACAGACATTAGCAGCAATTATATTCCAAATAGCCCCCAAAAAAAGAAATTAATTACAGCCTCGTGGAGGAACCTGACCAAAGGGGTTCATTTTTAAGATACTGACTTTACCAGAAACTCTGTTCAGAAGGTAAAGGTACAGCAACTAAAAATCCTAACTTTTTTTTTCCCCTAATGATCTGATAATGTGAAATATGTACAGAATTATTTAAATTCACATGTTAAAATACCTTTCATATAAGAAAAATAGTAACATTATACAGAATTTTATCTATAATTAACCTTTTAAAAATGGTTAAACTAACACAGTATATGGATTACGGAACACAATTCTCTGCTAATAATTCTATAGCATAGTTGGACAAAATTAGTAGATTAATTTATGGTTAAATAATCTTGGGCTGACAGAGGTTGTATCTGTATTCCTGACAATTTAACAGACATACAATATTGTTAGTTCTATCCCACCTTAACTCAACATGTAGTATGCTGGAGTAAAGAGCATTCATCTAATGAGGTATATACAACAGTTTAAGAGAAGGAGCTGAAAATAAGTCATGGACCAGTTTCATCTAAAAGTAATTTTGTAGAGGTCCCCCTCCTACTCCACCATTCTCAGCAGGTAGAAACCAAACAGTACATCTAAAATATATATCACAAAACTGTATACGTGCTCTTGGGAAACTCTGAAGATCAAGGGAGTGGCTTCTGCTGAGAAAGACGAGGCTTGAGGTGGAGCAGCCCGAGAGACACACCTATCCCTTGGCACTTGGCACTGTAAGCCTCCATCAGGGGAGTTGTTTTGAGCTGTTCTCTCCCCATCAAAAATTACCTTGGGGAAACAAGCTCATCTAGTTTATATTTCTTTGTTACAACTGCAGTGAACTCATCCAGTAAATCTAATACCATGTCATAGGAAAGCTTCTTGGACCAGGTACAAATGCATTTGTTCTTACATAACTGCTTACTAAGACCATAATTTTCCTATGCGAATCAGTCATTTAAGTGAATAATATTTTGTTAAGCTCTTTGAACATAAAGATCTGACAACCAGAGTATAATAAGAAGGAATACAACAATTTAATGTCATTATAATTTCTTCATAATGATAAGTATCTAAAAAGCTAAGGCAAGCCTAGATCTAGATCTCAAATTCCCCAACTCTGAGTGATTTGATTTAAAGACAACAACAAGAGAATATAATCCTCATTGACAAACAACACATCTACCTCAGCCACTCTATCTCCTGCTTGTACCCCAGCCAAGTCTGATGGGCTGTCTTTTGGCAGCCGTGCAATCAGGATCCCCTGGTAAGACAAAAAACAGGTTTTAGACCTGACAGAATTTCTTCCATTGTTCTTAGACATAAAAAGCAAATGGGAAGTAATTAATTTTCAAGACTTGTTGTTCTGTTGCCTCTATAAAATTAAAAGCTAAATGCCTTAGCACATTAGTAAGACCAAAAAAAGAAGTCTCCATGGCTGACACATACAATAATGAACAAAAGTCAGTAATTGTTTACACTGCCATGGGGGACAGACTGGGAAACAAAGATTTATTTAAATGATAATTCAGTGAGAAGTTGTGAGAAATACTTCTCTCTAGTCTAGTTAGCTCCTCAGAATAAGCAAATGGGATGGGAGAGCATGTGGTTTGCCAAGGGAGTGACCCCAAATTGAGGCAGAAAATAGAAATTAGACAACAGTGTTTCAGCCATCAGGTTGCCTCTGGAAAACTATTGGTTTACATTGAGTTTTCTCTCCAAAATCATCCCTCCAGAAGCTTCCCCATCAAAAGCTAGTGCCAGCTCCTACTTCGGGAAATAACCCATGTTTACCCTTGTTAGCTTTATCACAAAGACAGTAATGTTACATTAAGGACAACCTTAGAAAGACAACAACAAAACACAATAGCTCAAAGAACTACTCATCAGTCTATTTCTAAAGATCATTAGATAAATTTTGAATAAGAAATGCACCTCATCGCTGTCTTTACACGAGGGTGAGCCCTTTCCACCAGCAATGCTAATACCAAGGCTCCCCATTGGACTGCACACAGTAATGGTTACCTGGAAAAGAATTACAATGGGTAAGTAGTCTGATTAATCCAAAATATTGCCATCATGAGCACTGAAAATCTACCTCTCACTCTGAACTCCAGCAGACATGACCCTGGAGAGCTCAGCCCAGAGAAAAATAGTGCTACACTTCAACACTGGCACATGCAAGACTAGTCTTTACTTTTTACTTTTCAGTAACACCAAGAATGCTCTCCAAGTTTTAGTCATGCCAAAACTATAAATTTATGAAAAATCTTTGCTTTTAACAAATTTATGCAAATTTAACAAATGTATGCAGTTACTCTTGGACATGTAACATACTCATCTGAAGTTCCTAATTCCTAAAATATATGAAAAGACCATATCAGCCAAATGAAAACCACCCTGCCACATGTTCCTTAGACTTAGCATTACCCATATGCTCAACACTGCACAAGCCCGTGACTGCCAGCAGTGCTTTGGTGACAGGTCCCAGCACCAGTGCCACTTTTGGGCAAGCTGCTTTTCCTAGTGCTGCATCCCATAGCTCCTGCCCCACAGGCAGTCAGCAGAGGTGTGCCCTCTACCCTCCCAAGAGACAATCCACAAAGTATGTTTCCTCCTCATGTCATCCAAAGCATTCCAAGATGGGATATATCTACTGAGTTCAGACCACAGCTTTTTCGTAACTTTCAGCCAAAATCTTGCAGTTCTCGCTGATAAATTTTCTCTTGAACATTCCCACCCCTTTTCACAGGATGGAGGTTTTCTCATGACATGAGGGTAAGACCATGCCACTGCTCCAAAACCATGGACTAAATAAAGGCTCAGCTGAGTGCCCATCTGCACAAACTCTTGACTTGAGCTCACAATACCAAAGCTGGGTATATGAAATGAGATGCATGGCAACAAGGAAAGTGAGTTTGTTGGGTTTTTTTCAAAGGAAAATTCTTTTTATACATAAGCCGGGGGAGCAAGGATGACCTTCAGCTTACTCTCTGTGAAAGTTAAGTCTCATGAAACCTACCATGCAATGTCCCCCTTCTATGCACATTTTATAAACTGCCACACGCAAGAAGAGGACTTACCCCGCCACCCCAGACACATGGACTTCCCCACAGAAACCCCCCACCAACAAGACCAGCCCATGCAGCAGTTCCACACCTTCAGCGGGGTCTGTGGCACATCCATCACCCTCAGCTCCTCTGGGATCCGGACACTCTCACTGGGGAAGCTGCCAGCTGAGGAGACAGCTGGCTGCACCTTAGTGTTAATCCCTGGAAGAGTCTTCCCTTTCGCTGTCAACTTGTGCTTTTCTTGAAGAGTTGTTCTGGTATTTCTTTGATCTCTCATGCCACCATTGCTATCAAAGAGACTGCCAGAAAACTTGGAAATAGGTTCCTGGGGGTTAAAGATGAAAAAGGTAAACACAGCAACAGCAAGGACAATACCTACATGATACACAGACCCTTCCCATGGTAACCTGGATTTGTTCCTCACTATCCTATTGCTGTATGGTAATATTTGTTTCACTGAAGACAAAGCCATAACTTTACAGCAAACGTACGATTATTTCTTTTACCATTATTTCCCTGGGAATGTTTTGCCCTTGACATTGGGGAACAGGGAGAGCACTGTGATTCATATAGCCTTTCACCAGATCCCCAAGCACATGCACAAGCACATGTAACACACATATACCCAACTAAATCCAGCAATGCCCTACAAAAAGGACAGAGCATGAGAACAAGACTATTTTGGCCAGCCCCAGGCATCTCTGTAGCACTGAATCCACTGTCTCAGGGCAAGGAATCATGCACATGAGGCAAAGAACTTTCCATACAGAAAATAAAACATTTCTCCGAGTACCTCAAGGCTCACAGTCCATTTTTGGGAGCATAGGTGTGAGAAGGAAGGCAAGCCTATATCTTCCATCTATGACCCTAGACTTTGTTTCACTAATTGGATTGACTTTATTCAGTTGCAAATGGCAGTGAGTGGAGACCTGCAAACTAAAGTGATTTAGGAATTCCTCTGGAAATGGAACCTCAAAGGTGAGGCACCCTGAAGCCTGCTTTGAAGCCTGGCTCTAGGCTGCACCTCTGAGATGTAGTGAGGAACTGAAAGCGTCACCCAGTGCTTAGCTAAACCACAAGGGTTTAAAAAGATAAATAATTAAAACACATCCAATTAAAACCCATGGACCAAACAATTAAAGATTCAGACAAGTTTAACAGCAGAACACAATGACATTTCCCAGCCATCAGCTATGCTTGGCAAAGGGTTAAATGAAATTCAGACATAATGTCCTAATTCAGTTCATATTTTATGAATGCTTTGTTTATATTTAGCTGATTTTTGCTCCCTACTTTGATGGGTTAAGGTTGAATCAGAACTTCCTATTGCCCAAACCCTTCCAACTTCAGTTGGCAGTAAAATGATGCAGCAAACAAAGCTCAACATCTCTGAAAATAAGCCCCATAAGTGTTTTCCTAAGCTTGGAAGTTTAATACCAGAAATAAAAAGCAGTGGCATTACCTTGAACATCTTTGCAAAAAACCCAGTAGATACTTTATTTTTCAATCTATATCAGTCCTTTCCCACAATCTCTTTTTGGTTGGGATAGAAAAAAGCATTGCCAACTCCAGGGAGAGCATACAAGGCATGATAGCTTCCTATTTTCACTTAAAAGGGAATTTGTTTAGCTTTAAGTCACATAAAACATTCATTATCTTTCTTCTCTTGAGAGAGATTCCTCTTTACAGTGCCAGGCTGACTAACCCAGACCCATCAGCAGTGCTACAGTGCCATGGGTGCCAGGGAAAAAGGCCAGGAGCAAGAGCCAGCACTGGGGGTTGGAGGAGAGGGCACACCAGCAGCACTCACAGGTGCTAGTAAGGAACCAAATTCCTCTCTCATTTCCCAGCAAACATCAGAAAAAAAGACTGGTGAGCAATACCCTGACAGGAAAAGGCTGCAAGAGTGCAATCACCACCTTTTTTTCCCCAGGCTATAGCCAGGAAGAGAGCCAGGCTGCCACATAGGTGGCAGACACCCGGCAGATACAGGCTAGAGAAACCACAGGATGCAGCGTTTCCCAAATATCAGCATTCTGGAAGAGCACCACCCAAAACTAAACATGCAGTGGAGTAGTACTGCAACCTCGCTTTTCTACCATCCAGTCCTAGGGAGACACTGCGCCTCGAGTGCTGCTAACCTCCTATTTACCTGAAAGATTGGTAAATGGGGATATAAGTAGGATTAAAGTAAAACCGTATCTGTCTCATCATTACTCAGGTTATACATTGTAACCTGCAAGTTGAATTGTACTCCTGAAGGTTGGATGGATGAATTGCAGGCAAAGTAAAGGAATAAAACATTGAACATGATACTGTACCCTCTGCACAAGCAAGGATGTGAGAATATAGGCAATGCAGCCTCCCACAAACCCAAAGTGCTCGGCTGCACATCTCTGCAAGCAGTTGTAGACTCTTGATGGATACACGTTTTCCCTCCTGATTTCAAGGAGACTACCTACATCATCAGGATCCTCGAGTTCCTCTGCTTCTTGCTCAGGACTGCTCCTTCCTTCCCTCCATTTTCCACCAGCAGAGCTGAATTTGTACAGGTTACCACCACGAAAACTTTCCTTTCCTTTCAACGAGGCCCAGCGAGAGCCCTGGGAGCTCCAGTTATGGCCACTGTACAGTTTAGGAGACTTGGGAAGCCACTTAATGGAGTCCTGAGGGGAAGATGACCAAAAAAAAAAAAAAAAAAAAGGCAATGAATAGATTTTAAGCAAGTGATTGAAGTATGTAAGTGCAGAAACTGTCTGGCAAGTTCTGCTAGGTATTTTAGTATCTTGTAAATACTGGATTTCCCTTTTTTACCTTAAGAGGTACCTTCAGTCCCAGAGAGACACTTTGCCAGTTAATGGGCAATATTGGTGACAAAGAGCAAGCAAAGGCTGCTGAAAGTAATGGAAGCCTTTATGGACTTACATGAGCATGGAACCAAGCCTACCTTCAGCATCGTAAAGAAGAATTAATGATCAACAACAGTCTTCAATAAAGTGTACTATTAAGAAAACAAACAAGAGTACTTAGACCTTTAGTGACCATCTTGTCTCATGACCTGAGTTAAAAACCCCCGCTTCATTATTCATTAAATAAAATGTTTCATTTGTTTAATGGTCCCAATAGAAAGTACAGCACCAAATTGATCTTTCAAGACTTGCTGATTTTCAAAGTGATTATAGTCCAGTAATCTCAAAACATCCATTACTTATTTACATCCAAAATATCCCACCTCTCACTCATACACAGAAGCTTATACATGACAAGTTGTGTCAAGGTTGTCTATGTAACTTAATTTCATTAAACTTCAGAAGCCATTTTTCAAACTAACATTTATCTTTCTTTTAAGGTTTCTTTTAATCTCACCTCTACATTTTCTTACAGCGATACAAATCCAATGGCAGAAAGCAGCCTGATGCCGTATAAATATATGGTACATTAAGGCACATGTTCCAACAAGGCAGAGATGGAGAACAAACTAACAAAAACAATTATCAACAAGCTTATTGTGGGGCTATCAGCAGCTCATTGTGACCTTCACATTGTTTAAACAGATATTTGAATTCAGATTTAACAATTCTTTAAGTTCCCATTTTCCTTTTTAAATGCAGAATGGTTATGTTCACACACATAACACACACAGATTTCTCACTGCTACCAGCAACTCAGATGTCACCATCTGTATAAGATCTAAGGTTGAGAAAGACAAGGAGGCAGTTCATGCTGGACATAGTGATTCATCTTCAGGTGCCAAAGGAGCTCCCCTTAGGATTCTTAATTTCCTTTTGGTTTTAGCATGGCTGAAAAGACTAAGGAATGCACAAGGACAATATCTCAGCATCACACTGGAAAACACTGTAGACCTTTCTGTGAGTCTTGAAAAGGTGATAACATCAACAAAGGATTTGCATTGTACAAGGAAGGTATGATTTGCCTCTGCAGGAAATTTGCTGTTAAACCATATTTTGAACTGCACTGACACTCAGTAATACTGCTATTTGCTGATAATAGCCCATATTTCTGGTTATTCTAAACCACATTGCTCAGGACACCAGACCTGACTGTCAATTTAGTTGATCAATGCAAAAGCAGCACAAACAATCAGGACACAGCAGTAGATTCCATTTCTCCTGACTATTCAAAATGCAAGGCAGGATCCTGGTATTTCTTTATACTTGTCTCGAATAAGGAAACATAGGGTACCCTTAAACAGAGACTTTGCTTTCTGTGAATATTAACTAGGGGGATAGCAATTCTAATCAGGCAGGTAAACAGCACACTAGGTGAAATTGTTTGCTACTGGTCTGGTCTGCTTCAGTTCAGAATAGCTAATGTGACACCTCCCAATTCCCAATGTTCAGTGTACTTTCAGAGACAATTTAAATCCTTGTCAACTTTTAAGTCATAAAGCAATTTCACTCTAAAAATAAATATAGGTACAGTGAAGCATTTAACTTCTTCCCAGGAAATACCTCATCTTTGTTTGACTGCGGTCCCAAATTCTAAACAACAGCATGCCAAATTCTGTAAGACCAGTAAAGGCTATTATTTCAAAGTGACAGACAGAGATTTTTAATTAAACTTATGAGGCCAATCACTTCATCATTTTAGGCATGCATTCAACTGCAGTGGCAGCCTCCTGCATGCACAGGGAGCAAGGCGATGAGCATCAGTAGATTTTACATCCCTATGCCCCTCGCAGCTCAGCTGGGAACACAGAGTTACAGGGCATTCCTGCTCCCCTTCTTCTCCTATGCAGGATGCTCTTCCTCATGCTGACATACAGCTGTAAGGAAAATTCCGCACCTGTTTAACACCTTCTGTAACCCAAGAGATTTTAGTCTTCAATATTCTCGATCTTTAGTATTTCAAAGTAAAATAGAAACCAAAGGACAATTCCAGGGCAGAAACTCCTCACTTTTTCACTAGGTCTATACAGTACCATGGATGGCCTTATCTTTAGGAAAGTAGTTTCTCAATTTGTTTATAGCAATGGCAAAAGATGGGACAGGACAATCAGAAATGTCTTTTAGCCTCCGTTTGCACATGAGAGTTATACTTTCATGAAATAAAATGGAGAAACAATGCCAATGAATGCTGGGTCGGGAGCACTGGCTACCATTACTTTGAAAACAAATCTTAATCCTCAACTGTTTTTTACAACTTGATACTTTTTGATGAAAGGGTGAGGGATTAGAAATAAGAAGATAGTAAACTTTTAATCCAGCGTTCAGTAGCAATGTAAAGTAAGGAACAGAGAAATCCAAGGATGTTGAAATGCCACTGCCAGGGTGTTATGGTGCCCAGCTCTTTGCATCCTTTTGGACAAAGCCAAGAGTAGCCAAGGTGCTACACAGTGCTGCAAGGTCTTAGCAAGGCCAGTCATGTGCAGTTTGCTTCAAGGAAAAGATGGAAGGTATAGCCCTATTTGCTATGGTTTAATGCAAAGCAACCCCTCAATTTGGTTTTTTTACTGGATTTTGTTTTCCCTCCCAAAAATAAAACCAACTCCCTACTCTGATGTATTAAAGAAAATTGCTTTAGATGGGCAACAAACTTCCATCAGTCTTCAAGGTAGTTCAGCTAACAGATAGTAGATCTGTACTTCAAAAATAAAACTATCTTTAAAAACTTCCAGTAATATATTAGCTCTTTGTCATTATATTAAATACTAAAGGACCATGCTTTTAGACAAGAGGCAAATATCCTAATATTAAGGAAGAAAAATCAGTTCTCCTTACAGAATTTTACAGATAATTGGTCGTCTTACTACCCAGGTAAGTTTGGAAGTTCTTTCTTGTGTTTCATATGTGGGGAAGCTAAAACTCCAAAAGATGAAAAACATCATTGTTTTAAGTCATTAGTACCAAACACAGAGTGAGATGCACATAGATGTACTTTCTCTTAATAACTAGAACAAAACAAAAAGGCAAATTCAGTATTTATGACTTTAAGCTTCTCATAGGTATGTAGGCTGTATAACACCAATGTTTTGTAAATGCAGAAGTGTTTGGAGAGAGAAAATATTTATCAGCCTAGAAGTTGTTATGTTCCTCGGAAACACAGTGTCTTCTCCCTTCATTGTTAATGATCCTAACTGATTGGTAATTTTGCTAATTGGATCATATTGCTTCAATATTTCAGCAGCAAGTCAAGCCCAAGGTGGGCTCCCCTTTTGCCTTCTTTCAACATGTTTTTCACATTTTAAAAAGCAGTCTCTCCTCAACATAAATACTGCTTAGTATCATACCCGTGTCCATTAGGAGGACAAATTGTTCTCATAAAGTACAAGGTGTCTATTCTGGTAAGATCTCCCTAGTAAATCCTTTAGAGAATTAATTTCCTCCAGGCAACAAAGGTGTGCAAATGCTATGTATCACCCTAAATCATTCTCATGAATTAAAAATAATCCAAAACACTCTAGTAATAAAAGCCAAAACATGAAAGCCACCCATGTCTCTGAAATACCACACTGAAACCACACAGTGACAATGAAGCACCCTGCTTATGGCCACAGCCTGGCTCCACTGGCAAGTAGAATCCAGTGCTTTCAGTTACAGAACACTTCAGTGGTCATACACCTGCTACTACAACTCAACTCAAAACCCCAAACAACATTCTCACCTATTTTTCTATTTAAAAGATTATTTGCTTAAATAGCTCAATTATGGGAAAGAAAATGTCTTTAAAGATGCATTTCAAAGAAGGTAACACTCTTTTCCTTCTAAATACAAGTACAATAACACATTCCTCTAATTCAAAATTATTTCAGACTCATGCCCTTTTTGAAGTACAAAAGGCCGTTTCTAAGAAAGCTTTGTGTAATTCGCATGAAACAAGAATGAAAGCTAAACAAAGTGCTGCTGAAACAAAGGCATCCTTGAATATGTTTTCACTGTAGGAGAGGCAACAAAGCTGCCTGAACAGATTATGGAAGCAAGCCTTATATGGGGAAACCTTGCTAGCAGTAAATACATGACCATGTCAAACTTAGATGTTCAAGTACTGAGTAGCCAGATAAGATTTTTTTAGTTTCCTGGAAACATCATTAAAAAAATAAAATTGCTGTACATTATCCTAAAAACATCCACTATGCAAATGCTATTTAGGCTTGCAGTCTTCTCCTTTTGAAAGAACAAAAAATCATCAGTAATATTCAAACAAACATTCTTTTTGTTAGCTAGTTCAGATTTTGTTTTGGTTTTAAGTTGCTTAGTGGAAGTCCATGATGTCATCAATGAACTATTAATAAATTCATTTTTATAATCATGTAGTCATATAGTGCCCTGTTCAATCTTCCAGAAATATGGGACAATCGTGTCTCTTATGAGCTACTTCAGAATGGTTTAAAGCAGCCCATTTATTTTGGGTTTGGGTAAAACTGCCAAGTTATTGGGAAAGATCATAGAATCAGACGGCTTACATCAAGAGCACATTCCCGTAACTTGCCCAAGTTTGCTTCAAAACAAGATAGTTTTAGTCCAACACAAAACTAACTTCACTCTTCAAAGTCCTGTCCCTGCATCATACTGAGGATGCTTACAAACTGAAATCCAAGTTGCTGATGCTTTGGTGGTATTTGGAAGCTGCGTGCACCTGTGGATTTTGAGTCAACAAGGACACAGTCAGTCCTTGTTGCTAACATTTGACTGTTACCACACTTCCAGAGATTTCAATCAAAACAACATTCTCCAGCAACAGATGAGCACATTAGAGAAAAAGTGTCAAAGGTTACTGGACATCAGGTATCCACTTCCTGGTATTAATGCCAAGGGAGATTTGCTAAAACTCTTCTCTGAAACATCACTGAGGAGTCACAGAGTTCTCCCCATGGACAATATTGATGCTGTACTTCTCAGAAAGGGCTTCTCCTGTACAAAGATAAACTACTTTCTTAAGATCTCGGTGTTAATAGACTAATAACATCAGTGTTAAGAGGCACAACACCCTGAACAACTTATAAATTTAAAAACAGACTGCCATGAACCCTTGCTCCTGAAATTAGTACACAGTCCAGCTACAGTCAGCAAGCTCCTTCCTCAAGGCCCTCTGTTCTGGCAGAGCCCATGACTGACCAGCCAATTGCCACAAGAACCATGCCCGTGGCAATAAAACAAATAGAGTCTCCAACACCCACCAGAAAAGGAAGTAAGACAGCTCCTGCAAAGTAGCCCACAGAGGCATCCTCAAACCAGGTATGTGTTCTTCCACTTTCGAAAAGAAAAAAAACAAACCACATTTTTCATTCAGCTGGTGGAATAGTGATTATATTTCTGACTTTAGCATGAAAGAGCAAGGCACTGGCCCTCTGAAATTTCACAATTGGTTCAGAAGGAATGGAACATCCAAAACTATTACTTATAGTCAAGACCAGTCAACTTTTGTCATATTCTCTGATAGCAATCCAAGCACTGAAACAGATTTATGCGTTTGACGGAAACTGAAGATGGGAAACACTCTACCAAGTCACTTGAAAAAGTAATTTTATTTTTGGAGTCAAGGTAAAGAATGGCAGTGAGTTCTCCATTAACAAAAGGTCTAGACATTTCTGATAAATGGTGTGCTTCCGTCTCAGTAGGAGGAAGACATTTACATTTACCTGGGTAGGATAAACTGATATACTAAAAATACACCTTTTAAAAAATTCAAATTCCTAGTGTCACTACTTTCCTCTTAAAAGCTAAAATCATGAGCAGCCAGCAGCTAATCATCAAAAAAACATTCACTCAGCACCACTAAAGTACTAGTGCTAGACAAGAACCAGACTAAGCAGGACACAAGTTACCTGCTGGAAAGGAGAGCATCATGCAAGTTTCCAGTAGGCATTTTCCTACAATATGCTATTTATAAAAAATATAGAATTTAAGACAGAAAAATATCCTTAACACATAAATTATATGGAAGCTGTGAGAAAAGCCTGGAGCAACACAGAGGGGATGGAAAAATCCATTGCAACACTAACAATAGTAGCATAAGAGTGGGGGTTTTTTTCCCCCTATTCTTTCAAGACTATGGAATTGTGACTTTCAATAAAGAGAATTTGCATGCAGTAAATGACAGGTTAATATTAAATCCATTCCACCACTATGGTCAGTTGATTTTCCCTGGTTACCTGTTTATAGCTAATAAAACAGGATGCAAATTTTGTCTTTCCTTGCATTAAACCCAGCTCCCAAAGGACTTACAAAACAAAGTGGAAAAAGTTCATTGAGAAAAAAGTCAGTCATGCTTACAAAATCATATTCACTACTCAGGCTCCTCACAGCATCAGCAAAAGAAAAAAGCCAAACAGAGACTAGGGAGGGCTCATGCTTTTAACCACACACACACGCTGCTTCATCAGAATATCACCATTTTTTTCTGGCTCTAAAACACAGTTAAAACTGCCTGGAGTGTTATCAACACTGTTGGGAAGAGAAGTGTCCCTAAAACGGTTCACAAAATGGCACAGGCATGGACCAGTCAAGAGATCGGAGGGACTTCTAGGGTCTCAGCTGCTGGAGGTTTGATCAAGCAGAATGACTTGGAAGTCACTCTGAACCAGCATTAGGGGGAGAGAGGGTAGCCACTTCTCACTGTTTGCACAGCAAGTATCCAAACATCTTTTCAGCCCTGAAGAACAAATGACACTTCAACTGCTATTATTCCACACCACCAGCAGCTGTTGCCATACCTCAAGGATTCACTAGCTGGAAATTACACTTATTGCTTGACTCAAATACTACATTTTATACACTGCTGAACTACCTGCAGCAGAGCAAAATCTTTGTCTCACTCAAAAGCATAAAAAAAAGACAATAATGACATACAGTGCTACACGGTGTTAGTGTAGAAGACTGAAAAATACACCTCTCCTCTTTTAACTCTCCCCAGATACTGACTGAAAAAACATAATGAAAATCCAGACTTTCATTGCACAGATTCACAAAGTGAAGACAGATGGCAGTGAAAAGCAAGGAACACCAACACTCCTTCAGTGATTGTAGCTGGATAGTCTGATGATGGACTTCAGCTCCTTTAACCTCTCATTAGGCAAGTGCTGGATTCTAGTCTGAGCTCATTTTATTTTCTTTTACAAATGGATGGATGCAAACACCTTCAGTAAGCAAATCATATAACCCATCTTTGGCTGAGATGACCATAAGGAGACAATACCAGCACCCTTGCGTGCAGGAGTGTGAAACTGTCCCAAATGAAGGCAACAAGCCTGGTTCACCCATTTATCTGCAGCCAGAGAAACCACAAAAAAAACTCTTCTCACTATTAAGAAAAAAAAAAAAAGAACCATCCCCCCCCCAAAAAAACAACCACCCAAACAAACAAAACAAACATATAAAAAAAAAAATTGACTGCTGATCAGTTCCTTCGTGCCAAAGCACATGCAGTAAGTAGTGCCTGTCTTCTGGTAGGTTTGTGGGCTGCAGCACAGCCTCCACAAGCCTCCTGGAATGTACAAAAAGCAACTGCCGAGCAACGAAGCACCTATCACAGTTATAACAAGACTTACGTCTTGTTCTGCCTGTAGCAGGAGGGAGTAGGTGCACAGGGGCAGTTAATTATTTTCATCTGGTGGCATGTCAGGCAAGGCCCAAATCCAGGCTTTACACATTCATCTTGCTGATGGAACAGACACTAAAAACAAAACAAACCACAGCTTCCAAATGAAAAATTGGCATCACAGAGTCTTGCTGCCTTTGGCTATTTTAGGAACTGTCTATTTAAGGAGCGCTTTTCCATCTCAAATGGGTTTGTCGAGGTTTACTTGCACTCTGGATACATTTTTAAACTTTTGTTGTGTCAATTCCATTAAGTACTTTGAAAAGAAAACTCTATCCAGGATTGGAGTCAGCTGTACCAAAAGCTCATTTTCTTTTCGGTTTTATTTTAACAGAGGCTTACCAAGAATAACTGGGAGAGCTCTGCCTTGGGAAGAATAAAACTGCACTACCCCTGAACTGACCTAATACCTACAAACCTGCAGCATCTCCTGCAAGGAAACCATGTCTTGAAGCTTAAATGAGGAATCTTTGGGATGAGAAATGAAAATTAATGTATTGTGCCAGATTAGATTTGAATACTTGCAGATAGCTTGCAATACCTACTTGTTAAATATCGAAAAGAAAGCAGTGCCTTTTGTAAACGCTTCAAATCAAGGTTTAAAAAGGTAAAGTAAAAAATCATCACATATTGCAGGCATTAATTTGAAAACACAAGCTATTAGGACTTCCCTGATCTATTCCTTTCCTATCTTCTCCCAAAAATCCTCATACAACCCACACTTTCTGGAGGAAACATTCAGCAGCAGAAGGGGTGTGGTTAGCCATTCCTGAAGTGTCAGGTCTTTCATTTTGTTCAAAATGGGTTCATTGTATCATCTCACACTAAATATGTCAAATTTTTGCTCTGAACTGCAACTACTCAAGTCCCTGCATTGAACCAGTCAGTGGCCTTTGTTAGCTCATGGCTCATAAACAACCCAGAGACACCAACAATCTTTATCAGCCTTTTGCAAAACTGTTATTTACCGAATTCAACTTAATTAATACTTACCTTTAGAAACAAACCTGAACCCACAGATTTAATAAGACCTTGAAATCAGCATTGGACCACCGGGAGTGCAACACAGTAACAATGATAGTAAATTCCAGTATTAATTGATACTTTAATTACTTTTTTAATGATACAATAAATCTACTGAAGCTTTTAAATATTTTTTTTATTATGGTTTTATATATTTTTATAAAACCACCAAAGCAGTTTAAAGAATCATGCTTTCTTGTGTAATACATAAAACTAGTTTCATACTGTGCTTCTGAAAGTCTATCGTGCTGTTTTTCAAGTTATTTTACAGATGGCACATTTAAAAAAAACCAATGGAAGCATGAACTTCTAGTGACTGCAATGCAACACGGCATCCAAACCAAGATGTTTCATTACAACTAAGTTAAAGTGTGAGTGCATTATGTAATAAACAATAGCAGTTTGGTCATTTAAATCTTAATTCTGTTTACAACAAAACTAACATTTGTGCTTCACGACCTAAGATCCCATAATATGAACATAAGTTCTCTGCTGTAAAATTCCCAACAAATTACTGTCTGAAAAGAAAGACATATCTAAAGCAGGAGACCACATCTACTCATTTTCCTCAAGAATTGCTATATTTAAGACTATTATGACATACAAGACACAATAAGGCACAATGGGTGGTACAAACAAATGAATACAGCTGTCCATGAAACTTGTTCTCTTCCACAAATACTAAAATATGTACCGCTCAAGATAAATTTTCTCTTAAAAATGAAATACATCATCTTGTTATGAAAGTCCTATACAAAAATTTAAAATTTACACCATCTGAGCTGCCAAAAAAATAAAAAAGTGTATCAATTTCCCACAAAACTATATTTCTCACCAGCACATCCAGCCACTGGGAAGAAGATATCCCAGAACTCTGGAAAAGAAAAGCATTATTTCCCCTGTGTTTAAGACAAAAATATTGTATTTTGCATACAGTAGTGTATTAAACTTTAAAAAGCCTAGGACTACTAAAATTACAATATTGATTTGGAAATTATTGGTTCACTGCCTGGATGAAATAAGGCACTTTCTTCCAGCGGGACGCACTTTTCACGTGTACGGAGACGATGAATCAGGTTCTGGTTAAAAACAAAAAGGGGCTCAGTGAGGTCCCAGGAGACGACAGGAACATTTCAACAGCAGGGGAAGACACAGGAGGCAAAACCTGGAGATGAAACTCTACACAGAAGTGGTCACTCTGTCAATGGCATTATTGACCTCGTTTTTGTTTGAATCCAGTCCTTTAGCAGCATTCATATCATTCCGTAAATTCTCCACTGTCTTTTTCATGTTCTTTAATTCTCCAGGGTGTGGAGTGGCTCGCCTTAGAAGTGTTCTCTAAAAATAAACAGTGCAATAAGTGGTTTTGTCTTCGTCTCTTTGCGAAAACAACATACACTTTCAAGGCTTCAGCATCCACATACCAAATATTAGGTATCTTTTTTTTCTTTTTATCCCCCCTTTTCCAACTATGATGCTCTGTGCTGAATATGACTTTCATAGCTGCTTGTTTATCAAGATAGTGAAAGAGGTTTTAAGAACTGTCTAGGAGCAAATTTTTTCCTCTTTTGGCCTACTGATCTGAAAGCCACTCAAGTGAAGTACAATTACAAGTTATGAAGATTCTTTCATAAATGTAGTTGGGTTTTTTTTTTTTCCTCCCAAAACCATGTAAGTGATTTAAGATCACATTACAAATAGAAAACATTCATCTGATTTTGAAAGAATCCCACAAGATCTCTTTAGAGTGTCAAATACATGTTTGTGTGAGGCTTGGAATGTCTTCCAGCCCCACCATGCAGTTTGGTTCTCTTGTCAATTGAGAACAAGTATCCTGAGAGGAAGAAGAGGGGGTATTTCTCTCCCCTCTTAAGACACAAGAATGTCTAACATTGTGCTGAAACCTTTACAAGGAAAACAAAATATACAAAAACTGCAGTTAGCATCCAGGTAAGAGACGGAACACCACAAATACAAATACGTATAATAAACGTATACATGCAGTTACTTTTTAGTGGCATACATGTAAACTGTGCAGATCATGGATGAACTGATGACCCATAAATGGGTGCTTTAGTGAAGACTGCTTTGGAAATCTGCCCTTTCTTCTCCCCAGTAAGATCATAAACCTTTTTTTTCCCTAAAAAGGTCCTTGCCTCAAATCAGGCTATAATACCATGACTGAAAGCTGTGATCTTTAACACACGAGCCCTCACTACTGTACGGAGGTTCTTGGGTTGGCACAGTTTTTAAGCAGCATCATTCTGAACTTGCTTTTTAGTCAGTCTATGAGCAATGCTTGTTAAGAGACATCTAGTTTCTGCTGCTTTGGAGTAAGCAACTACTTTACTTGTTCCTTTACCTTATTAACTAGAAGTTTTTATAGTCACTTTTTAAAGTAAAACAATCCAGACAGTGCCCTGAAGTATGTCAAGCTGAGATCTAATGAAAATCACCAGCAACATTTTAGAGCATCAGATCACCAGCAACTTTTTAGAGTATCAGAGAAGCATGCTGAAAATGTGACTGAAGAAGTCTTAATCTTTATAAAGAGTTTTATTTATTAATAAAAGTTAGTAAAACTACAGATCATGTTGCATTTTGATCTTCAGGACAAGCAGAGTCCAACTTAATGGAGAGGTCTTATAAGTACAGTGACAGATGTTCCCACATCCTTTGTTTAAGTGGGAAACTAATGAGCAACATTTCTGCTGTTTATGGACCCTCTGGAAAGAAGGAAAGAGAGAGAGCAAGAACGATTGGAAATAGAAATCAGAGAGACAAACAATGGCAAACTTAATGGAGACACATGCCAGAGTGCTGGAATACTAAATTAGACCCTAAATACTTTCAGGCAGTAAAGCTTCAAAGATGCAGAGAAAGATCCTATCTTCTTTCTGGAAAGAAAACGTCCTGAGCAGGCAGAAGAAAACAAAGCAAAACAAAGACTGCCCTGCATCAGAATATGAAAGTTATATTCAAAGCAGAAAAAAAAAAAGGGCATTTAAAAAAAGTCAATATTAAAAGTTTCAGCAGTCAACAGGAAGAGTTTCTGCTACATATGCACAAACAAAACATGCAGTTTCAGCTGAAATATTTACAGTAAGAATGCCCAGATACTTTTTACACTTTTGCATTAAAGTCGCAGTGTCTGCAGCTATCCAAAGGCTGGGAAAACATACCATTTCATTTTCCTCTTCATCTTTTTCATCTTCTAAGAAGCGAATTGCGCTGACTCGATTCACTGCCCGCTCATTCCATGTTTCATCTGACATTTCATTTACCAAACTCTCCAATGCACCACATCGTGGTAGGTTATCTGTTAGAACAGGAAGATGCAGCTCAGGATTCATAGCAACATGCATATGAATCCACACAACCAACATGCTATATTGGCAATAACTGCAATAACCAACCAATCACTCATCCAAGCTTTACAAGTGGCTATTTCTACTTTTTTGGGGAGAAAATGGAAATTGCATTTATTTTCCATTATTGAGGACACACACTAAACAGTTTCTGTATAAATGAGATATTTCTGTAATCAGATTGTTTCAGATCTTAGAGGCTGAGTATATAATTTAATATATGTGGCTTTTCTTCTGGATCATGGCTGCCACTTGACATTAGCCAGTTCCCTAAATGGATTTCCTAACACAGGATCATTGCTTTTACTGACTTCATCCTTTTAATATTGCCAAGCATACACATCAAACAATCCTAATTCCAAGGCTTCTATGCTTGAAGCTATGAAATTCACCTGGACAGGAGGAAGTCTGATTTCTAGTAGTATGACCTTTAGAGAAAATCAGTCTACCTCAGTTCCTCTTCTTGAACTAGCCTTATTTTCTCTAAATCTAAACAGGTTGATTAATTTACTTATTTTAATTCTTTATGGAATCTGCATTCTTAAAATCCAGAAGCTGAGATAAAACAGACACTTCTACATTCCTACTGCTTCAATGGTTTCTATTTGCTCCAGCCTCATAGGACTGAAACACATCTGGGTACCTACAATACAGATATTTACAGCTGAACTTTTCTCCTCAGGTCCCTTTCGTACTCAGTGGAGAAGAATCCACATGATTTTCTTTTAAAGTCCATTCTTGCACAGGATAAATTACTCTCCAGTGATTACACCAGAAGTTTAAATATTAGCTCAGATGAATCCCCTTCAGTGTTCACACACAGCTTTAAAACTTGAGGACAAAAAACATTCAGAAGTTACTGGAGCAGCAACCCAGCCAACAGTGGAAAAGAGTTTATGGTTCCACATGACCCAGAGGCAAGTTTCAACACAAAAGGTAAACACAACTTACACTGCAATTCTACACTTGTTAATTATTATTATTATACAGCATATTTGCTTGAAAGAAAATTAGCTTGCTAAAAAGTAAAGTGCCTACTGCTTACTACTAGCTATGCAAGTCATTTTTCTGGTTAAAAAACCAGTTAGAAAGGCACTAATTTCCACAACATATATATGTATTTAAGATGCATAATAAATGTGCACAAATATGGACCCCACTACTTGGCCCACTGGCAAGCCTCTGAATAATGACCTAAGTCATTTTTCTTTCTGGTCTGTATTTTACTTATTGTAGCTGTTGTCACTGTATTTTCAGTAACACTTAGTACCAAGTTTTCAAGTCTTCTGAAGACTGATTACAGAAGAAAAGAAAAAGAAGTTTATTGGTGAAAAATCAACCAGAACTTTGGTACTTTGCTCATTAGAGCTTATGCACCTTTTACAAACCTTTATGGAACAGACAACACAGTAAACAAAGAAGTAATATTTCTATACATAATGAAAAGCTGACTCTAGGCACTCACCTTGGCAAACAGGCTCAGAAGGCATTTGAGGAAGTAATACACATGTCAAAATCTTTTCTCCCGTTTCAGGGTCTGTGTCAGTCTGAAATGTCAGTAGAGGTTGGGACTGGTTATCAGACAACCACAAAGCCTTCAGCTTTAAGGTAGTCAGTGAGAGGGGAAGATACGTCAGCCTAGTTTAAAAAAAAAAAGTAAAAAAGTCAGGGCAATCTCTAGGAGATTTAATAGATAGTCATGAAGTTGACTTAAGTATATATCATTGAGTTAGAACAAATCGGATTGAAATTATTGCCTCTAATAAGAGGCACTGCAGTAATCATCTATTCCAACTATTCCATTCTTTAGAAAAAAAAAATTCTGCAGATTAACTTTATACCATAATCCTCTGTAGCTGTGAGTAACAGGTAAAACTATGCTGAGCTTTCTCTACTGCAGTGAAATGCCCTGGAAGGCAGACAGCTGCTTCTGCTCAGGAGTCTTACATATAAACAACTGCCAAAACAGTAAAATGTAAGTGCCTCTGAGACAATTACTTTGCATATAAGAAATACCATTTGCTTTTCCTCCTTTTTTGTTGTTTTTTTTTTTTTTCCATTTAACTCCCTACTAAGAAACTGAAATAATTTGTTGGTTTATGCTTTAATCCACTCATTTTTCCATGTTGATGTCTGAAGCACACTAAGATTCATGAGACGCTGTAAGGTCAAAGTGGCTTTCCTTGTTACCTGCAATGTATCGCAAAGATAAGACACTCAGTATTAGCGTTACTAGGTGTTATGGCTGGTAGTTTCAGCTGAAGCTCTAGCAATTGCCTAGATTCTCAGTTTTAACTCCAAAATATATATGCTACTTTTGGCCGAGGGGAAAGACTACTTTCAGAATTTCAACCATAACACTAACATACATGTCATAACTGGTTTTTATTAGTTCACTCTTAGAGGTAGTATCTTTTGCTATCAGAAAGAATTAAGTAAATACAGTAAAAAAAACCATGAAAAAATAAAAATCTCTTGCCTGTTTCCAGCAACATCCAGGACATGAAGTTCAGTGGCTTGTGAAATTTCAGAGGGAATTCGAGATAATCTGTTGTCACGTATAGAAAATACGTTGAGACTGCAGCAGCCCCCAACCTATATTAGAGAAGAGGGGGGAGGGGAAATTCTGTTTTTGTTGCCATACGACAGTTTAACAAAGGCATGCAGTACTGGTCACAGAGTATGTCACAGTGCATTCGAGCTACAATGCCTGCCAGACACTTCACCTAGAGGTGAACAGACCGCAAACAAGTGTTAGCTTAAAAGAAGTCTGACCTGAGGCAAATCTGTTGGAGCAGTGTCTTGAACAGTCTGTATTTGTGTGTCTTTACAAATAGCTTGATTTCTAGCTACTTTTAAGAGCCTTCCACACAATGAAGAAACCACACACAGGCTAGTCTGTAGGCAACGCTTACAAAAACCCCTACCCCTAACTTTTTCCAGCTCTGCATTTTACATATTCATTCTTTCTTTCTCAGTAACTTAGGTACAAACAATGGGGCTTTTGGCAAGGCAAAATGCTAAACACACCAGTCAACTCCCAACATTTACTGAGGTCACAAAGAGTAATGAAGAGTTCACAAGGAGCAGAAGACTGAGCAAAATCTTTAATGCCCTGATTCATTAAAAGTATCTAATTTCAAGATGATTCCCATATGAATTGGCCTTTTTTAGTCTATTGTAATCTAATATTCTCTGTCTCTACCCATTTATCCAAATGTAAGCATTTGCATTCTTAAGCTAGTTTTCTGGGTGCAAAAGATAGGATTTTTCAGTTTTACCCTTAAAATACCTATATTTTCCACCAAAAGTAGATGTCTTCAGAAAAATAAACCCTCCATAATTGATTTAAAAAAACACTTTCCAGTTTTATGTTCCAGAAGGAGCTACTCCTATAAACAGCAAAGCTGCTTCAAGTAACTCTTTTGTTCCTATTCACAAAGGAAACCTACTTTTGTTTGCTTATCATACGGAGTTTTCCAAAAGCACTGCTGTTTGTTCGCCTGTTCCAAAACCCACCATAAGAAGAGCAAAACAAGATGCTTCTTCTCTTACTCCAAGTACTAGAGGCAAAATATCCCAATGCCTTTGGAACCTTTCAAGTAAAGTCAGGAGTCCCCAAATCTGAGCCGAAATTATTCTTGCGTTCTTGCTGTCAGTTGTGTTTTTGCAAAATCCACAGTTCAGTCCAAACCCAAGTTTGAGATTACAAACAACTACTATAAAAGATTTTTAACCAGCAAAGTAAAAATAATGTTGATTTAACCTATACTATTTACAAGGAAAAAAGCCATTTTTAAAAGGATGCAACTCTGATTATAAAATAAAACAAATACGCTGCTCACCTTCCTTTGTATCATAAATGCTTTTTAATGGAAGAAAGCAGCAATCAGCTGCTTGAGGCTTCTGATTCACAAGCTATTTACAGCAAAAAGTTAGTGCAACATTCTCTTGACAAAACAGAATCTGTGATGTTTCCCCTTAATCCCTGCACTCTTAAAGAATGCAGCTATTTCACAAGATTATCAGTTTTCCTGGCCCTGTGTTTACAACAGAAGCATCAACCTTGTTAGTCATTTTAGCTTGTGAATCAAAGCCCTTAGAAACCAGTGCTCAAATCGTGAGCAAACTTTCTTAATGCAAGAATTCTGCTACTCACTTTAAAGCGTGTATAGATTCTTAAATGATGTGCCTTCACATACTCACAGAATACAGTGCTATTTAAAAAAAATACATATACACACTGTCTACTTGGTGTTTCTAACACGAGGAGCTGTGAAAAGCAAGAAATACAATTAGTGAATGCTGATGAGCTGGTAAGTGATGCCCTACGTGTACACAAGGTGTTCGCTTCTCATGAATGAAGTTTGCGTTATTCAGTCTTGGAGTATGGAGATCCAAACAGTTTAGCCAAACAGACAAAGTAAAGCCATGCAGTCCTGATGAGACCAAAACTTCTATAGTTTTGACAATGGAAAAATGCAGCAGTGGAATCGGACGGCCTGAGTCATCATGCATTTAAAGCAGTTTAATGAAAGGTAACAGTAGAACCATGGACTGAATAATACTTACAGGGTTATGAATTTACCTGACCCATAATTTTCCAAGCGGCTAACAATTAAGAAAATACAAAAGATGTTCAATTTATTTTTCTTTATCTGTAATGGACAAGAGCATGCCAACAAATGGGAGACAGAACACACATTTTTCTACTGCCAACTCCTAAAATATTTTAACTTCCGTTAATTTAACTTTGCTCTATCACTCAACAGGCAGTTGTTCAAATGTTTTGTTTCATTCAGGGTAGTGGGGTAGATAAAAAAAGAGACACTGAATTTTTTTTTTAAGTAACTGTTTAAGAAAATGAAGACAGCATCTAATGAGCAGTACCAGGTGAGATATCACAGAGAAAAAAAAGACAAGCTGACAGTTCAAAATAAACTAAAATCTTTGTCCTTTCAAACAAAGATGGCACCCATCCAGCAGTACAGAAAGACATTGGGTCCAGTGTTTGAAAACCTAAACATGAAGTGGTACCGCTGAGGCAAAGTGCACACACTGCATGGCATGCTGAAAGGAAAACACTGCCCTGACCACCGTGAAGTAATACGGGATCAGAACGTCGCTGGCTTGGCTGAGAGTCGTTAACTGGGGAAGAGCCATGCTTTCCAAGGGTCTGATCACATGCTTACAACAAACTTTGCCAAACCACCGCATATGCACCAAGTAGAGGCCACAAGCCCATGTAACACTTAAGCACACAGTTAATTTCAAGCACAGACTTTAATTAATGGGGACAAGCATGTGCTTAGTTCTAGGCACATGAGTAACTGTTCCAAGGACTGGAGGCTTAAAGAAGTCCTCATATTCTTCTGCAGTGAGCAAGACATCAGGAAAAGGTCTCAAATCAGTTGTGCATAGTGTCTTAAGTCATACTCCTGAGAATTTAGTTCATTATAGTAACTTTAATTTAAGGGTTATTCCCTTGTCACATCACACCAACTCCAAAGAACAGTAAGCCTAGATAAAAACCAAAAACAAACCCCACACATCAGTCAGGCAGAAAATGGTCATTACTATGAAGTGGTAATTTTAAGATCACAGATACTATGATGTCAGAATAAAACTGCATCTTTGCAATTCAGATGGACTTTCTTGAGAGGATGAGCATCACTAGGACGCCCCTGGGTTCCACACAAAACTTTACCTATGGAGGACCTTCTTGGTCTTTTCTTCTGTCTCAGTCTGAGGCTCATCTTTCTAACAGCTTCCTTGTTCTGGAGAAGCAGTAAGGTTTGGACGTACATGGGCAGCACGTCAGCTTGGCTACTAAAGCTCCCCACTATGTTCTGATCTTGGCCAGCATCCAGAACTTCAGCCTCCTCCTCTTTTGACATTCATATACCCACTACTAGTCCATCTTAGACAGTCCTCCAGAACTGCAAGTCTTAACACATCACTTCTCTGCTGTTGTTTCTGTTGACTCTTCAAGTAGATACCAGCAGTTGTTAATTGAATCAATTATCCTGTCCTTTACCGGTTAGCATCTTTCACACAGGTATAAGCAATGAAAAAAAATTACGATATTATGACAAACACTATAATGATTATTATTCAGCATGTGACTAATTAAAGTCCAATGACACATCTCTTTTATTCAACTCTCAAAACAGCTGTCAGCATCAGGAACTCTCACTAGATTTATACAAGCCTGATAAATATATATTGGCAATTTAAACACAGTTCCTCTTGTGTTATAAAATCTTTTCCAGAGTGTCATATCAAAAATTTGTGGGGCGTTCAAAGTAAATAAAGTCAGAATTTTCCTTGGCGCTACATAAAGTATACTACTTCTTTAACTGCAAGCATAGAATACATTTAGATGTGGAAGAAACTGCCAAATTCCGTATTATTAACTATTATTCAGTTATTAATAACTTTAAATTGGCTAGGAAAGTCTTCAGCAAACTCACTTAAACACCCCCTGTACCACTAGTGAATAGCAGAGGAGGAGAAACACAGCAAGAAAGCTTCTCCACCCTCTGTCTCAAGACAAGTTTTCCTGCATTTTTCTTTAGTGCCTTTTTTCCCTCTGAGACACACAAACACATACTTTGACACAAATGAGGGAAGGGACGGGACATCAGAAGTTAAAACCAGAAACAACAAGCAGTCCCAACTTATTTAAAAAAAAAATTAAAAGGCACAGTTACTGCCAAAAAACCCCTGCAGTTTTACCTATTGGAGTGATAATTCTCACAATGTACCTCAGAGCCAGGAAGGACACATTACAAGATCTCTGCCGGTTGTGAAGTCTCATTAACAAAAGCATATAAACTGGAAAACATTCCAAAGAGGTTATTTATGCAAGTGCCAAAATCAACACACCAGTTTCACCAGCACTCCTGTGCCAGGGAAAGATTTCAATGCCTAAGAGTCACCAAGCAGGTCTTTCAAGTTTAAGGGGAAAAACATTTGTAACTATGAACAGGTTTAGACATTCTCAGGTCTTGCTGAAGTCTGTTTCACCACTTGGTTCAGTAAGAGAGGGATCAAGCTGCAAGATGAGATAATGAAGATGAAATCTGTCAGTGACTCAAGTCTTGGTCATACATTCAGCTGTTCCACATTTTACCTTTATCGGCACCCAATACAGAAGAACCTCTGAACCAGGAAACTTTGAAGGTATATTTGCATAAAAACTCCTCAATAATCCCAAGTCAAGAAATCTTACACCAAAAGATAGAGAATGGTTTTACAAACGTGCCTTGAAACAATCTGGCAATGTAATGGTTTAACAGATTTGATCCAAAATCCAAGTCTCTTAAATCGCTAACAAAACAAAATCAAACCAACATTCCCCCCAGACCCCCTTCACCAAAAACTACCCAAAAAAAAAAAAAAAAAAAAGCCACACTGCCTCAGAAAAGCTAGAACTCAGAGATTATCTCACCAGGTTACATTAGAGCAGGCACATACTTTCTGCCATCCTATCTATAAAAGCTCTTTGCTACAGGAATAATTCTGGATGAAAGGACAGAGACACCAGCAAGCAGATACTGTATTGGTTACATGTACTCTTCTCACATTTTTTCCTTTTTTTTTTTTTTTATATGCATGTTACCAGACTCTGTGTCTTTGTCCCTCTCCAACAGAAACCAGTAATGGGCTGTCATACACCCCTTTACTTATAAGGATGAAGACCACAAATGCACAGCTGTTCTAGCACTCTGTAAAGCAGGGGAAGAATGAAAGAGGTAAGGAAAACAGCTAAAGGAAAAGAGGGGAAAATAAATGAACAAAAATATCTGTGGTGCATACTGTATTTCCACATCTGACTCTGCTTCTGTGAAAGGGGAACCAGTGTACAGGTACTAACACTGACTGATGTGCAAAGGTCTGAGACCTCAATCTTTACCATACTGTCTCAGGAGACATCTTAAGCAACACACAGCAGGCATGGGTATTGAAAATGACTGCTGTCAGAAGCTTGTGCCTGGCTTTAAATATTAATTAGCTGGTTTAGGATGAAGATAAATGGAAAAGATAGTATGATTCCCTCATTGTCAAGCAGAACCTTCCAAGAGATAGAAAAAGGGTGCCACATTTTTCAGTTTTCCTTAAGTGTTCTAGAGATGCATTTTATATTACTTTTTTTCCAAGTCGGTAATGATGAGAAGGAAAATGGAAATTCAACACTTCAGCCAAGACACCAAATCGTTCCTCCCTGCCACCCAAGGGGAAACTCAGAATTGGGATCTTTGCCATTATCAGCACACCTGAAGCTGCTCCTGAGGATGGTTTGCGTAACAGCAAACAGTACTTGCTATACCTGTGCACTCAGTTTACAGTGCAGAACATTTTTCTTTTAGAATATGAAACTCATCTCTTCACTGAATTCCTCTGAATTTTAATCAGAAAAATTGCATTACAGAAATGTTCACATTTAGTTTAAAGCAAAATTCTTTAAACTAAAGAAGAACACTATACAAAGAAAATACAGCTCCAGGAACAGATGAAACATGAGCAGAGAGCAGCAGATTCCTTTGTTTTTGAAACTAGTATTTCAGCATTGTTAGAAGGCAATCTAAAGAGGGAAAAACATTTTACCTGCACAGCCTAAGCCCAGGGAATTCAGACAAACTTGAAAAACTGAAACTGAAAAGCCTGGTTAGCTAGACAGCAGGTTCTGCAATACATGCATATTAACAGTATTTTTGAGACAAACTATTGCATCGGTTGTTTATGCTTTCTATTTGTCACATTACCAGCTTGGAATTCAAATGCACTGATCTAGAGGGTGGACATGACCCTCCAGTTAGAGAAGGACCAACTTCCTTTAAAAATTAAAATTCCACAGAGCAAAACATAAAATCTTATATTAAATTATTTCAATATTTCCTCTGATGAGTCAGACACATTGGTATGGGCACCTCTAAAGGAAAAATAAAAATTCTATTTCAAAGAAGTGGATAGGAAGTCAAGGAACTCTGCTTCCTCTGTTTCTCTGCCAAGCTCCCTGGGAAACACCCTCTCCCATTTTTATCTCCTGGACTCCATCAACTCCCCAGCTCACCTCATTCCAGATACTACCTTCTATTTCCTCATTATCTGCCTTCTCCAAACACAGGCACATCCCTGACTTCTTCCCGCTTCTGTTCAGTTGTCCCCCTCTGTCCCTCTTATGTGCACTAATGTTCTCTTCACACATTCTCGTTCTTCACTTTCACCCTTGGATATCCCCAACTCCTTCACCGACTGAGCAACATTTTCCACCTCTGAAACTCACTGCTGGTTCCACTATCTTGCTTGTCTCCAGTATCTTGCTCAGTATTAATCCCTTTATTGTTCTGCACCAAGCTCTCAGCCCCATATTCACCATATTCATCCTGTTTTATCTGCTTCTGAAGCCAAGCCTTCTCCTTTCACCTGCTCCTGTCCCTGCTCCTTCCAAGCCACACTGCTTGCCCTCATGCACTGTCTCCAATACCATGTACTCCACTAACTAAGAAAAGTGCTGATACATTATATAAGCAATTAATGGACAATCTGGAAATAAAGTGTACCAGTAAAACCTTACATGCTATACCAAACTCAGCAGTTCTGCTTAAAGGCAGAGTAGACATAAAATTGCACAAATCTCAAGTTCAGATATTTAGATATTTGTGTAATGTATTAATTTAAAGTTCTTTGTACAGACATAGAAAGGTTTCTGCTGAATGAGCACAAAACCAAAACTGTCATCACATACCAACTCAGAAACATAGTTTTCCCAGGGTTTTGCCTCTTGCCAGCATTCATGCAACTTGTCTGGGTACACCCCTGCAATTTTTTGTTCAGAACTAGCAGCACCTCTGCAGAGAAGACACTGTCCTGTTAGAGAAACTGCAGTACTCACACCTTCTCTTCCCTCCCAATTAGGTGACTGGCCTGTGGCAGCTCAGATTCAGGGCACTGGAATTATTGCTGCCAGTGCAACAGCAGCATCCTCTGTCCCTGCTGGACCCCTCTCTCCCCCATCTCTGGGTTGCCTGCCATTTTGCTTCCTTCTCATATCACCTTTTGAGCTGTTTGAGCTCCATAAGGAAGTGGGCCATCCCTCCTGCTCCTGAAGTAACTGAAAGTGGTACAGAAAAGCTTCAAACTCAGAGCTGTATGTTACAGACAGACGAGAAAATTAAGGGGGAGAATTACCTGGACAAAGATTACAGAGAAACAGTAATGCAAACAGAACCAACTCACAGCCCCATGCTCCAATCACAGGATGATGCTTTCTCTGACCTCTTTCCAGAATTTACAACTGAACTAAACTTCTAAGGCCTTCGTTACAGTTAGTTTCACAACAGAAACTCTAGCCTCATTTCATTCCACCCACTGTTACAACAGACAAGAAGTCCTAGTGATCATAGCTGTAAGATTTGAGGTCACATCAGGTCCTCAGGTTTAAGGGCAAAAGCAGTCCAGAGGTCTTTAAAATCAATAAGACTGTCAAGACAGTCTCTGAGCCACTTTTCAGAAGAGGAAACTTTCCCTTTGATACTGCTCATGAGAGTGAGGTGAGGAAGAGGCTGACAGTACATTTATACTACATGCAGAAGAGGCATATTGGTGTTTAAATGCATTCCACCTACCAGAAGTCCGAGTCCTCAAATAGTGCTGGACCTGACACCCACACTGGGAATTGCCAGTTACAAGCTAATTAGATCCAAGCCTTCTTGTTCAACTGCAAAGACATTTTGCACTTCTAAGACACCAAATCACCAGAGCTGCTGTTTGGATCTAATGGACAACTTCCTGGTTATGATCAGTTTGGCAGAAATATCCAGTACACCAAAGCTGCCTGCTACTTCTTGTAGACATATGAAACCAAGAGTTTTCTGCTTGTACTATCACATCTGCACAAAACTTACCTCTTTGGGCAAAGATGTTAATTTGTTTCTATCAGCATTCAAATTGTTCAGCTTCTTTAGTTTTCCAATGCTCTTCGGCAATGACTGTGCCAACACAAACAAAATAATATGCAAACAGAATTTGTAAATACACAGACAGAACAAAAATTCCCTCACTTTAAAAATTAATTCATATTCTGATCCACTTTCAAAATTCAAGTGTAGTTAATCCTCATTACTGCCAGACCTTCCAAAGAAGATCTAAAGGTTTATATTGCAGAACAAATATCTAGCAGTGTCAGTTTCTAATACAAATTCACTCATCAAATATCTCTGCACTAAGACAATAGTCACACAAGAGCTGTGTACAGAATGCACATGTGCAGAATGCCCATATTATCTAACTTCAGGTTTCCAAATTAATTGAGAAGCAATCTCCTAACTTAGGTGCTATGAACTGATTTCTAGAGAGGCATTTCCATCAGACTTAAGATTCTAACTCAGTCATACCAACTGAACTTAACAAATGCTCAAACCTAGATCTTTATAGAGATATCTACTCTCCAAGTGTCAGTGTCATGTGAAGACAGTTCCAAAATAATGGAAGGAAACACCTAACAGAAGGAATTCTTTTTTATTTTAACTGACCACATATCGTATTTAATATCTGGCTGGAGTACATCAGCAGAGCAAGGAGCAATACAACAGAAGCTCTGCAGCACTCAGGGCTCCTATTCAGTTCCAGTAAGTCTGATCCAGATAATGCACAGGAAAAATTGGCAATAATGCAATACAGCACAAACCCCGCATTAAAAACACAACAAAGTAAGTGATACCTGCACTCCACATGTTCCAGTTGCCTTACTCATCATGAAAGATTAATGAATGAATATGTAATTGCTGAAGCATTTGAAGGGCATATTGTTACTACACACAACTTGATTTCCAGCATTCATTGAACAGGTAAGAAATAAGATGCATTTAAAGAAAACTTGCTACTTAGTAGGAGCAAGGGTGAGTAACCTGAGCTAAGTGATTCAGCACCTAACAGCAGGTCTTATTACCACCCACCATTTGAGTAGCCATGATCATCTTTACCTGCAGCTGGTTTTCTGTGAGAACTAGTTCAGTAAGGCTTTCACAGTCTCCAATTGAATCTGTTAGCTGAATCAGTTTGTTCTGATCAACCTTCAAAATGGAGAGCCTCCGCAATTTTCCTGAACAGAAAAAAAAATGTGGTTTTTTAGTTTAGTATTGTCCAATACCTGCTTTAATTACATAAAATTTTACTGCTGCAGAACTTCTAGAAATCCTCTAAAACAGTGAATTTTTTCAAGTAAAAAAAAGAACTCAAGCACTGCTTCACTTGGTGCTTGCACTATTTTAGCAAGTTTTAACATCACTGAGTTCATATTCAATATAAATATTCATATCCAACATTTAAGCCTAAGAAAATTGCAATAAATTTGCAGTTTGAACATATCCCATGTAAATATCAAGGATGGGTCTACCCAAGGGCCTATAAACAGGTGAAAATTATCTGGTTTTTCTTCCATTATACAACACCTATTAATAAAAAAGTGTCCAGGAGATCACCTACGCCTATTCGGCTACAGTGAGAATGGCTTGCAGTGAAGTGACAGCCCAAACCCAAACTGGATTAAGGTCTCCTCGTCCTAATATAGAACCCAGTTAGTCAGACATTAAACGCAAGTTTTTTCTTTAGACTAGAAATCAAACTTCTTTGAAGGTGGTCTTCCCATGAAGAACAAAATACCATTTCAGCACAGAAAGCTCACCTTGTTCTTCTTCTTTGCACCAGAATGGGCAAAGCACAAGAAAGGGAATTCAGGAGACATCAGTAGCTGCTGACACCTCCCTGCCATCCCTACATAGTCCAAAACAGCTGTAATAGGCTGGCATATCAAATTCACTGCTGATGCTAAATCATGAAGAGACGTCTGATACACAGAAAGATAACAACCTAAAGAGAAACTCAAGGTTTGGCACAGGGAAGTGCAGAGCTCCACACCTGGGCAGAATAAATCTGTGCACCAGCACCACTGGGAAATGGGGGCTGTACAAGAGTCCTGCTGGAAGGGACCTGGAGACTATCAAAGGCACCAGGCTGAATATAAGTAGCAGTGAGCTCTCACCAGAAATAAACACTAGCTGGACTACATTAGGAGAATTACAGTCAGCAGACCAATGGAAGTTGCTATATCCCATCTTCTTGCAAATAGTGAAACCACACCTGTAAAATCATTCTCAGATTCACATCGTGTCCTGTCCTCCCCCTGTTAACATGATGGGGGTCAGCAGAAAGCTATCAAGATGGTCAGGGCACATGTGAACTGAGTTTGAGGGAGCTGGCTTTGTTGATTCCCACCAAGAGGCAGCCAGGAGCTATCTAGGAACTACATATCCCACAGCTACTTGAAGGGCAATTACAGAGCTGACAGAGGTAAACTCTTCCCTGCAGTGGCAGGTAAGACAGCAATGGCTGTAAATTGAAGCATGGGAGATCCCAGCTGGACACCAGAAGCAGCTTCCTCACTGGGAGGTGACGCCCAGGGTGCTGGAGCCAGCTCCATTAGGGCTTTAGAGGCTCGGTGAGACGTGACTACAGCTGACCTGACCCACTGGTGCTGACGAGAGCCCTGCCTCAAGGGCTCTACTGATCCACCAATCCAACCAGCAATTCAGTGATCAGCTGAGCAACTCCCAGGGGCTTCCACAGAGACCAGCAAGGTTCACTTCTGCCGACAAGCTCCATCAAGCAGGCTTCATGGGCTGTTGCATTTAAGACGGTACAGCTCCATTTCTGATGCACAACAACTGTGCTGGCCAGCTCAGGTCATCACAGGGGGCTGTACAACTCTCTGTTGTTGTAAAAATTAGCCAGCTCCAGGACCCACCGTACTCACCCCACTTACCCAAGCTGAACTTCTAGAGAAACATTTCCCTTTTCTCATATAGCATATGGAGGAAGGAAGCATATGTCCTTTCTTTTCCACATGTGAAAAGTTAGATGTGGTTAAACCACATTCACAAGTCCTCCTTACTCTACAGCTTTATCTTTGGGGGCGGGGGGGTAAAGAAAGTACACTCTTGCAGTGTGATACTTTCCAGAAAAACAACTCATGAGTAGTAGAGAAAAAATGCTTTGCTGACTACTTGTCACAACTACAGCATGGGTAAAAACATGTACCTTAAAAAAGGCACTGGTAGTGCTTCAGAAAATATTCTTCAGTTACTGAACCTGTTCTAAGGGGTCAGACACAGAAAGGTTGTAGTTTGAATATTCAAGGGCAAGGAGTAATGCATTGAAGCACAACCAGTCATTCACTGGGTTCAGACAATCACATTGTCCAACATCCCCACTAAAAATTCTGTATTTTTATAGTGATACTGTCAGTCAGTCTTATTAAGTGACCCACAGCATGTTACAAGCTAAAATTCTACAGGTGTTAAAGGAGTTATGATGGTGACATGGATACAATGGAAACCAAAAGGACATATTAACTTTTGTTTGGTAGGTATCATGTGAAGACTGAAAGAGGATTATGAGGTAGTCATGTAAAGAATAAAAATGCAAAATTAGTAGAGTTATGCATTTCACAGTAAGTAAAAGGAAAAAAAGCAACCTGAGACAAGCTGATCTTTTGCACAAAAAGACTTCAAAAGACTTGAAAACAAGTGACTTCCAGTTTATGATGGATTAAATGGTTCTGTGATAGAATTCACCTTATACTTACCAATGCCATCAGGTAAGACCTGAAGTAAATTCTGAGAAACAAGCAAGTCTGTTAAAGAAGTCAGACCACTAATTTCTTCAGGAAGGCATTCCAATTTATTTTCAGAAACATCCAGACAAAGCAGGTTTTTCAGGTTTCCTACTTCCTGCAATATAAGACAAAAAATTTAAGTCATGCTCAAACACGTAAGAAAGCAATTTGAAAAATGTACCATCGCAACGAAATTCCACAAAGTAAAACAATTATCTGTATGACCTCTAAATTGGCTGTTCTCTACACGACCTCTAGATGCAGAAAAAAGGTAAATAAGTACACTTTACATATGCTAAACCAAACAAGTGACTTAGTCAGTTTCTTATTCTAGCTATTAAGACTGGCCTCAGTAGTCAGACAAAGGATGCTGAGCACACCCAGGCAAACACCAACCAAACCTGGAGTTTTCCTCAAGTAGACTGCAAAGTTGTTTTTTCAAAAGGGCAGATTATCAACCTACACATAATTAAATCTACCCCTCCCAATTAACCCTAGGCAAATTAGATTAGTCTCTCCCGGCTGCTACAGCAACGTGCCACGACATCTAGGGATTTCATATCTTCACATCTCCCAACTACAACAAATGTAGGAATAGGAATTGGGAGTGTTGCTCTAGCAAGCATATTTGAACTGCCAAGTTATACTGCCATCATCTACAATTATTAATGACTACTTAAGTTTTTTACAATGGTAATCCAACAATTAGACAGAGAAATGCCTTTGCCCCTATTAGGTATCAGAGCACCCTCCCATTTCCCATGTATACAGACACCTCTATACATGCTTGAGAATAGTTTTTATTTTAGTCATCCCCCTAACAGAGAACAGAACAGTTGGGGCAGAACTGCCCTTTACTTTTACATATATGAATTATTTCATACAGTAACAGCCTTGATCCTAACTCACAGGATCAGTTCTTTTACTTTTGAAACATCTGCCTTTCAAGAGGATCTTTCATTAAACACATACACATACCCTTTATCCTACAAGTTCATCTTTTGGCCATTAGACAAAATGCACAATAATGACCAATTTCAATAAAAACGGCAGCTAAAGTCACACTTGACCTTTTATAAATTATTATTTCTATTTAAAAAATTATTAGGCTGAGCTAACAAAAACAAAGTCAACTAAGCCCACTAAACTGTAACTGATTTACCAGGTACACAGTTGACAATTAGATCAATACAGGAAATAACAGCCAACTGCAGGAGGAAGAAAAAACAGGTTTTGACATACCTGTAAAACAAAAAAGGGAAAAGGACCTATCCCACATGTTATCACAGTTCTTAAAAAAGGGAAATTTGGAGTGCTCTAAGCTTTAAATGCTAAGGCACTCATCCCGTGACTGATATCAGATGGGGAATTTGCCTGAATAAATCAAAATTTCTATTTACGGCAACACTTCTGTCATTGTACTTCTCCCTAACACTGTGCTTCAATGGATGAAGATGACTGCAAAAAGCAGAGTCATACTCAAAACTATTAAAACTGCAATTTAGATAAATACACAAGTGAGGGTTAGCTCAGACGAGTAGTGGCTCCCTGATCATTGGGCAAGAACTGTCAACAGTGGGTGTGTCATCCTAAAAATTGAACAATGCAGCTATTAGGAAACAATTCCTTTGTCAAAATGCTTAAAAGAAAATTTCTGACAACATACAGTATCATGGCCAATTCCTTATTCATTTATTAAGGGAAAACCTTACACACCCAAAACCAAACCCAGGCAATGTGAACTGAGAAATCTATTCCATTTTAAAGCACTTCCCTTTAGGTTTGAATGAAAAGGTTTTCTTTTAAAAGCATCTTCAAAACAGTATCAGTAGAACTCATTTTTACCTGAGGTATTTCGGCTAATTGGTTTCCATCCAACCAGAGGTCTTTAAGATTGAAAAGTGCACCAATTGTTTCTGGCTGTAACATAAAACATCATAACATTAAGTAGCATAGCAGTTTTAAGCAAAAAACAAATGGCCACCCCACAATTACAATATAAGTAAACCAATTCTTATGCAAGCACTATTTAGAGGTACCTTGATTAAATGGAGCAAAGGTGACTGCAAGCTCTTGGGAACTCCATCATACAAGTTAATTGCTATAGCTTAACAAATTACCATTCTTAACCTGGCATTAACCAACAAATTGCATGCACACTCTTGATCAATTGCAAATCCAACATTTAATTGAGTCAGACTTCATGGGAGATGAGAGATATCTTTTTGGGAGATCAATCTGCGACAATGTAGGACCCTGCAACCCTCAGCAGTTTGCCTCAGCCCTTTTACAAAGTATTCCTTTTCTCACCCTGAAAATAAGTGAGCTTTCATCTGTGCTCAGCTCATCCAGCTCCCGACAGAAGCTCATGTATTCACTGTGACTGCAAGTGCAGGCAAGAGTTTGTGCCCTTCCACTTCTTTTTACTTCCATAAAAAAAGCTGTGCAGTGCTCTCATTTTCTAGAGATCAGCTGCAGTTTTTAGAGTAAAGTGATATTGTATTGCACAAGACTAAGCAGATACAGGAAGCACCAGCTCACTGCCAGAATTCATCTGTACATACAAAAAGACTCTCCCCCCATACATTTTTCTTTCTTCAATTTTGGACATCGTACAACCAATTTAATCTAAATGATACATAAAACAAGACCAATGAGCACTTTCAGTGGCATGTTCTCTTACCAAGTGATAAAGTTCATTGTTTCCTAAATCAAGTTCTTCTAGTCGCTGCAGCTGGGCAAGTGATCTGCGAGATAAGTCAAAGCAAAACCATATTAGACTAAAACAACAGAAACCCTATGTATTTGAATGAGCTTATTTCACTGAAACTTGAATTTCAAATTATAATATACTGTATGCAGACAGCTATTTCATCAGGCATAGACTATTTGCAGTAATACCTTACTGAAAAAATAATTTGGTTTGTCAGTCTGACTCTATTTCCTTGAAACTTAGAATAGGCAATCAAATCATTATTTTTTTTATTTTAACTGTAAGTCCCTTGGGGTGGAAAATGCCACACAGTTTTGTAGAGTTAGATTTATTTTTAGGGGAAATTTACAGTTATGCAACTGGATAAAAATTCCTCACAGTGAGCACATGTAACTATGTGACTCAAGACTCAATAAATCCATTATTTATCTTCTCATCATGGTCCATCAATTTCTGAAGTATTTCAGGTTGGATTTGAGACTGTAAACAGAGGGAAGCCCAAAAGGATGTAAAAGAAGCTCTCTGAACATAAACAGACACAGAGAGTCACCCCTCTCCTTCAAAAACAGGCTGTTGCTTACCTTCCCCAAAGTCACAGTAGCACGAAAGCCAGCAAGATTTCCCAACTACATTACTTGCAGTCAGAATTTTCCAGGAGCAATAAAACTGTCAATATTTGTGATAGTTTCATTCTGACACTGCATGACAAAACTTAGCTAGCAATTCCTATCTTCTGATCACTGACATTTAAAGTGCCTTGTGGCTCACAGCTATAAACAGCCACAACCAAGGCAGTGGGTAGACTGATAGGAAAAAAGAAACCCAAAGCGACTAGGGAAGAGATTCTGATTAAAATAGGTTAAATCTTGTACAGTATCTATTAGATTAAACAGGCAAAATAGGAGCCACAAAAGCTCCTGAAAGAAGCAACCAGTTAGGGAAGGAAGGAAGCTCCTTCATTAGAGAAAGAAGAGGCTTCTTCTAAACAGACAAAAAGGATCCCCAAAATATAAGATACAAAATTCATCTTACAAAAGACCTCTGTACAGACAGCACAGAGACATCTATATAACTTTTTCCCCAAAAATCACAGTGGGTGGAGTCAGACTTCAGACATCAGTAGGCCTAGTTTGCTACTGAGGCTTTAGAAGCCTTGGTAGAAGCCTCCAGGTTTTAGAAGCTTTTGGTTACTCAGCCTCAAATATGAACGCTTATTTAAACGCTATGAAGGTCTAGAGTGGAAATATCCAAGATCTGGTTACACTACTCTCATGGTTATAAAATTTCATCATGAGAACAACTCAAACCACCACTCCCACTGCAGACACGCTCGTTCAATGAGTGCAAGAAATGTTTGGTGCTGCTATACTCAATATTTTTTATAGAGTAAAGCCAATCCAATCAAACTGCAAACTCCAGTTAATAATCAAGTACAACTAGGAATAATTGATGTAACTAGGTGTTGCTAAAAGAAGGCTGTATCTCATACATGTCATCAATTGGCACTGAATATTTTTTCTAGCTCATTCAGTCTCACATGTTCGGAGATTTTAAGAATAAGAACATTTTGTTAATATAATCAAACACATGAAATGTTACCTACTCAGGTAAATACGTCAGCAAGTTTTCTCTCAGTTCCAGTGAAGCCAGGTTATAAAGACTAAAAAAAAAGAAAAAACAAAACAAACACATTTTAATACAATCTTATTTTTCAGAAGTGTGCATTTACGCAGTTTAAAACAAAATTGCTGCAACGTGATTTTTTGTCATTTTAATTCAACCAGTCCATCATGTGAAAGGCAGAATACAAAGACTATGTTCTTGCTTGTTTCTCTGTGATACTGCAACAGATTAAAGCTGGAAGGTAAACAGCCGAAACACAAATTTCCATTTGTTAAGAGGTTTGTAGCTGCAATTTACTGAACAGAACATACTCACATGAATCGCATTTACTTACTTGCTTTCAGAATCTGTCATGGGCTAGCAAAGTTACAGAGCACCAGGTAAACCCATCACTGTTCTAATGACGGCGTGCTCATTACTGTAAGTGACATTATGCTTCTAAGCTGCTCACTTACTCCATATCCCAGGCTTTTACCAACATCACCATAGCAACATTCAGATTTCTCAGGGGGTTATTTATGACTAAATGGAACACAAGGAGTCAGACATTATCCCAACACTATAATCTGCTCTAATCCTTCACCATCCCAGGGAAAAACAAAAATCAGATATGGTGATTGCAAATAAGGAGTTTTCTGCAACAGAATATATTCTGTCCTGGTGTGCAGGGAAGGGGGACAGTGGTTAGGCCTTACATAAAATCTAGATTAGAAACAAAAATTCCACTAAATCTGAAACATGTTAAATCTAAAACATCTTAGAAAAATAAAAAAAAAAAGAAGCCCCTTGCATTTAGACCATAAAAAAATAATTTTTTTTCACCTCAAACAATACCAAAATACTGAACTACAGGATCATTAGTTAGCCCCAGTAAAAAAAAAGCTCGGTAGAACTAAAAAAAAAAAAAAAAAAAAAAAAACAAAAACCAATTTCACATTGCAACTCCAATACAGCTATCTAAGCAGAAAAGCAACAGAACTGATATAGTGATTTATTAAAAAGAAATAAAAATTTTTCATGGATTGACTGTGGATTGTGTCTGAAAAATAAATCCTAATTTCAAATACCTATTTTGTACTGCATTCAGAAAACAGTGAATGAAATCTCACAGGAGTTTTGATTACAGTCTCACCAGCCCTCTCCAGCTTTTAAAATAAGCACATTTTACCCAGCGGGTTCTGTATTCCTTCAGAAGAAGTACAGTTTAAACATCCCATATAGGTGAAGACACTTTAGAGGAAGCCTATTACAAATTCAATTGAAAGTTAGGTAAGAATAACTCAGCTACTGCCATTCAAAATCAATGAGAGAAAGAAGGTAATAAGGCAGCCATCATTCCAACAACACAAGAGAAAACACACATGTAAAAATTTTAACACTATAAAACACAAGCCAAGATGGGACATAGTATTTGACATCGTCACAGAAACCAAACAAGTGAAGGGAAAGAGGGAAGAGGTGATGGAGAACCATTTCTCTCCATGAGGAATGTGGGTCTGATCTTACATTGACACCCACAGACTGCAATTATATTTTTGTTTACAGGTGTTCTAGAAACCTAGTCCAATCTTCCTTTAAATTTTGCACTTTCTCTTCAAATTCATAATAGGTGAGGCCCATGACTCATTTTTATGAAGAGAATACAAAAAGGATGCACACATCGCCAAGCTGCTTTGTAATCTTGTGTTTACACATCACCCAGGATCTACTTATCTCCCTCCTCAGCACATTGAAGCACTGATGAGTAAAATGGTGCAATCTCTTAATTTCTTTTGTTATCTCAGATACCACTTTGGCAGTGGCTAAACAGAAATCTTTGTCAGCAAAACCACATTCAACAGTAAGAACTTGGGAACCACCATTTTAACCAGCCTTATCGTATCATTAAACTGGGCCAGGCCAGTGAATCAGCTCAGGAAATTGATCCTTTTTAAAAATATCCCAGCAAGGAGAGTAACACAGATCCCTAATCCAACACAGAATAAATCCCCTTAAACACCTGGGTCAGTACGAGCGCCAAGACGGTGCAAGGAAGGCAGCTGTAATGCAGCGCTGTGGGGACTCCCCGGGTAGCTCTGCCCTTGCAAGTACCCACCCACAGCCATCCCTGCACCCAACCACATTCCAAGCATTTCAGAGACTGACTGTGGCCCACCACAGTCCCAGGTGAGGTTCTCTTCTTATGGGAGTGAACTACCTACTGGGTCATGTTTTCATCTCTAATGACACAGCTTTCTGCAAGAGAAATGCCTTATTTATTCTACAGCCGTTCTCACCCAAAGCTCACAACCCTAACTCTACTCTGAAACAAAAAAAAGGCACTGTCCCACACTCCTTACTCTATCCTTTCTACTTCTTCCAAGGTCTTAAGCCCAATCCAATGAAAGTTGACCCCAATAAGAAAAATTAGGTTTCCCACCAAGTAACATAAAATACAGACTAAGTCTATTAAGTTTAAACCAGCAAAGCTGCACCATTAGACTGAAATGTTATGCTTAAGGTGGATCCATCTGATAGAGAGGTCTGAAAATTAAAGGAAATTTGTGACTCATTATTCTTAAATTTTGACCAGTTAGAGAAATAGCTCCCAGCAAACCTAGGTGCTGCAACTTAAAATGTGAAAATGTGAAAGCTATCACATAAAATAGCATTGTATAAAAGACACACTGATGTACTGAAGTACCAATCTCCAATACATTAAAAACCAGAGGGATATCTTGTCCTTAAAATTTACCAACAGTATGTTCACATAACACACTGTATGTTCTATAACATTTTGCTTGTTTTAGAGTATGTTAAGAAATTTTAAGTCATTTGCAAGAAAAACCCTACATTACTTGCTATTTTACAAATATCTTTTATGATTTAGTAACACTTTCTGCAGAAAGTATAATCCTTCCTCTTCTCAACTACAAATAGCAATGTTTCATAATATACTAAACGAAATAATTTCCTTTTTTTTTTCTCTATGCACTTAATTTTACAGGTTCGCTGTCAGCACAATATTTCTGAAGTCCCTGAAAGGAACTAAAGCAAGCCACACCTTAACAATTTTAGAGTCTTTCTCTAATTCTCATCTTTATCTGGAAAACAAAAATCACTCAGGGGCAGTTACCTGCTTCAATCCATAGAACACAAAGGCAACAGCAATCTAGTCTATTCAGGCTAAAGACAGTGTTATAAGCAGCTGCTCCCCAATTGCATTTAAAAACAAAAGTGCACCACAGAGCATTGCAGCCTGCCTTCCAACAAACAGTCCTTGCTCCTCAAAAAAACCCTAAACACCAAGAGAAAATGCACAAGAAAATGTAATTTTATTCTAAAGGAGAAAGAAAAAAAATCTAAACCCCACTATCATTAGAAACTATTTCATGAAGCTTGTAAAAAGCATTAACATTATAAGAATTCTCACTACCAAAGCTACCACACACACGCTGAACACTGAGCATGTGTGTGAAATTACTGAGCACAAGGAAACAGCCAAACCAGGAAGATGAAGTTAACTGAAATAATTAAGTTTTTCATCTAAGCATTCCAGATTATTTCTGGTGTAAGGGTAGAACCAAGTAGAATTTAAAGGTACAACATGGCTAAAAACGTCAGTTTCAGCATAAACCAGATATACTTATTCAGTGCTGTACCTACAGTCACTGTAGATATTCATCACATGAGCTAGAAGAATGAAAAGAATGCAAATTCAATTAATTGACAACAAAACTAATAGCAACAAAGTAGACATAAATGCTGGAATTGTCTTTCCTGAGCATTCCTGGCGGTATTTGAGAGAAAAACTCATAATCCAATGGTTACAGATAGGGAATACCACAAATACTCCATCTGCAGCAGTCTCCTCCAAAATAAAGGTTACACTAGAATCACCTACTAAGATCGGAAACGAAACCTGTTGTTCTTTTTCTCCCAAAGTCACTTTTTCTTTGGATTAATTACAATGATATTATCAGCAGCAACATGCCCTAAAAAACAACCTTTTCACGGGCAGATTACTGTCTAAACAACAGCAATTCATTACAATAGGTAAAACAACATCACTGGAGTAAAAAAAAAAAAATAAGAAAGAGAGACAGAGACTGAGAGACACGTTCCCTAGCTACTTTGAATGAAATTACATTTTTAATGTATGGTATACATTAAATATACTTTGTCTTGTAAAGTTATAAAATACACAACTTAGATGAGTTTATCCTAGCATTTCAATTTTTTGAGAGACACTTGCAGCATTCCCCTATTCATGGGGACAGAAAGTCATCCTAAGAAGTGACAATACACAACACTATATACCTCATTTCTATCCCAGTCCCTGCAAAAAGACAGGGAGCATCTAAGCCTTTGGCATACACAAGTAAAGACTTCTGAAAAAAGCACTGGGAAGCATGGTAAGACATAAGCTATTTCTTGGAGGGGGGGCGGGTGGGGAGTGAGGAATTTAAAATGACGAAGGTGGAAAGAGAAAGGTGGGAAAACCTAAGAGAAAACAAAGATAGATGACAAAATGAACTAATATAAAAGCTAAAGGTGCTCAGTCAATTAAAAACTGGAAACAGCCTTCTCTTATTTGAGTAATAAATGCTACACTTTTTAACCTTATGTCAAGAACAGCATACAGCTAAATTTGCAAGATAAGTCAGGCTTTGGGAAACAAGGAAGCAAAGTTGGAAAAGATGAAGATCTAAAGCACCTGCAGAAATTCATCGTCCTGCACCCTTTCCAGCAAGTTTCAGCCAGTTAGGGGAATATAAAATCCCAAATGTAGTTATTTCTCACATTTGTATGACTACAAAAAGAAGGGAAAGACAGGACAATGGGCACAGAGCCTCACATTTATACAGAACAAGGGAAGGTCCTGCACAATTAGGATGAGAACACAATATAGATTCTGAACTTGGTCTGGTATTACATTTTTTTATGCAGCAGCAGCAATGGCTACAGAACACTGCCCAAGGATGCAGCATACAGAAATGAGATGAAGTCCACATTCTGGCCAGTGCACTGAAGAAGAACTTCAGTTCACTGGGCCAGCACCTGAAGATTACTGCTAGATAAAGCCTGCACCTTAGATAACACTTGCACCTGCATGTCTATACAGCACACACATTTTGAAACATTTACAGTGACACTAAACTGGAAAGGGAGTTTAAACTAGGCAACGTATTGTATTTTTTTGCACAGAAAAGGAACATGCTGGTTTTTCTGTCTATTCAAGGGTCTTCCAAGATATGAGAAGGTAACTGTGGTACTTTGACAACAGCATAAAAAATGCATGAAACTAGCCATATTTAAATATATTACAGCCCATCCCCACTGGCCAAATAAAACTACCAGTTTGTATGACTAACTGGTCATAAATAAATAAGTAAATAAAACTACCACATGTATGACCCTGTTCCAGGATACACTGGCTGGATGACTCGTCACTCATCTGACAGGATCCTATTAAGCTACTCCCATCCCTTCACAAAGCCTATCACAGGCTTCTAGTGGCAGATCAACAATTCATTGAGAACATGATGTTTAGCAGCTTTTTTCCCCCCAAGAAAATGACAGGGTTAATCAGTCACTAGCCAGCTCTCAAAATACCACTTACTCAGACCACATGTATGTGAAGGTACAATATGTACCTTTGGGATAGGCTCCTGCTCTAAGTCACTCCGAGAAGAAGCCTCTTTCTCTTCTCCTCTCTTCACTGACTGTATCACCAACTGCACAAAGACCCTGAAAAGACCCAATCTCTAAACTCCAGCCCCTAGATCAACCATATCCTGGACTGCATCAAAAAAGTGTGGCCAGCAGGCTGAGGGAAGTGATTCTACTCTGCTCTGGTGAGATCCCACCTGGACCACTGCATTCCCAGCGCTAGGGGCCCCACCACAGGGAAAGGAACAGACCTGCTGGAGTGGGTCCAGAGAAGGGCCACAAAAACAGTGAGAGGATTAGAGCACCTCTCCTATGAAAACAGGCTCAGAGTTGATGCTGTTCAGTCTGGAGAAGAAATTTTTTTACAGTGAGGGTGGTAAGACACTGTTACAGGGTACCCTGAAAAGATGTAGATGCCCCTACCTAAAAGCATTCAAAGGTCATGTTGTACAGGGCTTTGAGCAACCAGATCTAGGGAAAGATGTTTCTGCCCAGGGAGGTTGCACTAGATGATCTCTGAAGGTCCCTTCCCAACTCATTTTATCAAATCAGATGCTTAAACTTGGATGGTTCCAAGAGTTCCTGTAGCACACACCCCTTTTCAGAGTTAACTACCTCTTCATTTCTTCCCCGAGTCTTCTGTATTTCACCCACAGTGCCTCTACCTGCCAGCAACATATCTTCTCTCAGTGTCTGAACAACCAGCTCCACGTGGGGTTTTGGTGTAATGATATTTTCAATGCAACAGAAGCAACATTAGCCATATAGGGAAGCCATATATGCTTTCTGAATATGCCATATATGCTTCATGAATTTCCTAAGGGTGTCTTAACACATAACCATGTAGTTCGTGGTCTCTATGCTCCAGGTATGAATTTTGCCCTTCTTTTTACAAGGTTAAACACTACATGCTTATTTGTTTCCAGCTCCTCCATAATGCTGACATACAATTAGACAAAGTTACCATGAAAGACCCTTTACAATTCATAACCATCATATGATAATCTACAAATAGTACAATAGTCCTGCCTTGGTTATCCTTTGGTTACAGAAACCTGTTTTACAGTGTGAAAGATAAAGAAGAGCACTGATGAATCCTTGTAAAATTAATCTGGTAGAACTGAAAGATGAAGACCTTCTGTCCACACCATACAATACAGGAAAATGATTTTTGCAAATTCCTAGGTAGTGCATCCCACAAATTCTTATGTGAGCCAGAAATTACAGGAAGTATGAATTTCCAAAATGAGGGCACTAGCAAACTATCTTCAGATACATGAAGTCCTATAGTTCTACCTCTATAAGGGAAGCTAAAAAACAACTACAAAGCAAGGTAACTAGATTTGGTTTTGATGAAACTGTTATTATGTCTCATTAGTATCGTTAAAGACCATTCATCCAGAAATCATCTTCAAGAGCTTTCCCCCTCCTCGTTTTTGGAGACAGAGTAACTTGGTGTAACTTGTATCTAAACGAAATACTCTTCTTCCCTCTCAAATATAAGTGTATAACATTCAGGGTAAAGGCACAAAGGCTTTCTTTAGCAGGTCATTCCCGGAGTTTGACAAGCAGAGCAGCATTCTAGTAAGAACAATTCTCATAACAAAATCTGAAATTAAGGATTATGGTCTTAACATCCGCCATTTTCTACAGAGCTGGGAGAAGTGGACACAAATTACAGGAGGGAAATACTCCTTCCTTGGAAGACTAATTTTAAACAGGCACCAAAAAAGTAAAGCTCATAGTTTCCTCATCCTAGACTTAAACAGCAAAGGTATTGAAAGCCAGAGAAAGAGCATTGCATAGTTAGTTATTTGAACTGAATTAATTGCTTGTAAAAATCTATAGATCTTCCCCAAGCAAAAACAGGATAAAAAATCAGTATCTTTCAGCCACTCTCTGGAGGAAAGCCTAAACAGATGGCCAGTACTACAAGTAACATCCAAATTTTAAAAACAGAATAAAGTTCAACAGTTTATGGCCAAGGAATTTCCCAAATACGTTACAGAGGTAGTCTAAGCCGCTAGTTAAGACTAGGTTTCTATATAAGCTTGGCTTTCAAGTTCTACTCTCTCTGCCTCACACACAGCAACAAGCATGGACCAAAAGAATGGACACTTCAAAAGGCATAATCAAGAAGAACAGAGAGATTCATAATTACAGTTCAGCCTGTTCACTTTTGAACGCTTTAACCAAACATTCTCCATTTTGCTTATCAAGATTGCTGAAACAGACTGCAAAGTTAAGCCAATTCACTATTACAACATGATTTCATTTTCAAAATATCTTCCATTCCACTCATGAAACATCAATCTACAGCAACTTCAATAAAAATGGAATTATTTAATTTAAAAAAATATTGCTAAATATGTGTTAATTTTTTTTGTGTAACATACAGGATGCAATATCTCTTACTTAAAGGCCAGATGGCACTGCATTCACTATAAGGTTATATTATAAAGGGTTCCTGAAGTAAACTTTCGAGTTCCTTAACATTCAGTTTTGCTGGTTACCAAACAGCTGTGATTATCCCTGAATGCTCTACCAACTCAAAGTCTGTAAATATTACTTGCCATGCTAAATTCAGATAAGCCAGAATAAGAGTTTTTAATACTATTTTTAATACTATTTATATCAGCCTGGTCAGACTACCTACATCCAGTCCTCCTCCTATGTATTTGCAAGATAAGCCTCCCCCTCACTTCTGCTGAATCATTTAAGACTGTCTGTTAATCAGACATTACTATGCTAAACCTGAAAACAGAATTACATTGTCTTAGTCCACACATTTTTAAGAACATTTTCCATTCTGTCTGATGTTACCAGATGTGTTATCTACATTTGAGACATCCAAGCATACACTAAGAAAAACACAGGCTAAGACTGGCCCAGGAATCCATTATCAGGATTAGCATGCCATTCTGATCTGCTTCTGGATCATCTGCATTGAGCACGTCACCCTGCCCTTTGAAGACCTTTTACTCTGTCCAGCTATTCCTATTCCGATCAACATTAGACATTCTAGTTCAGAGACTGCTGAAAACTTCAAAACCTCTAGAATTAAACATATATATGTATGTAAAACCACCATGTTCAGTGACTAATACGAAATCTCTGGATATCTGTGGTTCCATGACTGTTTAAAAGCATGCCTGTAACAAATCTTTTTGCAAAACAATGCTCCTAACCAAAGCAACATTTGTTCTATTCTTTCCATTACTTCCACTTTCACAATGAAAAGCCTGTTCCAGCATTCTACCTGCTAGCTGCAAACATTAAGAGGAAAAGTTCTCTGCTTACCTGGTAATTCCCTTTCAGTAGTAAGGTCCACAGATCCATTCAGCCTGCTTGCAGCTTGGGGGTAAACCAGACTCATCAGTCATAGGCATCAGAATATCCTTCCCATCTAAAGAAATTCACCCCTCCCCACATCAAAAGTTTCTAAAGCCAAAATAAGGCTATCCTAATTTCCTGCATCACGGACTGGGCAGTCCTTTTGAAAAAAACAAGAAAGGGGGGGGAGGGGAGGCTGTGAATGACAGGGATACTAAAAATCATTATATTTTTATGATCTTTTGTTGAATTCTCAGGATTTCGAGATCATGTTCAAGTAGGAGACCATCTGTACATTTTTTAGGGGAGGAATAAAGACTGCGTATGGCAGAGAAAAGCTTTTTTTATTTGCCATGTAGGGAACTTTCAAAATACCCTACTGCCAGTCATGAATAATCTCATAATTTAAAGCTTAGCATCCAAAAACAACAAAAAAAAAAGTAATCTGGCAATCTTTATCTTTTCCATGCACAGACAAGACTGCTGAAAAAATTGTGAAAGCTAAAAACTGGGTATCAGTTAGATGTCTGGTGTGCTGATGGGCAGCAGTTCTTAAACTGTAATTTAAAGCATAGTAGTGAAGCTCTGCCCTGTGCTTCAGCCATTTAAGAAACTTGCTGATTTTGCTGTCCCTACAGAATTTGATAGATAACTGTCTTTTCCAAATATGCATTTCATGCTAAAAGGACTGGTTTTTCAGCTAAGGACAATTCCTCGTGAAGCACCCTTCTGAAAGTCCAATGCTAGATTAAACATCAGAGACACATAAAAGGCTTTCCAAAGAATCTCTGGATCTCATTCAAGCCTAAGAACAACAAATAAGTAAATAAACATACAAAGCTGACACAATCTCTTTTCTCTTTCTAGACATTAAGCCATGACAGCACTATATGGCTCTCTAAAATCACAAATCTTTGTTGGTAAAAAGCCAACATCAGAGCGAGCCGAAGCCAACACTAGAGAATGAACACATATGGACAAAGAAGGTGCTAGGGACAGACAGATATTAGATTATTTATGCTACTACTGTAAGGCATGCCCTATGAAGCCTTACAGACAAGCATCCCGACTTATTCAAATAACATACATACAAATCCTCTGGTTTTTGAATTTCAGAAAAAGTCATGCCTTGTGTTTTGGGTGCTACACAAATAAGTTAGTATTGAAGAGAAATCCTAGAAGTAAGTGGAAATTCCTAAATATTACCCATGCTAGGAGGAACAGGTTATGCCTGCTTGTTGGGCAGCTCTACAGACACACACAGTCCTGCAGAATAGGCAAGGAAATTACATTTGCTCTCATTAGACTGAGAAATGCTGTAAAAGACACTCCTACTCACAGCTTAAATGGCGTAACTTGTTTCTCCAAATAGTTCAACTACCCAACAGGACAAGTCCTGCTCCAAGCTGCACCCACCTTATTATTAGCTTAAGTATCTCACATGTATTAACACTCACTGCTTTACTCCAGAGAGCAACCAAACCACAAGTTAGGAGCGCACAAATCACAGAGAAACGCAAAAAGGAGCAGTGGTAACATTAACACATCTAGTGTTATCCAGTCCTAAAACAGTGTATCACACATATTTCTAGCAAGCCCTGAAACAATACATGAGTTTAAAAAAGGAAGGCTACATCCAGCAGGGAAAAACTGTCAGCACTGGATAAGCCGACTGAAGTGGTCATACAGACTAAGAAAAGCTGACATACTCTGAGCATGGCTATGAATAAGCAAGAAGAAAGGCAAAATGTTCAAGGAAGGCCTTGCCTATATTCTTCAAACATCCAGTTGTGACCCTTAAAAATACTCCTTTTAGCAACACAAAGGAAAAGAAAAATATAAGAATTCTTCTGCACAGACCTCTTAACAGCACAATAAAAATATTAACAGAACTCTACACAGAAGTGGTTTGAACGAGTTCAGCCACTGGCCTGTGACAGTGAACACTGAACATTGGCACTCATCTTATCCACCCTATACATCAGACCATGGGAAAAATAGACTGAATATCTGAATTCACAAGGAAGATACACTTCCACTAATGGCTCACCCCAAGGCAATTCAAGTCTATTATCTGCCTATTATCTGTCTATTAGGAAGAACTTTCTTACTAACCTTTAAAGTACTGATGTTTGAAAAGTATTTGCCAATACTTTTGCTGCTTTCTCCATTTGAAACAGTAAGGCAAATTTGCATTGCCACAAGATTTTAAAAAAAGATCCTAATTATATATTGATCACTGTATTAAACAAAGATGACAGAGATTTCATTGTATTAGGCAGCTTTCTAGAAGGCCCTGGAAGAATTTAGGATGCATTTCCCCAAGTTTCCACATACCCTAGTCATTAGAAGACCTGCAAAAAGCACATGGGCTTCAAAGTTTACCCAAACAAGCCGACCTATAGTAGAATAAAACACCAGTATATATTTGTTCACTCACTATTTGACAGATCTCATACAGAGTGCACACAGGTCCAGCCTATTCCACCCAATAACACCATGCATTATTATCCAAAGGACATTGTCTGTTCAGCCAAAAAAAAACCACAAGTAGAATTACTTTCTAACTCCCAGCATTTTTTGGGTCCCAGCAGATGGAAAAGAACAAAGGAGGGAACAAAGAGTACATGTAGGCAACCTTTGGAGAAGCCACGGAGCATTTCACTACTTTTACCAAACGCAGATTGGTTGGCTGCACCATCAAATTCACTTGCAATTAATGATGAAAATTTTGTGAACTAAAAAAGGGAAGTTGCACTTATTGGTAACCAGACTGGAAAAAAAAATCTCTAACCTAAATATCTAATGCTAAAAATTCAGTAAAATTCCCTCTCAGAAGAATCTACAAGGACTTCAGGTTGCAGTTCTAGTTCGCTACAAAGAAGACCTCCCAATAATTTCCACTTGGAACCAGACAGGATCTCTTTCTGTCTGTTGCCAAGACATTCCTCAACAAACTTCAGGAACAGTTACATTTTGGGTGGACACACCATGAGTTTCCCTCATGATACATTAACCTTCTTCTGAGCTCAAAAGCATACATCTTCAGTCCAAGCTTACTGTTGACTTTCCAACTGCCAGATTCCCACCTACTGGGAATACCAGATGAGACAAAAACAAGAGTCCCACACATTTGTCTCTGCTTCTTTAAGCATAAACTTGATAATAAAATCTTCTACTAATGAGATTAAAGTGTTTTTGTAAAAATACAATATTCATATTCAGGAGAGCTAATGTGGGAGCACTTCCCAGATCAAAGCAGACCTGTCAAACTTGAATAAATGTCTGTCTCCCAGAAGAAATCTCCAAGACCACCAGGACGAGCACATGGGTCTTCCTGATGCAAGGGAGGACCACATATTTTTAGCTTCAGTATTGGGAATCAAATACTGACCTTGAGGAAGGAGGGGTTACACTGCTCTGTTCTGCAACAGCTCACACAGGGCTGAAATAGTATCACAGCATTTCCATGAACTGCTTAGACCAGTATGAGGCAAATTTTTACCTTTTTTTCTTGCACAGCTCCACATACAAACCCCTGGTATCCCCATTTTAACCAAATTTGTTTCCAGACGTTTGCTCCAGAACAGAGGCTATCATCACTCACCCTACTGAATGACAGGCAGGACAAACAAGAAGCCACAGCCACTGCAGCCAGTGAGCTCTCAAGGAAGCCAGCAACCTTCCCCTAGCTACTGTCTGCAAAGCAGCAGTCCACCTCATCCTTTGGCAATCGTTTCAGCTTGTCATGCTTCTTTTTATTTATTTTCAGAATCAGGCAGGATCCCAAATTTTTGGCCTTGGTTTTCAGTAACTGCAAAGTCTGAACAGGCCTGTTTTTAGCTGCCAGTGCTGAAAAGCTGCATGAAAAGTTTTGTGAACTTTTACAGAACAGGAAGAGTGTCACAAAAGCCTTGGCCCATGCAATTTTTAGGTAAGACTTTCCCCTAGTCACTGGGTGCACATTATCTGTACGGGTTAGTGCCTGCGGAAGGTTTCAAAGACATTTTCTGCTTCTGTTGCTGCTGGAATGGTGCCAGCTGACAGCTTTCATACGCATGAGAAGTGGCTAAAGTAATGCTCGTCTGAACTTGACTACATTGCAGGAGCTCTTATTATTAAAATCCTTTCAAGAAGATTCCTATTTAGAAACAGCTGGAATCGACTGAACCAACAACAAATCAATGCAAAGCAGACCTGTGTGTGCAGCTGTTTGCCAGGGGAGAACACTAAAGATGTCTACACATGCTCAAGGAGAAACTGGACAAGCATACTGAAGAGAGATTCGTTATGGGCTATCAATTAGACAACCCAAAAATCTAAAGCTGAGGAAATCCTCTGAACCAGAAACTGTTAGAGGATGGAAAGAGAAGCCATCAAACACTTGTCTTGTTAATTCTCACTAGGCATCTACTTACTGCAACTGTAGAAGGAAGCTGGGATAGATGAGCCTTTGAGATGAACCAGCAGAGTCATTCTCATGCCTCTCAAGTGAGGCAACACGGAATTACCTCTTCTCCTTCAAACTGGAAAAGATACCCTTCTCCCAAATAATGGGACAGAGATTTCCCTTCTGAAAGTGTGGATGTTCATTTCAGACAAAAGGGGACAGATAAACACTGTTCACTTTCCATGTGTCTCCACCTTCAAAGTCTGTCATTGCAATGCTGCTCTACTTTCCAGAGTTAACAAACACATCTTAAAAGCTTATAAAATTTCATCTTTAAGAGCTGTTCCTTTCATCTCCACAGCTCCCACTGGAGTTTTTTCAGAACCAGAATGCTCCCATAGTTAGTTATGAACCTTCTAATTTCCATCCTGATCCCTGCCAGCTTTTACCCATCTGTTCTTGTGCCAACAATTGCCTGGTTTTAAGCTAAGCTGCAAACCATCTGACAATAATGGATCAATGGTCTACTACAATGTAGGAAAGCAAAAAGGTCAGATCAACATCACAAAACATCTAATTAATTTTGCACCTAAAATTCCAAGTTACTCTAAATCACAGAGAAAATAGTTGAACCATATACATACATGCTGAAGATTCTGCATTAGCCTGCTAATGTCAAATGAAAATGCCAAAGGGTTTCTTTAAACAGATCCCTTTGACTCAAAAGAATAGAAAAAATAAGGATAGACCTGTAAATAATTTTATAGGTATATTACATAAAATTATACAAGTCATTTATACAATAACCATAACAATAACGAGAAAATAAATTAAGAGAGTAATAAAGTGTAAAAAACTTACTTCCCAATGTTTTCAGGTAGTGCTTGCAGAGAGATGTCATTTACTGAAAGACACGTTAGATTCTGCAATTCAGGAAAGCTTTCAGGCAACCTATGGAGATATTAATTCAAATCAAGGACTTCCAGAAGAAGTATTCTCATTCATGGGAACAAGAGTTTATTTAGCAAATACACACAGAGGGAGGCATTCACAGATTCTACCATGACTCTCAGAAAATTCTAAGGATCATAATAGAAAAAAACCCCATGATTTAGTGACTTCAAAGTTTATTCTGCCAAAGAATAGGTAATATACCTGTTTCCCAGCCCCTCTTTTCCCTTCCCCCAGTCTGCAACTTCAAAAAGCTATAGTTATGAACTATGAACATTTTAAGCATTTTCACAAAAATTAAAAAGAAAATAAAACATTAAAAAAACCCAAAACTCTTTTACTATTATATTCTTGTACCTCCAAATGGTAAAAATAATTAGAATTTATTTTTATTCAGTCTTCAGTTACATACAACATGCTTACAGCACAGCCATTCTATATTAGCTACTAGGCTGCTCTTCAGCTGCTGCTTTTTGAAGAAACAGTCTGTTCACTATGAAGACAATGTTCTGCTGTTACAGCGTTCCACATTTACTGGTTCACAACATAACAGCATGTAATCCTTCCCTTCTTACACTATAAAATGCAGTCATATGCGAAACACTCCCAAAGTTACCGATGCCTTTAGGTCCATCACCCAGTCAGTCTCCTGCAAGGCTTGGCTCTCCCTTCCCTTCACACTGGTGGATTCCTGTAGTACTCGCTGGCAGCCCGGTTGCACCAAGCAGCTCAGTTTGGAGTTGCACAGGAGATAGGATGGGGTAATAGGGCCAATGAGGTAAAGGAGAAGAAGCCCCTGGCCCAGCCACCCAACTTGTGTTTGACCCACCCAGAGCACGCCACCTGAGCTCAAGCTGTAGAATTTGGTTTGGTTCCTGCTCTCCCCATCGCTCAGCTCAAGGCACATGATGTGACCTGCAGGCAACTAGCCAAAGGGAGACACACACCTACAGGCAAATATAACTGTGCTCGATGGGATGGGGAGAAGGAAGAAGGTGAATTAAAATGGAGGGGGGATTGCTTTTCATGTGCTCAACTCTGTACTGCACTTCTGACCATTACCTGGACCTTATTAACAGAACATGCTCAATGTCTTCAAAATGTGAGTTTTACTGGAACAATTCACTATCATTTAGACTCTAACAGGTTTAAGAGTGGAGTTAAATGGTTTGATTATCTTTTGCTCAGCCCTGAAGTTGACAATTAGCTAGACTCAATGATCACAATAGGTCCCTTCCAATTAGAACTATTCTATTCTATTTTTAGTATGCAGTGGACTTTCAGTCTAAACTGTAATAAATGCATCTTCTTTTAATTAATATAAACCTGAAATCATCTGAAAACAGCTGGGAAAATGGTCCACCAGACAGTTTTAATGCTCCAGTTCATCAATCATTTAAGTTTGACAATGAGGCAACATATACTGTATTAGTGGTAGCACATTGATCGGGAAGATTTCCGACTGGCTTTTAAGCTTAGAGGAAATAAGGACAAGAATTAATGGTTAAAAAGAAGTTCCAGAATATTACACAGAAGGAAATAACTACTAGGCTTTCCCACTCTGCCCAGGCAGAGTGGGAAATTTCAAAACTGAAATTCTGGATCTCATCACAGAAATACCCGGCAACCGCATGTAAACAGCTTCTGGTGTCTGTGCTTTCTAACTTAGTAAACTGCTTGGAGTGATATTTTCCAGGACACATATACACTTTGGAGCCACTTTATCAAGAATTTTTAAAATTTCCTTAAATTGTCAACAAAGAGTTAAGAGATCTATTTCAACACCATTGAAAAACTCTTTTGTGAATTCCACAAAGCTGTAGCTGAGCATTACAAGTACTATTTGAGGAAAGACATTATTTGGGCCTCAGGCCTTAGCACAAAAAAAAGAAGAAAAATAACTAGAACACTACTACAGACAGTTTTCATTTCAATACCAGGAGATGCAGCTCTGAGCTTTATACACTGCACACTGATGCCTGGAAAAAAGCTGTTCAGTGACCCTCACCACTTGCATATCTAAACATCAGTTCAGCCTCAGTTTGCTTTGCCGGATTTTTGTGGTATTATTATCCTCACTATATAAATAGGCCACAGAGCCACAGGGATTAAGATCACAAGTGTCCCTTTAATGCCCAGAGATGTGACTTTCCAGAGAACTTAGGAAGCACTATGGGTGATATTCAAAGCGCACTTCTGAAGAATCTAAGCTGCACACGTGGAAGAAGCCGTCTTGCGAAACCACTGGAGCAGCTTAAGCTATTACAGACACTCTCCTGTTTCTCAGTGCTCCGGCAGACCAGCCAGCCATCTAACCCTGCAAGTATTCCCAGCCATCTCAGTGCAAAGCAAAGCAGTGAGCACCCACTGTGAACGCTCTGGCTTTTGTGACTCACTTAGCATCACAAAGGTGTTCTGTGGCAATGGTTGGCTTAGGAAATAGTTCTCCAAATAGTACTCAAAAGCTTTAACTAGCAGACCGCCTCTTCCTTGCCATCTCCACCCTCATTTCACTAGATAAATTCCAAATTCCTCAGCAAATTGAGCAGAGAAATGTAAACAAAACTCCTCTTCTATACTAGAAGTGCCCGTACCCTCCAAACCTCAGCTCATCAGAACACAGATTGGCAGCAGACATAGCAGCCACCAACATACACAGTCATTTCTGCCTCATGTTACTGCATGTCACTGTGTCCCAATTGATGGGAGAGTGATGAAATGCTAGTCCAAGCTTTAATCATTAGTAAAAGCCATTATCTGCAGCGGCTGATCTACAGTCTATTCCAAATCATCAGACACCTGGGTTTGTGCCAATGCATTTGTGCTAACCACTGCTTTATCACTCCCAAGTATGAGCACGGTTTTCCTATGCATTTAAAAAAAAGGAATGAAAATTACTTTACAGACAATCAGATTTACATTTTTCCTGGTTGACTAACAAATTTCATCCCCTCCCAGGAAAGATGCACATCACTTTTTGCATCTGAACTTTTGCTGCAGTCTTTGCCAAACAGTGTTGGCAAGATTACATAGAGAGCCTAGATCACAATTTTTAAGGGCTTATTTAAAATTGTAATTGTTACAGCAAAATTGCAATTCTGGTATGTCAAGTACTAAGAAGAAGGTAGAAGTTACCTAGTCAGGGGATTCCCACTGAAATCTGCTACCTGTAGTGCTCTGCAGAATGAGATGCTTTCTGGTATTTCAGGAATATCTGCAGAAGTTAAAAAAAAAAAGGAAAAAAAAATGTCAGCAACTGTACTTTATTTACACTGAAATTATTGCTTCATTACATTGAGTAACTTGCTACTGCAAGGAGTTACCTTGGTATCTTTCAAGACATTTCAACACGCTTCATGTCCAAGCACATAACTACTGAAGCAGAGCCATTTTGTGCTTTTTCACATCCCAATTTCCCCTCCTGCTCCATGCTCATCTTCCTACTACTCACCTGTCGCTGGACTGATCTTTATCAGCCTCTGCCTATTAAAAAAACCAGACAACCTATGTGCTAGGACTGTCCTAAACAACCAATTATAATCTGAACCTCTTGTGATTTGATCAACACATGCCCATGCTCTGTAGTGGAAAAAAGTATGTATGGAAGGAAAACAAGGGAAAGAAGAAGAGAATGTGCAAGTCTTTCCACCTGCAACATACACTCATGGAGCAGAACCAGCCACCCTCACACCAAAGCCAGATAATTTGAAAATATTTCAAATTATTCAAGTTGATGAGGCGCAAGCAAGTGCTAGTACATTATTTCAGGTTGCCAGGGAGTAAACAGAGATATCTGTACATGAAAACAGATATTTTTTTCAAGTAACTTCAATATAACAGGTTTACCTACTGAAGTCAGGTAAGTCTTAAAAATAAAACTGTCTTCTTGCCCTCTTACAGCAAACTGTATTTCCACAAATACACTGTGGGTCTTCTGATTAAGTCCTTGTTTACCGCCATTGAGACCTAGCAAAACTGAATCTCAAAATAAATCTTTATGATTTGTTTTGAAAATAATTCAAAAAAGAAAAGGCAAATCTTAGACTTCTGTTTCCAAAGTTTTTTGCTATTTCCATTTTTACTACAGAGCACTGTATCTACTCCATCTCCTCTTCTTGCTATTCCCATCACAAATAATAGTTTGGGAAATGCCTTCATAGATTTTCCTCATGCAAGTGGTACCATCGACCTCAGCAAACATGTGTGATCTAAACATGCTGAAAAAAATTTGGAAATTAGGTCTCTTCCTACCTACCTCAGAATTGACTCCTTATGTATTTGGTTAACTTTTCTCCCAGAGAGGTGTGATGAAGAAAGAAGTGTAGGAGGGAAGAAAGTACCTTCTCATCAGGTTCATCTCTTGGCAGTTCAGAACCCAATCACAGAATGGCTTGGGTTGGAAGGGATCATGTAGTTCCAATTCCCCTGCCATGGGGCAGGAACACCTTTCACTAGACCAGGTTGCTCAGAGCCCCACCCAACCTGCCTTTGAACCCTTCCAGGGACGTGGTATCTGCAACTTCACCGGGCAACCTGTTCCAGCGCCTCACCACCCTCACAGTGAATAATTTCTTTCTAATAGCTAATCTAAACCAATTCAAATAGATGTTTTAACTTTCACCTTGCATTTATGTACGCACACAACCCTTTCACATACAGATATACACTTTTCTGTGTGACTCATTCTCAGAGATTAAAAACAAAGAAACACACAAACCACAAAAAAAGCAAAGCTGAAGTAAAAATAACTACCTTAATTTGTTTGGGGGGAAAAAATACAAATATATAAAAATGCAGCACATAAAGCAGAAGATATATCCTCAAGTGGCAAAGTTTCTGAAACTAATCATGCTCCTGATTTCCTCCACCAAAGTGTAATGTCATTGCCATACCGCGAATAATTTCTCTTCTACTTCTTTATTATGTACTATAAAACTCAGAAAATACTCCCTCTCAGCAAAAGTATTTTGATAAGTTTTTTTCTGTTACAAAAGTCTTGGGTATTATCTGTAAAAGCCAACACATATCTGAGCTAAGTAATAATTACTCCAATATAAGATACTACTTGAAATAAGGCATTATAGGCACTGTTTATAGTCTTGATGCATTCACAAATTACTAAATCTGTTTTGAAAATAAATTGTGCTTTTCCAGACTACGACATCACTACATGAGCAAAACTCTTCAGTAAGAAACATTAAGAGACACAGGGAAAAGAAGGGAAATTCCATTTTTATAGGATTTTTCGCACATAATCTCTGACCCAGGAGACCATGGTAAACGCATGTTGGAAGGAAGACTTGCCCTTGGTCAAGGAGGTTTGGGTTAGAGAAGACCTAGACAGACTTGACATCCAGAAGTCCATGGGCCCTGTCACTGCTGAGGGTGCTGGTGGAGACCGTGGCTAGGCTGCTCCCAATCATCTTCAACAGGTCATGGGGATCAGGAGAGGTGTCTACAGACTGGAAGAAAGCAAATGGTCACCCTAGTCCTCAAAAAAGGCAATAAGGAAGACCCAAGGCACTGCCAGCCAGTCAGCCTCACTTCGAACCCTCTAGGTGGACAACAAGGTGATGAGGAGTAGTCAGGATGGATTCACTAAAGGTAAATCATGCTTGACTAACTGATTGCCTTCTGCAATGAAACAACGACTTGGGTGAATGAGGGGAAAGCAGTGTATATTTTCTACTTTGACTTCTGCAGGGCTTTTGACACTGTCGCCCATGACAACCTTGTAGCCAAGGTTATCATGGCACACGGTTAAAAAAAATGGCCAGCACATAGCCAGATAAACACAGCATGGTGGGTGAGCAACTGGCTTACAAGTTGAGCACAGAAGGTAATAGTGAATGGGTGAACACCACACTGGTGAGCTGTCACTAGCGGGATTTCACAGGGCTCCATCTTGGACTCTGCTGTCCAACATCTTCATAAATTACTTGGACGCAGGACTGGAAGGGATACTGAGCAAGTCTGCAGATGACACAAAACTGGGAGGAGCTGTTGACTCCCTTGAAGGCAGGGAGGCCCTGCAGAGAGACCTCAACAAATTAAGAGGACTGGGCAATCACCAACCATATGAAGTACAACAAGAACTGCTGGATTCTGCATCTGTGACAGGGCAAACATGGATGTCCGTACAGACTGGGGAATGAGATGCTGGAAAGCAATTGCATGGAAAGGGACTTGGGGGTCCAGGTCAGTGGCAAGCTGAATCTGAGTCAGCAGTGCCCTGGCAGCCAGGAGGGCCAACCGTGTCCTGGGGTGCATCAGGCAAAGCATCGCCAGCCGGTCGGGGGAGGGGATTGTCCTGCTCTTCTCTGCACTGGGGCAGCCTCACCTTGAATATTGTGTGCACTTTTGGGCACCACAATATAAGAAGGATATTAAGTCATTAGAGAGTGTCCAAAGGATGGTAACGAAGATGGTAAAGGGCCTTGAGGGAAAGCCGTATGAAGAGTGGCTGAGTTCACTTGGTCTGTTCAGCCTGGAGAAGGGGCGACTAAGGGGAGACCTCATTGCAGTTACAGCTTCCTTGTGAGGGGAAGAGGAGGGGCATGCATTGATCTCTTCTCTGTGGTGAACAGTGACAGGACCCAAGAAAATGACGTTGTCTCAGAGAGGTTTAGGTTGGATATTAGAAAAAGGTTCTTCACTCTGAGGGTGGTTGGGCACTGGAACAGGCTCCCCAGGAACATGGTCATAGCACCAAGCCTGACACAGCTCAAGTAGCACTTGGACAATGCTCTCAGGCACATATGTGACTCTTGGCCCTGTGCAGGGCTAAGGGTAGGACTTGACCATCCTTGTGGGTCCCTTCCAACTTGTCATATTCTGTGAAGAATTTGAAGGGAGGGTGTCAAGAGGATGGAGCCAGGCTCTCCTCGGTGGTGCCAAGCAGCAGGACAAGAGGGGCAGAAACTGATGCACAGGAAGTTCCACCTGAATATGAGGAAGAACTTCTTTGGTGTGCACGTGACCAAGCACTGGAGTAGACCGCCCAGAGAGGTTGTGGAATCTCTCTCACTGGAGATTTTCAAGAACCACCTGGACACAATTCTATGCAGTGTGAGCAGGGAGATTGCCTCAGATGATTCACTGTGGTCCTTTCCAACCTTACCCATTCTCTGATTCTGTAAAGTGCATTTTCCTTCCCCCCTTGATACCTTCACTATTCACTTTTCTCCTCTGCTTGTATGGACAAAGGACAGACAAAAATTCAGTGCAACTATTTGAAGTGAGGATCATTATGTATTTATACATTTAGTCCGTTCAACAAGACTGAAATATAACTCATTTTAATTGCGAGGTATCTTAAAAAGAGTTCTCAGGCAAAACACAACCAAGTTACGAGCAGATACTTTATCACTACACGTGAAGACTAGTGTAACATTGAGTTGTGGAATTCAGAAGAGAACAGGCAAGCAGCATTTTAGTATATGACAAAAAATTGAGTGATAATTATAGCAGAGAAGATAATGGTACATAGCAAAAGCATTGACATAATCAACTGGAATGCAGCAGAGGATATTAAAACATATAAAGAAGTCCTTTTGCCTCTTGATGGATTATGAAGTTTTCACCATTAGTGTGGAGTACTCAATTTCGTTACAGACATTAACATGTATGTCTCTGCCAATATCAGCAACAGTAGGTTGAATACTTTTCTTGCCACTGCTGGATAACCAGCTCGAATCCTACTTAAATATCTAGGATTCTTCTAATGCTACACTCTGACGAATGCTCTGCATTTACATGATGCCCCAGATGTTCTGGCATACAGACTGTGCAGCATTGCTAATAATAAAGCCATAAACCAAGCATAAGCCCTGTGACATGTGACAGTACAAATACACTGGCAGTAGAAAAGTTGTGGCAGCAGAATTGGATGAAAATCAAGCTTGGCAGTCATGTATACAGGAGGGCATGTGTACTCTCCATTCAATACACCTCTTCAGATGTTTATTGTTATAGTTTGCACAAGTATTTGCTAATGATTTAGCAAGCCCTCTATAAGTAACTTCAGAAGCAAGTTTGACATTAGGGAATTCTGTATTGTCTGGGTGAAAAAATTACTTCTAAATATCCTTTTGTTTGATGACAATCCTTTTTTTTTTAATTTTTACACCAGCTACATCACTCAATCCCCATCCTCTCACTTCCTCTAGTGGCTGGGAGGGTGGGGGGAGAAGATACTCTTATTTTTAAACTGATAAAACATTCTGTATGGCATAATTTTACAGCATTTTATGTTGAATTTCAAGAACTGATAATATTTCATCTACCCAAAGCCTAGACACCAGCATCCTTTACACACTCTGCAACAGCAAACATAATTTCCAATACCTAATCAATATTATGATAGAAATGTCTGGGAAAGTACTATGATGCAACAGGGCCACCAGACCAGAGCTACTCACACAGTGACTTTAACTCAAAATAAAAAGTATTTTTGCAAGAATTTTGCTGAAGTCTCAGACATAAGAGATGTACCACTTTCCTGAGGGAGACTTTACAATGCTCAAGTCTTTCAGGAAGTAACTACTGGATGCTGTCATATTTTCCAGCTGTGAAGGAGACATAAAGCACTGTGCTTTAGGGGAGCTGGAGGTGACACACTGCATACATCCCAGCAAAAGTCAGCTGAATAGATCTGATCTAGACAGTTGTAGTGGAAGGCCCACCAACAGGTACACACAGCACAAGCAAAGCAGATTTAACTGCTTAGTGACTAGTAATTAAGCAGTTGATGCTCAAGTGATTTAGGAGCCTAAAGGTTCTCTTGTCACTTCCATGGAAGTTCCTCTGTGCCACCCACCTTCTTAGAGGGGTCTCTGAGAAGCCTGCCCTTGGAAAGCTCTGCTTTCCAGCCCTGTTCCACCTTTCAAACATGAGAGAAAGGAAACTGCCCACTTAGTCAAATACCTTTCAAGTAGGAATTTGTGCTGCAAATATTTGTTTGTCTTTGTGAAGGGCTCTCCAGCTGGAAAGCCCAGCTGAGCAGGCTGTTTTCTCGCAGGCACCACCACCACCACCACATCTCTCTACCTTCCCAAAAGCAGCCAAGTGCAGCTCCCAGAGGGTCTGACTCTGCAGAGGGAAGGGAAGGCTACTCATCCTTTCCCTCCATTTTCACGTTGAGATGCAGACATACAAAATGTTCAGACAGGTTTCCTTTTATCTAAAACCAGAAGGCTTTGATACTATGCCTGAAGAATGAAGTAACCAACCTCTTTAGATCAAGTGCTACAATTTCTGGGCACAATGTGACAGGAGTCACAGGGTTCTTGCGAGGTCTATTGAGATTAAGTGGCTCTCGAACAGGTTGTAACATTTTCCTCTTCATGCTCTGAGGCTGAGAATATACAAAATACAAGACATACACCTCTTTTAAGACCTGTCTTTAAAGCTTTAAGGAAAATTCACCAGCAGGTTCAGGTTGGGATTTCTCAAGTAAATCCCTTACTGTATAATTAACAAGAAACTGAAGAGACGTGTCTCATTTCTCCTCCTCACCTCTTCTAGATATCCCTTTTCCAAACAATAAGAGCAGCAGGGAAAACAATCCTCAGTATTTCACGGATATGTAGATATTAGGCATGTTACTTGAAAGAAAACTCTGCATGGACATAAAAACAAGCTGGTTTTTTAACAGATAGCATGTGGTAATTCAACAGACTGTACTTCTCAGCTGCAGGAAGCAGCAATAACAGAGGATAAGGAGCTGTAAACTGGAAACAGGAGGAAAAAGAGTGGGGAGAGGGGGAGCTCAAAGATCAGACCACAAGGAAACAATAGTTCCAGGTGAACTATGTCAAAGAGCCCATGTTTGGCAACAAATTAGGTCTTCTACCTTTTTACTTATACATGCCAATGAAGAGTTAAACAAGACTTGGAGACATTTTTTATAAGGACTTCCATCTTAGACCTTGAAGATAAGAGGAATTAAATACATTTAGTCTAAGAAGCAAGGTGGGAAAAAATATAAAAACTAAAAACTCTGCAAATACAAGAACTGACAACGCCTGTTTGCAGATTGCCATTTTATGATATCTAGTCTAGATTACCCAGAAAATTAACACTTTATTTTAGTAACTCCTATACATATCATCTGTCATTTAACACTCTAGCTGATACTTCAGGCAGCCCCAAGATTTCTGTCTCCAACTTGTCTTGCTTCTTTCCACAGCCTTCCCTTGAATTTGGATGAAGACAACTGTTGTGCGTGGAAGTACATTAGCAAAATCTCCCTAGCAATTAAGTTAAATACGGCAGAATATACCATGATGGATGTCGTGGGTTAACAAGGGTTTCCCCCTCCCTGAGGGACTGTAGGTGGTTTGTCCAGGTGAATTTCCAGGACAAAACCAATCAGAAGTTTTGGTAATGCCTTTTGCCAACTACATCTTTAAGAAATCAGAAGAGAAGTTGCGTACTTGGAAATTGAGAAGCCATGTGAGGGAGACGTACCAGGTCCCAAGGGGGGCCAAGGCCTCCCTCCTCCCCCGGCCCTGGGCCGGGGGCAGAGGCAACAGTGAAACCCCCCTTCATCCAGGCATGTAACGGAGTGAAGGAGGAAAAAAAAAACTTAAAGGACTTTGCAAAAGAAACTTAGAAACTGCAGCTGGAGAGATAACGGAGCCTTCAAGATCAGACCTGTTAGCAGCAACAACAAGCGGAGAGAGAAAACCCGAAAGGGGGGGGGAGCGGCTCCTTCTTCCCCCTTCCTCTCTCCCTTCAGCAGGGAAAAAGACTGAAATCTAAAATCCCTGCCACCTGTGGAGGATTGTTGGGGGAGCAAGACAACCCCCGTCTGCAGCTCATGAAGGACCCATGATGGAACAGATGCAGAAGATGTGACTCCATAGAAGGAGTTTTGCTGGACTGTGGCCCATGCAGAGGCGTCTTATGCCAGCGCGAGGAGGCCTGGGTAAGAGCTTGGGATCCGAGAGAGGGATCCATGCAGGTGCAGCTGAGGTGGACCTACACCGGAGCACGTCGGCTCAGGTAGGGAGCCATGTGTGGTCCCAGTAAGGGATCGATGCTGGTGCAGCTGCTGACCCCGAAGGACAGCAGAGAATGGAAGAACTGTTGTCCGAGTGATAGACCCACATTGGAGAAGTCTATCAAGGACTATATTTGTGGGAAGGGACCCCACAGAAAACAGGGGTGGACTCAAAAGCCATTATCCCCTGTGACTATGTGGTGCAGACCAT
>JAWWES010000115.1:91560869-91589432 GCA_035583135.1 Lophotriccus pileatus
GTCTGCATAAACTTCCTCTCAACTTAGAACAATTTGGTTGGGGGGTGTGGTAAAAAATTGTCACCTAGACAAACCCACGATGAAACTGTTGTGCATGGAAGTACATTAGCAAAATCTCCTTAGCAATTAAGTTAAATACGGCAGAATATACCATGATGGAAAAAAACACTTTTCTGTAATCGATTTAAAAATAACACCTTCTGAACTTCTCTAATTAGATTATTCCATCATGAGATTTCACTTATCTTCTCTTTCTCTATCACAGTCAGCACTTGCTGCTTTTTCCTTCCCCTCCTTGATGAGAAGCCCTGCTCAGGGATGAGGTCCAGTAATTTCTCTCTCACCTTACCTGTCTTGCTGCATATAAAGCTCTCCTCTTCCTCCAACCTACCAACATCAAATTCATTTTAGCGACATAAATGCACAAATTCCAACCTTTACATCACTTTTTCAAAGTGAGCAAGACTTTCTACACATCTGTGATACTCTGCAGAGCCCCAGAATCCAAAAGCAATTTGCAGGAGTATTCTTACCCAGAATGCTGCTTTGTACATTGATCCCTAAACTTCATGTGTAAGACATTAAAACGATAATGTTTTTAAGTACAAGTTTGCAAGTAACCTCAAGGGAGGAAGGGGAGATAATACAAAGGAAATGTATGTCACAAGACATTATATTTGTCAAAAAAAAACAAGCATAAAACTTCAAACATGCAAAACAACTATTAGCAAGCAACCATATAAAAGGGTGAAAAACTGTTATCTCCAAGTCTGCTTTGCTTTCATTAGCAGAAAAAAAAAAATCCCCCAAACCCCAGAAAACCAAAAACCCGTCACTGGCCAGACTCAGACTGAAGCTTAAGATACTCTACCACCATACAAAACACGATACTGTTTTTCTGGTGGGATATGCCATGATTTCAGATGGACACACCCAAGGTGGCAGCGAGTACATTCACAGGATGCATTCTTGTACCAGATAAGACATGTCCATGCAGGAGTAGGAGAGCAATTACTGTTTGTCCATAAGTGCTCACAGCACACAAATCAGTCCAGAAGGCAAACAAGCAACATCCAGCAGTTGCATATGTTAACTAAATAGATGCATTTGTCAACTATACTGCCTCCTAGCCCAGCTTGCTGGCTTGGGGTTTTTTCTTGTCCACTGAGCAAGAAAGCATCAATTTCAACTTTTTTCTCAGCACTCTTGGTTTTGCCAGTTGCCACCAGATATGTACCATCACATTCATGCCAGGGAAGCTGGTGGCAGGCAGAGAAAAGGATTTCATGGAGGAGGTCTCTGCAGAGATGCTGTGGAAGTGCAGCAGAGGTGGACAGCCAGATCCCAGGCAAGAGCACAGAGCAACAGCAGCAGCTGCCAGGCCAGAGAGCAGATGCCATGCGAGGCTGCAGGACAAGATCAGAAGACCTAAGGGTGCTTCTCCCTAATTAGCTCATAACCTCACTGTAAAATAGCTGGGTCACCAGACCAGGCTGAACTGAAACAAGTGTTCAAGACTTTTTTCTGTTAGAATTTCCAGTTTGAAAAAACATTGGTTATCCTGCTTTCAGTGCAGGAGAGGAAAAGGGGAACACTGATGGCAGAAGGGAGATAGTTCCACAGTACAGACAGGTATGTCTTTGAGAGCAGACAGCTGAATTAAAAAGGGTAAGCATATGTGTGCATGCACTGATACAAACAAGTGAGCTGAAGTCTTAGAGAGCAAAGCAAAGATTCCACACTGCTCTTCAGCAGGATGGACTGATGGATACTCTGCAAGAAAGCTGCTGCTTGCTCAACTAGCCCTCCAAGGAAGCTTCAAATAGCTTTTTGAATAAAATGTACCTATCACACAATACACAATGAATGTGGTGTGCTGAGGATGACCAACATCGCTAAAGAAGCTTTTAATTAGGTTGTAAAGCAGCTAAAAAGAATAAACACTTCACATAAAAAGCAGTAGTATCAAACCACCTGATACTGAACGTAGAACAGTTAAATACCCTTGCTGTGGAGTTCTCAAAGTACCCTGATAGCTGAAGACAAAAGAAAATACAAGTTTCTAAATTTGCAACTGTGATCCATTTTGGAAGCAAGGAAAACATAAAAATAAGGCTCATGAAGTACATGAGACACTGGTCTTCTAAAGACTGACTTTCAAAATCTTGGAGCCTGCTCAGACCTTGCACAGCAGCAATTCTCTCCTTACAGAGTGTTGTGACTATTGACATGCTTCTGAGGAATTATCTTTACTGTTAGGGTAATCCTAAAGTAGCCTTTTTATCTTCTTTTAAATCTGTAATTATTTTCATATAAATACCAACATATATGCCATAATATGGCAACTGTGTGGAGAGATGATTTTGGAATGAGGATATCCTGATGGCACAAGACTTGTGTCCAGAACAACCCCACTATCAATACAATCATAAGCTCAATTTAACCATAAGGTACAGAAACAAGTAGCAACTAGCATATCATGTAGCAAGAATCCACCTCTACAGTACGTATGAAATATAAACTGTACACATTAAACGAACAGTATTAGTCCTGTCGGGTATCACAGTAAAGAACCATGTTGAGATTTTGTTATCAAGCATCATGCAGAGCCAAATATGGCTTAACAAGATCTGCCCACACACAGATTTCCTCAGTAGATGCCACAGCAAAGTCATCACTCCTCAAAGTAAAGTTGAGCGCTGAGTCAGCAAAAAGAACAAGCATAACCCATCTACCAAGATTATAAAAATCCATTTCATTCTCCCATTGCACATGCACTTGCACCTTTCTCAGAGTTTTGAGACTCAAGGCTTGGACACAACTCCAACCACAAGGTTACAGAGCACTTCCACAGAAAAACAGGCAACTTGAGTCCCCTTACCTGCTGCCAGCTGGAGAGTCACCAAAGACAGGTAATGCAAATCTGTCAGCACAGAGCAACTACAGTGATGTTCTGGGCTTGAATGACCAAGTCCTTGGCAGTTTCCTTGCACATTCAATGGAAGCAAGAGTAGCAGAAGAAAAGCCTACCAGGCTTTGATCACAGAGACAGCAATTCACAGAAGTGCAAGAGGCTCATCTCCTACATAAGTAAGGAGGTTAGCCTGCATCCGAGAAAAGGTTGGACAGCGGGACAGTTCAAATGGCACTCCTGCATCTGGGAAGGGTAGGAAAAACACCACAGTGCCTAATACCCAGCCTCCACTGCCCAGTGTAAAAGCTCCCAGTGATTTCTCCTTATGCTAAAAGAGCTGAATGAAACAAGGTGCAGACTACCTGTCAGTGCCTGTGAAAGGTATTAAAATGACATTAAAAACAGAAGTCCAGGCTTCCCCAGCTCGCCTGTTAAGACAAAACCTAAGACAGAAATTTCTTTCATATAAGAATACTACAGTTAAATTAACACCTTTAGGGGATTTTAAGGAGTATACAATACTGTGACAAAACCACATCATTGAAATCTGGAGGATTTAATATTTGTCAAAGGCAAACAAAAACCCTCTTCTTGGAGAAGAGAGGTACTAAAAAGGAATGCACCACCTCTGCAAGAACATGGCATATATACATCGTATACATAATCCTAAATATCAGCATGCATTAAATTAACTATAGAAGCCTTATGCATCACCCCTCCTGTCTAGAAGAAGCTACAGAACAAGAAAAGCCATTAACATTTTAATGAGTATCAGATGGCAGGGCCCTAAGCTTTAAGAATTTGGCCTCCAGGCGTGGTGCAAGAAGCAAAGGGAGGATGGAGTCACTGAAAGAAACTTCTGGGGGATGAGAAGCATGGGGAGCAGCCTGCTACAACTCACAGGGATCTGAAACACACTGCATGCACTTTGGGAGAGAGGGGAGCTTAATGAAGTGCCAGCTGAGGCAAACGGGTAAAACTGCAGAAATTCAAGCACATCTTTCTACCTTTGGAGATTGCACCTTCTGAATCCCAGGGTTTTTCAGGACTTGACCTAGAGAGTGTGCAAGTGTTGTGGGGAAACAAATAGCACACAGGCACTTCTGATTCTGCTGATTCTTTCTGATTCTGAAAGCAGAATCTTTCCCCCTATCACGGAGAGCAAAGGCTTGCACTGAAGCTCAATGCAAAGCACTGGCGCCTGTCAGGGGGACAAATGCTTTGCAGGGACATCAAGCAAGGATGCTTCACTGACCCAGTGTCTTCACAAAATTCCACTGTGATGTGAGAATCCAGGAAAAGTTTTACTAAGCTTGGGGAGTCTGAGGGAACCAGCAGTAGTTTCAGACATGCAGCAGTAAAACATCTCTCTCAGAAGATTTCTCAGGAAATATTCTGAGTCTCAGACATGCTTTGCCAGCAGCTCAGAAGCTCAGGCATCTGCTGTTGAAATCCTACAAGTCTATTTACTTTAACCTTAGAACTAGTACATCAGCTTTTTGAACAACTTAATACCAAGATGCAGAGATAAACTGGATTGTCAAATAACCTTCAGAGTGTTCACTATCACTACGCTGTTTCCTTAGCACAGCTTCCCTGCCCTCATATTCCAATCATTGATTCATCCATTCAACCTTTGCTCAAATAACAGCCTAGAAAAGTCAGACTAAAAAGCACGGTGGGGATCCTTCATAAGAAAATCTGCATGAACACATGGCCTTGCAGAAGAACAAAAAATAGCACCAACATGCAAGTAATCCAGGAAAAGTTTAAGACTATACAGCTCCTAGACTTCCCAAATTCTTTTCCTTCTGTTCCACTGAGGTTATCCTTACCATCTCCCCAGAGTACTCTTATGTTCACCCAAGATCACAGGGAACATCAAGTTTACATCAGCTGAAGATCTTTTAGTTTTATTATTTAGAAGGATTTTTGATGTTCTAGATTCACTTATTAACCAAAAAACTGCTAAAGGAATTGATTATATAGCACATTTTAACATATACTAGCATACCTTGGGCATTTTTAGACACCTGAGAATTTAGGGAAGACACATTTAAGAGTTTCCCTGTTGATCTTTCCTGAGTGCCTATGAACTAGGACTACTTAGGTGGCGAATAACTACAGGCCCCCAGAACCACCTACAAAGAGTCGGAGGCATCCTGCCTGGAGGGATTGATCCCACCTCTGGATGCAACTCACAAAACACAGCTGGCCACTGCAGTCTGGAAGCACATCCAAGTCCAGCCATAAGATACACCCACCATGTCATGAGGCTTCAAAGATCATACACTGGTCAAAAGGTTAGCAATTAGGAGAAAGCAAAATACTATCATTTTATTATGAGGGAAATGGAAGTACTCTCTTTATTTAAAACCTTTTCTTCCTCCTGTGATGAGAGGTTAAAATAGTAAAGGCTATTCCTGTACACAGAACATCAAATGAATTTATATTTGTGCTTTTAAGCTCTTAAGGAAACAGAATGGCCAGAACTGAAAGCAATTAGTGCACTGAACCAGACAGTTAGAACAACAAAAAACACAGAACAATGATCTCTTATTTCCCAAGTTCAGATGTCACCATCACACTTTCCTATTCATGCAGCATACTGCATTTTGAAAAGTAGGGCTGTTTTTCTCTGCCTGAAAGGAATACAAAGAGTTCCTATCTTTTTTTCCTAAGTACTCTTGAGTAGTTAAAAAACAGGACAAACCTGTGGCAGGCTGAGAATCTGACATACTGAAAGGTGGGTTCAAAATACAAAAGCTAAGAAGTTAAAATACTGTAAATCCCAAAAACCTTATGTGACATTTCCCTTACAGCATCCCAGATGGTGTGTGTTTTTGCCTTTTTATTTGGAGAACTATGAGACAACCGTGAAATGACCAAACAGCAAAAAGCAGCATTAGTTATCTCTGCCACAGCCCCCCAGCACCACATTGCACAGTGCATTTTCCATTTGAAGAGTCAAGTCATAATAATAATCACAATAACTGTGATGTGATTAAGCAGAGGGAAGCAGTATCAGTCACCTTCTGCAATGAACGACAGAGAAGACAAAGTAATGCAATAAAATGGACAATTAACACTGAACCTTGGATATAGGAAAGCAATTGCTCTCTGCCACCTGCACTAGTCCAACCCATCACTGGAGAAAATACTTCCCTGTGCAGTAACTTCTAATGACACACACACATCTACCCAACCATAAATGTTCACACCATCTGTTCTCGTTACAGTTGAGTTCTCAAGCCAATTTCCAAGTCAGGCTGACAAGAGTTCACATGGCTCTGATCCACCAGCTCTTTTGCAGCTAGTTATTCATTTGCAATGAGAATTACTAAACCAGCAGAGGGTTTCTTTTTGTAAAGTTCTGTCGCAGACAGCACCCAACTCTGCCAAACCCAGTAGCCAAAATACTGCATCAATTAATGCTCATATATTTCTAAAATGTTATAACTAATCTGTTTCTTCTGTCTCTCAGATGTGGAGGTTTTTCCCAGTTTTCTCTCTTAAAAGGTTTTGCAAATGTGCATAAAATTATATGGTTCACAGAAATTTTTCAACAATTGCCTGGAGACTCATTACGCTTCATCAATTATATTATCAGATAAAGATGGAATTAAAAGCACCAAACAAAAAAAGGAGATATGCTATAGGTCACTGAATATTCTTCAGTCACAAAGGGTCAATGTGAAGTTAAACTGTAAAGGAAAAAAGGCTCCCCGTTACACTATTTATTTTCTTGAATATTCAATTACATCCCTCATTTATTTACAAGGTTACGCAACCATGATTGCTCCCACCCCTTCCATCACAGCCCAGAGAGCATTTTGTGCATATCCACTGCATGTAAGGAGGCAAAAATAGCTGACAATTGCTCTAATTTGGTAACACAGATTCACTGTTTCTGGATCAGTGGGTCATAAGGCTGCTTAAAGGTGACCCACCAGCCCCCGAACTTCTTGTAGAACTGGTAAGTTCACCAGGCCACAGGAAAAAAAAATGTTTTCGGTCTATCACAATACAGGACAATATAAGCAGCAAACATTACAAGCAAATGATAAACCCATGTAGTTTCCAACAACATGATAGTTTATCTCAGCATTCTTTTCTGAATTTACCTATGTAGATAACAAACTGACTGATACTTCTTCCGGAAGTACAACTAGAAATACTAGCACTCTGCTTCTTGCTAATCCCAGGTGTAAAGGAGATAAGGAGCTGGACTTCTAACCTATATGCAGCCTTTTTTTAGGAAACAAAGTAGCTTCTTATTTTTCAGCTTCTTTTTTTTTTAATTTTTTTTTTTTCCTAGGCATTTCAGAGAGCTTGGGAAAAGAAATCAACATTATGACACATACACATATAAAACCAGGAAGTAAAGCACTTTTTAAATTGGAAAATCAAGCAGGCTCTCATAAAGGCAGAACTACAGTCAAGTGTTATTTTAGTACTATATTTCCACCATCAGCTCTCCTCTGCTCTTTTGTTCCTCCCCATCTAGAACCAGGGCAAATCCATGAATTACACGAAAAAGTGTTCTGCAGGACACAGATAGCAACTTCTGAGTCAAAAAAAACCCTACAAACCCAGTTTCCTAGACTATGTCATAGGACAGTATAGAATCAAACAAATTAACATTGGAGCTTACCATTTCGAGACAAATCAAGTTCCACCAGCTGCATGAAATTTGCTATTTCAGGAGGGAGCCGCTGGATTTCATTATCACTAAGTCCAAGTTTCCGTAACTTCACAAGCTGGAAGAAAGGCTGAAAGAAAGAAAAAATTACATGTCAGAAAATATTCACGTAACTCACATATAAGCATCATATATGATGAGCCATTTTCAAAATGTGAGCTAATTAAGGTTATTGCTTGACATTAGTTAAGCAGATCCCTTTCAGATCTGTATCAGAAAAAACGTTTTGTTTTAATTTTTACATGCAAACCTGTGTTTTACCTAAAATGAAAATCTATGTTAAAAAAAAGATCTGTTAAGCTTGCCATTAAAGATCACTGCAGACAGACACTAGCAAAATCCAGAGTGCCTGCTTCAAAATCATTAATGGGGCGAGGTTACCCAGTAGAGTAATTAAAAGCATCCTAATTATACACCGGGGCTCATTAGGAAGTTAATGCAGAGGGACACTTCTAAAGAACGATCCAGAAAACCGACAAAGAGAGGCTGACAAGGTCTTCTTCACCAGTGAGCGCCAAAACCAACTAGGTTACAGAGCCAGCCTCCCTCAGGAAGACTCTTTCCGGCCTCATATACACCGGCTGCTCCATGGCCCAGTTTCAGAAGGACTAATGAAAGTTGGGCAGTATACACACAATTTCAGGTCTTCCTTGCTTAAGGAAAAACCCAGCTCAGCCCTGTCTCTACAGTGAGACACAGGGACAAAATGCAGATAGGATGACAACTTTCCCAGAGCCCCAGCTATGGGATCAGAGGGTCTGGAAGCCCCCAGGACAAAACAACAACCTAAGAAAATTCACCAAGCTGAGAGTCAGGTCAACCTCAGGCACTGGGAGCAGCTGGTGATTGAAAAGACAAAAATGGTCATTTAAACCTATTGAGATGTAGGCACCCCTGGAGAAGTTGCGGAGCTCACTGAAGGTTTCCTCTCTTCCAGGCAGGTCTTTGAAGGAGACTGACTGCAAGAGGTGAGGATTTGTTCAGAATTAAATGTCTTTACACACAAGTTTTCTTGAACAAAACTGAACAGACTCCTCAAATTTTGAGTGAGTTTTGTGCCCCCCGGAGTGCACAGAGATTTCTACCCAGCAGTCAGAACCCGTGCATCTCACCCACTCACAGCATGTGTGCACTCCTCTGTCCCCACGGTTTTGCCACGAAGGGTAACTGGAAGATATTATTAAGTCTGGGCTATCTGCTTGCATTTAATCACCTGCAATCCCTTCTTGGAAATCAGCACCTTTTTTAAGCTTTTATTTTATATAGGTGCTGGACTGTGTGATCTAAATGTCACTCAGTTGTAACAGAAAAAGGGGCAGTAAGACAGACACCTTACTAGGACACAAGGTAAAAGGAGAGTGTCATGAATCTATTACAGTGCAGGTTTTCAATCTTAGTTTGAATGTCTTGTGGTCAAGATCATAAATAAGGTCTTTAAGTGCATTTTGTACTTCAGCACCAATCTTTCAATATACACTGTGGTTCCCTGTCACAGAAAAATAAAACACAACTTAAACTAATGTGTTTTCCCTCAAAAACATGGGTTCCTTTTAGGGGATAAAAAGGATAGAGGCTTTAGAAAGTTTAAAAACACTCAGCAGTAACAGATGCACCACCAGACCTGAATATGAAATTTCAAAGGCATTTTCAAATCAGAATCGCACTCCCCCCCCCCCATTAAAAGTGTTTGATAACACCACTGAAATTGTAAGAGGAAGATATAAAAAACCTTCACAATTCTATGGTTTTACTTCCCAAAACAACATATATTCCAATTAAAATAGCCATAAATGCTTTTTAATCCTTCACTGCCCTCAAAAGATTCCTAGCTGCATTTTCATATCATTACCATTCTTATCTTTAAACAAATGTAGCCCTTTTGATAAATATTTATACGACTAAACCAAGAATCCATCAGAGGCTTAAAAAAGCACTTAAAGACACTTTCATGAAAACATAGCAAAAGTACACTCCACAGAAGAGATCCAAATCTGTTCTAGCACTCCAAAATAAATACTTGCCAAAATGTGTTCCTCAATCCAGTGTGTAGCTGCTAAACTATACGACAGTTATTACTGATGTTCTACTACAAATCTTCTCCTAAGCAACAGTTGTCCCTGCCAGAGATACTCAAGTGAGTAAAGACAGAAGGAACATGGTTAAAAGACAGAATGGTCATCAAAAGCTTATTAAGAGCTGGACATGCCCGGGAAGGTTGGAGGGCCCTCACAGCACCATGTGTCAATGCTGTATATATTCATTAAATGTGCAGAGCACATTTGCAGCAAGCAATATTACACAATACTTAAAAAGGCATTCCTGTTTAACTATATAAAAGAAAAATTAACTGGGATTTAATTTCCAGTTTGCATAACAATTTCTAATGAATTATACCGTTTCCTAGATAAAATCAGAAACTGCAGTTATGTGAATGGCATTTTTTGAATTCCTCATTTGTTTTTTTTCCTTTAAACTACAGGACTCAATCACTCTTGCATGTTTAGTGCATCCTACTTGCATTTCAGTAACTACTCTTCCTTTATCTAAAGCACATCATTAGTGCTCTGAAGCTCTGCTGGTGAGGAAAACACCTCCTTTCAGCCATGTATGCTCTACCTTTCAAAAAGACCCCAGGGAACAAAGAGAATTAAAAGCTTATTGAATAGAGTTCAACAAATGTAAACACAGATACGTGTGTGTGCATAAATATCTTCAATATCTTCCTTAAATATATGCCACGCAGAAACACGTTCCTCGTTCCTAACTTAACATATCCGACACAGTTCTGCCTCTATCTGAAAAGCTCTAACATGATCCAAGGTCCAATGGGGTTATTGGCCAGAGCAGCACATCCACCCAGTGTGCTCTAATAGCAGGTTTTGACTGCAGACCCAACGTCTCCACAAGCATCTTGGCAACACTTTTAATGCTGCTTAGTTTAGCCAGCCTAATTAATAGTGCTTCAATGAGACAAATAATTCCATGAGCATAAGCACTGAAGAAGCCTACAACTTGCTATTTAGTGACAATTCCCAACCCTCAATTGAAGCTTTTCCTGCTATCAAAGAATTTATAGACTTTTTCATTATATGGATTTTCTAAGAACAAGGATCTTGAACAGACCCCTTCTCTCACTGGAAAATTAACCAAGTCTCTCTCACCCAGACACATATTTTTTAAAAAAACTTCATTCTGACAAAATTGGGTCGATGTCAGCCAACGGAATTAAAAAAAGTAAGAGATAAGCGCATGACTCACTGAAAAGTATAAACAGACAGTGTGATCGCACAGTCCTCATTTTTTATACCTCTTTTTTAAGAATACCACTACAACTGACACTCAATTCTAGAAAAAAAAAAAAAAGTGAAGAGAATTAAAGCAAACTAGGATTGATAAATACTTCCTCCTGTAAAAGGGGCAAAAACAATGTATCTCTCTGTTTCTTTCAATGGTTCACTCCTGCAACAAAAAACATTCATGCCTGAGAATCTTCCCTGAATGCTTCAGCACCTTACCAGACCGGAATAAAAAAAAATCATAAATGGAAATAGATGACAAAAGGCAGTTGAAATAAAACACACAGGAGGGCATGAAGACCTATTTGCAGCTAGCACTGTTTAAGGGGAGGAGCAATATCTCCCGGCTAGAGCCCTTCCAGCGCTACAGACATATCACACTCCAAGCCCATTTGGCACAGGTAGCATAACTAAACGTTTACTGTGTTAAGCAAAACATTTCCATAAAAAGGCTACTACTAGGAGCAAAGAGAATAAAAATTACAACCTTTATGAAATCCACTGCCTAATTTTCATGATGGGCCATCATGAGAGCAGAAATTACAACAAGGTGGAAAGGAGGAAAAAAACTGCAAATGAACTTGTTTCATGGTTACATTCACATAGGACAGAATGCGGGGGGGGTTTTGCAGGCACTTGAGCTGTTGCTGACTAGATTGAAAATTTGTAAGCACTTGCTCTTATGTCAAGTTTGCCTTAGACACCAATATGGATTTTCCACATATGTATGCTGCCTCAGCTTTTAAGGTTTCTTCAGGCAATTACAGTATATTCAGAAAGGAATTAAGTAAGCTATTAAGACAGTATATTACTATGTTCTCGTTCTTAAACATATCTATATTTATTTCACCCATTTTTCAAACCTACAACTGACCAACTAAAGGTTATCTGTGCTTTAGAATTAAGAAGTGACACAGTAATTTAAGCACAGCTTAACTCCTAATTGCATTCTTGTTTCAACTCTTACTTCAGGCTCCATTTTCTTCTCCTACATTGTAAACAAAAATTAATGGGGACACCCTTCACTTTATTTGTTCACTTCCAATCATCAGGTGTCCTCCTTCAGTCATCGGATAAGGGAAATTACAGTCAATCCTTCCTCCACGCTTTTTATACTGCCTCTTCAGGCAAACACAAGCAGAAGCAGCAATTTGATTATGGTAAACAAATCAGTGAACAAGAGATAAAGCATCAAATCCGTGAAAAGCATCAAATCCATGAAATAACCTTGCAAGGGACTGGGGACTTTGCTGGGGAGGTGGAGAGCACTGTCAGCCATGTTGCAAGGTTATTTCACGGGTTTGATGTTTTATCTCTTTTTCACTGCTTTGCTTACCATAATCAAATTGCTGCTTCTGTACAGGGCCCCTAGAAGTTAGTGTTTTGCCTGCACCATTGCACAGCTTCAGTGCTTCACAGGGGAAGCCCAACATCTCTTCAGGTGAACATGCTGCTTGGTGGTCAGGACACTATGAGGAGAACAAGGACTAAATCCCGTAATGAAGCAGCAGCGCTGAATTCAAACATCCTGCTTCCTTGGGATGGGTTTAATAATCAGGCTCTGGCACAAGCACACGTGCACATTTCCCCTGTCTGTCTGAAGGGGAAAGGCAGAGGGAAGGGAGAGCTTTTCCTCATTCCTCCCTACCTTATCTCTGCAGAAGTCATTGATAGAATGGTCTTCAGAAGATCATCAATAGAAGTCACTCAGTGCTAAGGATTCCAAGAGGGTAGGACACTCAATGCCCTACACTAACCAACTGGTGGGATTTCAAACATCACTTCTACTCTGGTCAGCCAGTGGACACACCAGTGTGGAGTTGACAAGAGTCACAGCCACACTTATACTCTCAGTGAGCTACAATGCACCCTGCACTCCACTCAAGCCTTAATGCACCCCCAGCTAAAATCCATAACTAACTTGTAAGCAAAAAAAAACTCTGTCTAGGATTCAATCCTGTACATCATTGTCTTAAAATCCATCCTTGAGACTCTTGCCAGTAGCACAGGTGGAAGCACTGAGGAAACGCAGTTAGAGCACAGAAAACAGACACCTTCCCCTAGAAGCGCATTCAAACCAGCTGCACAATGAAATGCTGCAGAAGCTGAATCCTTTGGATTCATGAAGTGTGAAAGGAGCTCTCAGCAGACTCAAGTGAAGCTTAGCATGGCCATTATTAGCTTGGCATCTCCCACAAAGCCTGCTAGCAGCACCAGGATCCCTCAAGTCACTCCACCTGCTTTCACCTCTGAACAAGGACAGCTGGCAAGGGCAACAGGGTTTCACAAATACAGATCCCACATGATCCTTTGGGCCAAACATACTTTAGTTTTCAAATAAAGTACCACATGAGATCCTGAAACGATTTCTGAGGGCAGGGGCCAACTCACAGTGCAGCACAGCAGAGTCATCATCCAACGGATGACTGCATCAAAGAAGCAGCTAATGGATTTCCTCTCCAGCCATGAGGAGATGCAGCAGCAGCTGGTGACAGACAACACTACACAGGCCTCTGCCCGCCTGCTCGGTGGCAAGCTGGCAAATAGACAACTGCTCCACACAGCTGAGGTCCCTAATTCTGTCTTCACAAACAACATGGGCAAACCCAGAACTGTTACAGATACCTGGCATGGTGAAATTTTGTTTCACTTGCCCAACCAAGTCTGTAGAATATATTCAAGCTGTACTTCGGTCTTGCAGCATTCTAGTACCAACTCTGTCATTATGAATATTAATGGAGACATAATGGAGGCAGACATTCCAGCAGGAGTCCATACAAAACATGAATAAAAGTACTAGATTTCACAACAAGTATTAATGAAAGATCATGGGTACATATCCTAAACAGAACCAGATGCTGTGACTGCTGCCTTCCCCACTGATGGATGCTTCAAAGCCCAAAAAAAGCATCAGCCAGGCAAGCAGGGCTGTGGGAGAAAGATCTAGAGGAGACAGAGCACGAAGTATAAACTAATGTCTCACTGAAGATGGCATTCTACACCTAGCTGGTATGTTTCTGGCACCCTATTTTCAAAGGACCTGCCATTTTCTGAACTACTGACAAGGATAGGCCAGTTGCAGGTCCCAGTCTCAGTTGTTATGATCCATTTTAAAAAACAAATAGGGGACTAGCCATCAACCAATACACTGCAGCACGGAATCAAATGCTGTGCTACTGAGCAGGTTGCCTCATACTGTTTCCTGGCAGGCAAGGACTTACTTTCTCTTTTATGTCAGTTAAGCAGAAACAACAAAGGTTAAAGCACACTCAGTGCCACAGCTGTTCCAGTACAGTGGTGGGAAGGACTACCTCTGCCTTTAAGAGAGGCCAGAAAACATCTGCTACAACAAAATATGGATTCATTGCAGTTAAATGCATTTGCCATTTGGAGGGAAAAGAAAAAAAAAAAAAAAAAAAGAACACAACCAAAGCCCACATTTAATCTCACTAATGAATTTCTAGCATGCATTTTTCCAGTATACAACACTGCTGGCAGGAGGTAATGTCTTTTTTTAGACCAACTGATATAATTAGAAAATCAAATTTATTTTAGAGCTACTGATGTATAATCTCTGCCCACAAACCCTGTCTCATCTGTGTACACCACAAAGAGAAGGGGGTGCTACCATTTTACTACAACAGTAACTCCCTTACAAAAATGTCCCTGAGTGGTAGCATAAACATCTTGCTTATCAACTTCTTCCAAGGAGAATCCCAAACATAACAAAGTTTGTTTTCTGAAGTCCAGTGTTGTGATGCTGCTTATTGCCCTGTTCCCTCCTCTCAGGACCCCAAACTCCACCATCTCACAGTTACTACAGGCAAGGTGACCAAGGTCACCACAGCTACTACAACCCTGACCTTCGCATCTCAACCTGCCCTTCTTGTTTGCAAGAATACAGTCTAACAGAGCACCTCTGTCCACTGACTCCTTGAGCACCTGGTTTAGGAAACCAATAATGCACTCCAGAAAACTCCTGGATTGCTTATGTCCTGCTGTGTTGCTCTTCCAGCTGTCACAGTGGTTCAAGACACATGTGATGACTTGGGCCTGCAAACACAAGGCTTCTTCCACTTATCTGAAGAAGGCATCATCTACTACTTCATCCTGATCAAACAGTCTACAGCAGATATCCAAAACAATGTCACCAACTAATCCCAACCTGCTCTCAGTTGGCCCAACCCAAAGCAAAACTTCACACATCCCTGCTGCTCTCTCATACGAAGGGTAACTCCCCATCCTTGCTTTCCTGGCCCGTCCTTCTCAAAGAGCCTGTGTTCATCTCTTGCAGCACTCCAGCCACGTGAGATATCCCACCACATCTCTCTGAACCCAAGGAGATCTATACACTGGAAAAAAGATGTTTACAACTTTCGAAGCCATAAGCACAAAGAGAGAGATACTATATCACCATCTCTTTCCATAGCAGATTACTGGCCATTGACCAAACAAGTGTCTTTCAGGCTTTTGGTTGCATAATGGGAGAAACTATAGTAGAACAGTAAAATTCAGTCCAAAATTTGGAGTTTTTTTCCTGAGAAAGAGATGTGGTATTGGAACAACAGAGGGACTTCTTAAGGAGCTTTCACATTATTTTGGTAAGGTTAACAGCAACGTGGATTTCAAAACCACACATAATAGATACAGACAGTGCTGAAGGCCAAGCAGCAGGAGACCATCGGCATCTCTCAGAAAGTGCGGCACAGGAAGAGGCCAAGATTTGACCAGGCTTGTTGGGGAAGGGGTCTCGCATCAATCGCATCAAATAACTCTACAGAGATTTAGAATGTAACACCAAGAAGTACAGTTACAGATGGAAGATACAACCTGTAAGCTCAAACAGAGAAACTAAATGATTCAGAGCTGCATTAGATTAGGTTTATAAATGCTACATAAAAATCATTCCCCAAATTAAAATAAGAGTTCAGCAGACTCTTAAGCTAAACTAAGTGCATACAAAAAAATGTTTCTTTCTTTTTTCTTTTTTTTTTTGGCTACTACAGTTTTCCAGAAACAACATCTGCAAAAAGTCTCATGGGAAAGTGGTCATTATCCTTTGAGTTAAACAACTGAGCAGAATCAAGATATAACAGCAGCAAAACAAGAGTTTTAAGCTATTTCCACCACCCACCAATGCAAAGAATACTAGTGATTTAATACAAAAGCCAAAACATAATACTGCATTCAAAGGTTCATAAGATATTTTTATTCTTTTTATCAGTGGAAAAAAAATATGTAGAGATTCAGTATTGTACTGCAAATTTCAGGCACAGAGAAATTAAGTTGACAGGATGTATTTGCCCTTAAATTGTATGCAAGTAGAAAACAACTACAGACTTTCATCAACTACAGAGTGATCTACAGAACTAAAAGCATTTTATTTTTATCTGATGCTTTTCATTAGAGAAGCTATTGAAACGCATCATGCAGAATGTGTTATTTTCTTCTATCAAAGCAATTTGCCAGAAAGCCTACTCTCCAGTGAAGAATAGTTTTTGACGTGCAGCAAATGATATACTACACATTAGAGCTTGAGTTGAAAAAGTCCTCAAGTTCTCACTCCTAGAGAAAATAAAAATGCTACAGGTTTAAAAAAAAAAAAAAAAATAAATTAAACTACCTTTTTAAGTCGCTCTATGCACACTGGCAGTCACTTACTATGTTTTTTTTCCAATGAAATCAGATACACTATTCAACAGAAGGCACTTAGGATCCAATACAGGAAAAGGAATTATTTAAGCAAGTTAAGAGCCACACTCTACCACCAACTCCATATATAGCCCATCCTTCTGAGACCAAAGGGTGAAGCTCTTTAATTTGTCTTGTAAAGGAGAAGTGGTGAGAAGCTTGCTGACAGCTAGAAACTGCTGTTCTGTGGGAAACCAGCCACATCTGCTGAGAAAGGCTAGAGAGAGACCTCAATATTGTGGAAAACTACCAGCAGCTTAATAGTCCACAGTCTGCTCCTCCAGCACATCCTACCAAGCTGGCTTATCCTGCAGGAAGGGCAAGAGCAGAGGAGGGAATCTGGGAGGTAGCAGAAAGGAAAGGGAAAGAGCAGGGCACAAAAAAAAGAAATGTTTGCAAGGGCACTCAAGAACCCAGCACAGAAGGGACAGGAGAGGAAGCAAAACATCAGAAACAGAAGGCAGACAGGGCTGTTTAGTCTGGAGGAAGTAAGGAAGATGTGGGAACACTAAGGACAGGAGAGGATGGGAAAGTATGAACATGCAGGGCAAGGAGTCTGAGACACCAGTGGTAAGAACAGTAAAAGGTCACTGTCAGTGACTTGTGCTGTCATAAGCACAAGTTTTCCATCACATAACTGGGGAAGGGAGCGAACAAGGGACCCAGGGATCCAGCTGAGCTGTTAAAGAAACCTTGCAAAAGAATCAGTTTATTGACATGGGAAACCAAAAGAATCCCTGTGCAGTAGCAAAATGATACAAAACATTTGTAAGTTACTTTACAAATATAAATTATAACCTTGTATTCCTGAAAGGCTGACAGGTATACCTTAGAGAAAAAAGGTATTTGTAGGAAAAAGGGGGGGTCACAGAAACTGAATTATTTTCCTGGTCCACATACGCATTAATGTACAAGGAAGCAAACATGGGAAGGGGTGGAAACAATGGGGGCAAAGACATTAATCTCCCTCTGCTTCTCAAACATTTCAGGTGTTTTCCAGATGGACCCTTCCTATCCCTCTCCCCTTAGAAAAAGGTGAAGAATTCTACCATACATTTTGGTCAGCCAACAGAACAAAAATACAACCAACAAAGTAATTCCTTCAAAATAATTCAAGTGTATTTCTTGTTTCTCTTCAGGACCCTTCCAACGACTCTCATAACGTGCAATGCAACAACAACCCTTGGTCTTTCTGCTGGTTGCTTCTCATAAAGATGCTACAGCAATTCTCTAAGTTGTCATCTGTCTTTTGAGGGGATTTTTATGTGTGTTTGTTCTGTTGGGTTTTTTTCAGTAACACCCCATATGCCATCTATTAGCTTCTGTTTAAGGCCTCTGAATAAGAGAGGTTTAAAGTATGCTAGCAAAGACTACTTCTGTACCTCAAAATGAAGATTTTAGGGTGTATTAGAGTGTATTCTTTTACTAGTGTATTGGATCAAACCAACCAAAGAACAACTTTTATTGCTACTTGATAGAAAAAGGAGCAGGCAGAAATACGGGAAAAGAGGGGAAGCATGTGCATCTAACACAAGATGCTTCATCAACTTGAGTAAAACACAGCAAGTCCATGAATTTCACCACACCACTTGCTGATATTTATCTCCCTCAGAAAGTTTTACATTTGAAGGGATGAAAAAGAAAAAAAGTGCAAGTGAAAGGAAAGCGGATGTCTAGAGATAAAGCCATCATCACTGTCTCTAACTTGTAGCCATGGCAAAGGTGGTAAAAGAACTCAGTAATATCTGCTTGATTTCAGAGAAGCATTTCAAGACCTTCTGCCTGCTGTAATAGATCTTTCAGACCTCAACTGCCCACACTGGGAAAATGAGGTCTGAACTACCTGTGTGCAGAACAAAGAGCTGAGCAGCAGAGTTGGGGGTTTCCTCCTCCATCCAACTGTGGCAACTTCTGCTGCAAGTCACAGAGTCTACAGAGCTGTTCACTATTCCAAGGTGAGGCTTTACAGCAGCGATTTCCTACAGAGGATCACAACCATCTCAGTGACACGAACACCTTATCGGTTTTAAGGGATTATATTATGGCATCAGCACAGCCCACAGATGACTCACCAGGAATCGGCACGGATTACTATGAACTTCAGGACTTCCTCAAGCACAGGAAAACACCTAACTAACCAGCCAGTGAGTTACACAAGTCTCCTGACTTGCTTAGGCGTCAACTGAGCTCAAACACTGCTTGATTTTGCGTTACTGCCTTTATGCACATAGAGAAGAAACTTAACGGAGGTAAGGTCAGACTAATATAATGAATTACACTAAATTAAGGGAGTAATGGCCACTAAGATCTACACTGATCTAACAGCCTGTTAATTACACACCCTACTGATCTCCCTCGTGTTTTGCCTACCACAGGTATGGTCTATCCCAGCTTTTTGCACTTATTTTCAATTCTGTATCTGTACTTTGTACTGACACTACCCTTTTAATACTAGGGAAATGAACAGTGTACGCTTGTAGGTACCTTCCACTGAGAGATCTTCCACTATTCTCCTGAAACAGATTCCTACTGAAGAACTTTTACAACTATTTGCTGGTAGAAAAGTTGAACAGGGCTTTTCTCATCAGTTTCCACTTTCAACAGACTAGTTTCACATCCAAAATTGTAGCCATATTTTTGTATCTGAACGTTCTGCAGCATCAGCACTGAGATGATAGCGCTATATTCCATTTATCAGAAATCATTAATAACGAACTGACAAGGAAAGTTCATAGGTTCGTGCATAATAAAAATGCCTCCCTGCATTGCTGACAAGGCACAAAGTACTTAGGGCAGACACTACAAGTACGTTTCTGTGGTTGTATTTCATCGTGTTCTTCCTAGTCCAGCTAGAAACCCACAAACATATTCCTAGAGTATAGTTAGGCACTTCTGTAATATGACCTATGGACATTTAAAAAAAAAAAAAATTATAAACCAAACTTCTAACTTCAATTTTTGCTTGATTCCACATCAATGACAGGGAGCCTGGGTTAGTTTTGGGGTTTTTTTACCCCCCCCAGCTATTTCTTACATTTATGGGACTTAATACACAGTCACATGTAAGTAATGGGAAGAAGTGGTCTTTTTAACCACCATAGGACAAAAAAAAGGCTATTTCACGTATTACAGTTCAAGAAAAAGAGGAGAAACAACAAATCGTTGCAATCTATTTAGAGAAATTAATACCATATAACACCATGAACATTTACATCAACATTTACATTTGTACACAGCAACCAGAGAGCCATAGGTTTCAACGGGATTTCAGTCACAAGCACACTCAATACCCCTGCAATAAGACATGTACAAGCCTGAAAGCCAACACGAAGAAAAGTCTAGTACAAAGAGACTCCTGAGTCTGGTCTGTGCACAAAGCCAGTAAAAACTGCTGGAAGTAAAAATAGCACCCACACACAGGCTATGTAAACCAGTTTTGCTCTACTTCAAAAGGATAAAGAGCTCAGTCACAACACGATGCAAACTTGCACCTAGGTTTGTCAAAAGAAAAAGCCAAATTTAATATGTCAGATCAACTGAACATCTTTACTACTGTCTATAAGAAAACCTAGCCACCTTGATTACTCTTACTACATAGAGTGAAAAAAAGTTTAGTGAGTGCACTGAATTTCAAAAAGGGAAAGTAAGACTGTTTAAGTCTGGGTATGAACAGAGAAACTTTGATTCAGGTGGAAACAAAGGTGCTTTTGAAAATTTTTCTGACTAGTGAGTTCAGTTTCTTGTATTCCACGTTATTACGAGTCCACACATTTTTAATGTGCAGCTGTCAGGTAACACGTCCCCTTTAGTGTCAAACTCTACCAACCACAGCTCACAAAGGCTTCTGAGGTGTCCAAAGTTTAAAGAGGAAACACGGAAAAAAGCCCATGGTTCATCAAGTCAGAAGTAGAGCATGCCTCCCAGTCCACTGCATCTGTGGAGTGGAACAGTGCCTCACTGGAATCACTCTAGCAAAACCAGCAAATGCCACCTGGAGAGTCACAACGGCAGGTATCACTTCGATGTCTCAAAACCGTGTTGAATTTAAAGTGAATACACCTTTGACAATACTACCAATAAAACAGTATGCACAAAAATCAGGCTACATCTTTCAAGTGAGAAGCAAAACACTGACAACTGTGCGGGACTTACAGAGACACAGAAAAGGTTTATATGCCTCCCGTGTTTTGCATGACGACGTTTCCGGCCGAAGAAGGCAAAAACGGGAACGCTCTTACTTGTTGGAGGGTTTTGGTTTTCCCACGTACAGAGCAGACACTATCTATCAAAAGGGGGGAAAGGGGAGGGTTGAACACCCTCCAAGGTCTCGTAATTCCGATGACGTGAATGTTAATCACAATATATACTCATGTCCTGTGACTTCGGCATTAACCCCCTGCCCTCAAACAGGACCTTTCCTCCTGCAAGACGCGGGTCTTCAGGTTTTGCTCGTGAAAGCTCGTTTACCACGGAAGCAGGGTAACGCAAAATGCTAGTGCGAAACTCCGGCTCTTCCTTTACCTCCTAGGGTTGCCACCCCAGACCGACGGCCCCGTGAGCCCCGCACCGCAGCCCCGGTGCGGGCGCGGCGCCGCCTCCCCTCGCGGGCGCTGCCCCGGGACCCGGCGGGCACCTGCCGGGGCGGCTCACCTGGACCCCGCCCGGGGCGGCGGCGGGGCCGGGGCCGCCCCCCCGCTCCCGTTCCCGCTCACCTTGGGCAGCTCGCGGAGCTGGTTGGCGTCCAGCAGGAGCTCCTCCAGGCTGCGGCTGTAGCGGTAGATCTCCTCGGGCACGGCGGCCAGCGAGCAGTGCCGCTTGTCGATGGACTCCACATGGCGGTTGCACCGCCACAGGGGGATGCAGTGGAACATCGCCCCTCCGCCGGGGACCGCGGGGCGGCCGCCGCCGCTCTCCGCCGCCCCCTCCTCGCCGCCGGCCGCGGGAGGTGCCGCCCGCTCCGCCGCCGCGCAGCGCGGGTCCCGCCGAGCCCGCGGCCGCAACCCGCATCCAGCGCGCCGCCGCCGGCGGCGGGAAGCGGCTCCAGGCGAGCGCGGCGGCCCCGGGAGAACAATGGGCGGGAGCCGGAGCGGGGCGGGACCGGGGGCGCCCCCCTAGTGCCTCTCGGCGGGCCGCTGCCCTCCCCGCAGGGGCATCGCGGGGCGCCGAACACAGCGCTGCCGGCGGCCGCCGCGCATTCCCGCGCCTGACCCGGAACACGGGCGGCCGCTCCCCCTCCCCTCCTCCCCCGTCCCGGCTGACATCAGCGGGGCCGGGCCCTGCCGCCCTGCCCCGCCCCGGGCCCGGACCCGGCCCGCCGCTCGTACACCGCCCCGCTCCCGCCCCGGCGCCGCCTCGTCCCGGGCAGCGGGGGGCGAGCGTCCGCACAACTTTCTGCCGAGGAAAAAGACGCTCCGGCACGGAGCTTCCTCGGCTGGAAGCGTGCGGCACTGCCCGGCAGCGGGGGCTCCGCACGGTGCTGCTACGCCCGGGGGGCTCGGGGGTTCCGGAGCTCCCCCGGCAGCGGCCGGGCCGGCGGCCGCTTCGGGCGGGCTCTGCAATCGCCGCGGGGTCTGCTGCGGGAGCGGCCACGCAGTCCGCAGTGGCCGGGAGCGCCGAGGAGCGGTTTGGGACACTCATTTTACCGACTTTGAGACATGCCGATACTTACTGAGGCGCCCGGGAACACCGAGCGGAAGCGTGCGCACATCGCGCTCACAATTCCTTCTCAATTGTTAGAACATAACACTGTCTGGAAAGTAACACAATAAAATGTATGGAACTCTCTCTATGTACCTTGGCCGTGGATAATGTTTTTCCTCTCAATTTACTATCCTCAAGGCTTTCTGAAATAAGAGGGGGTTTTTTAAAATCCGCTTTCAAAAGGCCTGATTGTGAGGTCAGAAGGGTTAGCAAAGACAAATAGCCCTCCAGCAGCCCTCTGCCCGTGTCTGTCGCCTCTGGGCTCTGACAGTCCCACTCCAAACCCCTGCGAGTGGGGTGATGTGCTCCTGAGCTCCGATGGCAAAACACAGTCTCAAAGCATCTTGTCTTTCTGGTTGCATAATAGCAATTTTGTAATCTACACAGTGACACAAAATACTTTTGAAAACAGGCAGTTAACATCAGAGCTGCTCTTGAAATACTACTAATTCCTTGCATAATTATGATTGGGTGCAGATACAGGAACAGGAAAGAGAGGGAGTTTATTGTAATTGTCTCTGTTCTTCGATCCCTGCGTGGTACTGACAATCTTACAAAGTTGCAATTTATTTATTGTTTTAAAGAGGACGTTTTAGGTGCTTGCGTACTGTTACTCTTTGCTGACTTACAAAACAAGAAACTTTAAAAATATTACTGTTTTCTTATAAATAGCTTTAAAAAATCCATCAGAACTAATAGTTTCTTCCTTCTATCAATATATCCAGCAATTACAAAAAAGTATTCACAAATGTGTTCACGTGTGCTCAGAAACAGGGTGGGGATGAGCATGGCCTCAGCCCTTCCCAGGCCCACAGCAGGAGATTAGATAACTACAAGACAGGAGAAAATCAAACTAACATACTGTGCATTGGCACAGAGCTTGGCAAAGTCAGGGATCCAGGAAGCTGTCCAGTCGATCTCAGAGGTGGAGATGAGGAGGACCATCTCCATCACATTTAGTGGATGCCAGCCAGTGGCCAGCCAGGCACTGCAGATGCACTTCTTCCACCTGTTGGTGAGTCTGGTCCTCCCTGGCAGCAGGCAGAGGGGCCAGGTTCAGAAAATCAAGCTTCCCATGGCAGCTCCAACCCAAGATGTGACATCGGAGATATTGAACCAAATGCAGGGAAAATGGAGGCTCAGCAGAGACCAACTGACCAAATATTGAGGCAGATTTTTTTTGAGGCTCAAACTGTTCACAAGCCTCTGAGACCAACTGAGATTTGCTACCAAGATCACTTTCACTAAATTCATTGACCTTTGTGCCTTTATTCCTAGGGAATCCTCTGAAGTAGTGAGACCATGGGGGAGCCATGCAGTGGGGCACATGAACAAGGGAGGGCTGCAGCTGACTGCCCCCAGTATAAACAGGACATGCAACCCCTACATAGGACTACATCATGGGAATGTGTTGACATCAAAACATATGAAGCTGGAGAACAATGTGACTTGCTTAATTGGCAAACAGAAGGATGAACATATTGAGTCCTGACGTCCAGCTCTAAAAAACAGATGTGTGAGTGGGGCCTTAGCACCTCCTGTACATCCTCTGCTAGGCTGTAAGCATTTGCATTCTCCCACAGCTGGTCTGACACCAGGCAAGAGCTCTAACAGTACCTCAGTGGGAGGGATCTCATGCCAGTTTCTGATGCTCTCTGTCCCACCGTCTTCTGTGCTGTTTGAGAGAAATGCCCAGCATGCCCTCGAGAAAGAGAAGGCTTCAGATCCCAGCACTGATCTATCTTGGAGTCTTGTAAACAGCTTGAGCCTTTCTTGCATGACACGGACACAAAGTTTGACGTGAGGTGTCACTTCTACAGATGCTGTCGTATCTCATGACTAGGCCTCACTTTGACAAGTCTAGACAGTAACAGGAGGGTGACTGACTATTGGGTAAGTCTGTGTACTTCAATGAACAATGAGTCAAACTATTTGCATGCTTCTTGTGAGTGTCCATGAGTCCAGGGGACAGAGTGATTGAAAGAGAGCTTAATACTTATTTATGAGATCTGCCTTCACCAGCTGACACTCAATATAAGACTAAAGATCCTCTTCACCTTCTCTGAGGTTGACAGCTACTATCATTAGTGTCTTTAATAAAATCCTTGGGAGTTTAGGACACCAAATCAGTGCTAGTGGCCCTGGCTCATTGCACAGTTGAAGATACAGCCTGAGGCTATGGTAATGGAAATAGGCATTGAGGAAGCCAAAAGGCAAGCCAGTGGTGTTCTTGAGCAAATAGTATTCTCACAGCAAAAAAAAAAAAAAAAAACAACCAACATCCCAAGCAAGTAAATCTGTTCAGTTTTGGTCAGTGTCATGAGTTCCTGGTCTCTGTTGTTCTTCTGCACTAAGAAATATCAGCAATAAAAATCCCTTTCCTAAGCAAAGAAGGGACCGATTTTGTATCCTGTGTGGCCAGAAGAGTGACCTCATATTGGGGCAAGTTTTGGTGGGAGAAGTCTTTGAAAAGGGGTATGAAAAGAGAATTGTGATTCAATGGAGTAGCTAGAAGCTACTACTAGGCATGCATGAGAAGTTGTGAGCAAGCAGAGAAGGACAGCAAGTTGCCAGGATTCCTACTAACATACAACCTTCTCACTTGGGCAACTGTGCCTCCCAGGGGTAGAAGTATTGCCCTCTCTGATAGCAGCAGCTCTGCTGTGTTACACATTTCCATGGTGAGCCAAGGTGTGGCTCACATGCAGACGGAATTAAGGACTGCTGCTCTCACAGTTCTGCAGGGGATTACCTGGCTCCGGCTGTCTCTTGATAACAGAGGTAAAGCCACTATCTCTTTTGCAAAAGTAGTGAATAAGTGTGGGGAGCAGATCTGTGCTTCTTTCCCAGCAGACTGTTTTCTTCAGCCTTGAGCAGGCAAGGTCAGACTTCTTTGTTTCAGAGGGGACACAGATGAAGTCTGCTCTTGCTCTGATACCACAGTTCACATATCTTCCTACCATTTGCACTGTGACCAGGCAACCCCCAATTAGCTTTTGTGACAGTCACTGTTGCCCACTTTAAATGGCATTCAGGTGTTTATAAACAAAGGTTGTAGCCCAGTTATTTGCAGGACATACACGGCAGAGATGAGCAAGCTGTCCTGCATGGGATTGCCAGTGGGTCTGTGTTGTGTGCAAGAGGTCACCCTGCTTAACAGGCCAGTGCTTCCAGGGCTCTCTGTAGAGAATGACAGCAGGGGTACCAGTTATACAAATAGTCACTTCAGAGTTGAAACTTGGGAGACAGGTCATGACCAAAAAATTAATGTCTTATAGTCTATCAAAAAAAGAGCCATCCTTCCATCACTACCATCCTGGTCTGGGAACACAGCCAAGAACTTCAGTGTGGAAAAATCTCAATTTCTCATGTTAGATACCATCATCCTGTGTGCTCCTGAACAAAAAATTAGGTCTGTGTGACTTCTAAGGAATTCAGACAATGAAATGTGAAATATAGATAAGGCTGGACTGATCTCAGTAGTGTTCCTGGAAGTTATGGCTTGAAAGAAGCAAGAACAAGGTCACCCTGCATCTCTCCCTCCTCGGCACAGCTCAGAGAGAATCGCTTTCTGGCTTGTCAAAAAGCAATTCAAGCAAACAACACCAAGTTTCAAATTGAGAGTCTTATAAAAAGACCCAAAGCAAGGATACCCATAGGTTTGTGTTAGTGAAGAGGAGGTGAGAGCTGCTACCAGGAAAGCAGTAATAATTCAGAATAATCAGAATTTAATAGTAAAGTACATTGTGGGGTAGAGAGGAAACAAAGAGAATGGATGGAAATAGATTTTGCGTCAGCATAGTTTAAGTAGCTCATAAGGCTTATAGTTCAAAATAAGGTTTATAGTTAAATTAACACCAGGAAAAAAATACAATAAATAACAATTAAAATAAATAAATAAATAATCAGGTCAAGTTCCTGATGTGTCCTTTGCATTAAGGACTTCTTCCCTCCCACAGTCAGATTTCCTAAGCCTTGTTAGAAAGAGATGCAGTTACAAAGCACAGAGAAACCAGGGCAAAACAAGAAGACAGAAAGGCCAAAGTACTACAGGTAATGGGAGTAGTTTTGGAGATAATAATTTAACTAGCACTGGATTGCTGCTGGAAGATTAGTTACCCAGCACTCTGAACCAATTAAACAGAAATACTACTGAACCTGCAGTAACTGTACTGCAGCCCACAGAGCTGCTGAGAGCCAGCCCCGTAGGGTGCTGGAGGTAACTAGCAATTACATACTTCTCTTTGCTCAGTTTTGCAGGCTAAGGATTCTGGTCTTATTTATTCTTCAGTTTCTATTTAAGTTGTTTAGAAGGGGGCTGTAAAAGCAGCAGGTAGATGTGACTATAAAGTGTTACCATATTGATTACAGAGCTACAAATACAGTTACAAATTATGGTTTAATCAGCACAGGTACCACATCTACAAAGCTTTTGAATGCCTGAAATAACTGATACAGAATCATATAATGTATTACTAGTACAAAGGCACATCTAAGAGTTGCAGTGAATTATTATAGCCATAATACCAAGCTGAAGCGGCACACGCTCGTGGCAGTGCGTTTAACATATTCACTGTGGTTTTACAGCATTATAAATAGCAATCACTGTGAGCAGAAGCTGTAGCATCTCCTATTTTCTCCACTCCCACCACCAAACAAATCACTCATGTTAACGTCAGGTTTTATTTGAACACAATGAGCTGTAATCACATGAGGTATTACTTTGATTTAATCCTACGTGCTTCAGTTTGGTTTGTAAGGAGTGGCCGGTCACATGTGGCTGCATTGTGTCCAATAGTTTCTTATTTCACACCAGTTTGCAAGGGCTGACACCCCTCATCTTTGGCCAGAAGAACAAAGAGATGGGTTCTGGTAAGTAAGGAAAAGAGATATTCTGGTGGCTGGGATGGGTTTTTACTTTTCTTTCTTTTTTTCTCTCTCAATTGCTGGGTTGGTTGTCACAGCTGATGGATAGATTCTGGGCCCCAACCATTTTTGGGGGGTTTTGCTATTTTCAGCTGGTCCAATACAACCAGATATAACTTCCCACAGCAAATTTTGCTTCTCCAACCACCCTGAAGAGAACAAGTAGAGACATGAATTTAGGTCTGTGTTTATTTTTTCAAATCAGCATCATGATGTAACTAAATACGCCTTGACTGCACGTAGTTTGGTGTTCCATTTCCCAGGGCCAACGAAGACAACTATGCTGCTGGATTTGGCATGAAGTAAAATGGCAGATACGAGCATGAGGCAGATCACCCTGCGCGGGAGGCCCACCTGGGGATTTTGGTAGACATTAAGCTGCACCTTTATTTTGTGATCTGTATCCTCCAAATGATGAGACCCTCAGCTTCCAATGGGCTTTTAGCGTTGCAAGGATCAGGACGAGACACCACCCCTGTTGGAGAAGATGGGCTGGATGCACCAGCACGAGGGCGGCACTAAGGAGCATCACTGTGTGTCAAGAACTCCTATCAGGAGCGCCCTTACAGCCCGTCATTTCATGGACTGATTGATGGACCTGGAGAGTATTTTACTGATGGGAGGTAAAAGCAGCTAGCACCAGGGTTAATGCAAATTTTACAGCAATGAAAAATATTTTGACTGACTCATAATTTTTTCAAAACTTTTTTTTTTTTTTGGCATGTGGTTCCTAATTTTCTTCTTCCTCTCATCTTAGCTAGAAGGGAATTTAAAGCCCTTAGAACAGTCAAATGAGGTATTATCAACAATTACACACACACACAATTTCACATTTAGTATTCATAAATGCAGATTTAATGCTGAGTCTATTGTTCACTGATTTCCTATATTAGCTCATATAAATGCTTTTTAATTAGACAGTTGTATTCCAGTGGCTCTTACTATAGAAAATTTTTTTATTCAAATTATAAAATACCACATTAGAAAGGTGTTATTGATCTTCAAGAAGAAGAATGAGAAAATTTCTGACATTTCTCCTCAGAGCAAGAGGAACTAAAAGGCTGTGAAAGTTGCTTATTTAAGGAATTAGACCAAGGAAAAATGAAATATAACTGGAATTTATTTGGAATGCCAGACAGAAAACTGTAGTAAGCAGCTGCACCAGGTAAAATATTTTTGCTGCTTTTAATCAAGTCACAGTAAGAATTGGCATTAAAAGAATTGGCATCCAGTGAGTTACCAGGTCTGATGTAACCACTCACTGAGAATCACAGTTGTCTTTAGAATTAAATACCTTTTTGAAGAGATGAAATGCTGAAGACCAAAAAGTAAAC
>JAWWES010000115.1:91589532-91609070 GCA_035583135.1 Lophotriccus pileatus
ATATTTTTGCTGCTTTTAATCAAGTCACAGTAAGAATTGGCATTAAAAGAATTGGCATCCAGTGAGTTACCAGGTCTCTCTCACTGAGAATCACAGTTGTCTTTAGAATTAAATACCTTTTTGAAGAGATGAAATGCTGAAGACCAAAAAGTAAACTAGCAATTTAAGACATATATGCAACAGCTCAATCTTCTAGATAGCAAAAAATATAATTTAAGAAAGTGGTAACATGAAAAAAAAAAATAAAATAGAAAAAGCATGCCTATATTGTTGATAACAAGATGTCAGAGCTTGTGTGGCCAGGTCACAGCATTTATTAACCAGCTACCCAGTTCTGTAAAGCCTGTGCTAAGTTGTCACAAATGATGGTTTTCAAAAGAATTTAGGTCAAGTAAACACTTGGCAAACAGACATACTGCAGTGAACTGGGAAGTTCATGTGAGCACCTCAGAAGCTTTGCAGGCCAACAGAAGGAGTAAATTAAAAGCAAAGTGGGCTGGAGTGCAACCCTTTAGCAGATTCCCAACTGCAAGAAACTTCTACCAGCCCAGCAGTGGGACTAGATGATCACTGTAGGTCCCTTCCAAGTGAACTATTCTATGCTATCCTACCCTTGGTCATTTTATGAGAGAAGAGGTTTTGCCAGGTACCAATGTGCTCAGTTAAGACTTTTTTGTGTTTAAAGAAAGTATTGAAATTAATTTGATTATGTAAAGATCTGAGATGACTGGAAACACTTGATGTATGGGCCAGAAAAGGACCTGGTGCTTCAAAAAAATAGGCTTATTCCAGCTGACACCAGTGGTGCAATGTACATCTGGTCTTGCCCATTGGTGGAAATCCTGGCATGGAAGTACCATCATCCACTGTGAATAGTGCTCAGCTTTAATTGTGAAATGCCCATTATTTTTTCAGCCATCACACAAACACAGACCTTGAGCCTGGACATTTTATTCAAGTTTTTAAATATGTATTTCTATTTCCAGTTTTTTAGCACTTTGTCCAGACACCCCGCAGAGGCATAGGCTGACGGGAGGCCAGACGAGGGTGAGAGGGAAACCTAGTCTGCTTTGGCATTCTCGTTCCAGCCACATAGTTGGCAAGAAGCAGCTTGTAATTTTGCAGCCTACCCATCCATTCTGCTTTGTTGTGCATGGCGCCGGGCTCTCTCTGCTTGTGGCAGAGGTTTGATTTCTTGTCTGCCTTGAAATGCTCCTCCTTGTTACGGGCTCTCTTGGTTTCGGCACAGATACAAGCACAGATACATCAGTGCTTTCAGGTTTAGGAGCAGTACGGATGGGGCTGTCCCCAGGTGGAAACGCTGCTGGGACATGGGTTACCACAAAGAAGCAGAGCCCACCCAGGGCCCCCTTTCCTATATATCGCTTTTCCTCCAACTTTCCCAACACAGGCACGCTTATCTTGTGGTTCACCACCTGCCTCTTCCCAGCAGGAAGGACAAACTGCCCTCAAGCAAAATCTCAGCAGAAATCTGATCCCAGGATACAGATGTTGAGCCTAATGCAAATATGGCTGCACGATGCAGTATTTCCTTGATTCTTTTGTCTCCCTCTTCATCACTATCCCTCTCTTGCAGGACCACCATGAGATCATAACATTTATTTTCTGGAAGGTGGGAAGCTCTACACTGTATTTTTAATTACTCTCAGGGCTGCAAGCTGAAAACGGGAAGTTGAGAGGACACAATAGCTATAAGGAAAGCCAAAACCAAAAGCATCTTGCCCTTTCTAGCTCCTGGATATATACTGTTAGCAACAAATGGGCAGCTTCAACTCTCAAACACAATGCCAAGCTGCTGCAGGTTTCCTATCTTTGTCTGCTTCCCTGCTAACCTTCCTCAGCCAAAATCCCCCTCGACTAAAGACAAAGACCCTTTCTTTATGTTTGGAAACCTCCCTAGGAAGCAGAAGGGCACCTTTTGTCCTTCTGTCATCAGGAGTGATGGGAAGAACTGATAATCTCCATCGTTAGCTGGCCCGGTACTTCCTTTCCTAAGGTCTAGTTTCTACTTGCTTGCAACATCCCCAAACTGCAACTGTCAGGATCATGTTTTCTGCCTTACATATCTGCTCAGACTCAGGTATTTTTAAGAAAGTTGCAGCTAAAAAGATCATCTGGTTCTAAGAACGCACCAGACAGCATCTTACTGTGCATCTTGCACAGTAATTTTGCTGCTGTGATTGTTTGCTTTGGAAGAAAAAACCTTTTTAGCAGAAAGCAGCGAGCTCAGCCTCCTGTTACCAGTGGGCCTTTTGCTGCCACAGCCATGAAACTTGTCCAAGATTCCTTTGGAAAAAAAAAAAAAAAATCAGTTTACAGAGGCCCAGTAGCATGTGCACCTAACAAGCCCAGTATTTAGCAGCTAAAAATCCCCCAAATCCTCTGTGGACTGGGTCAGTTCTGCTTCATGCTGCCCGGGCTGCCCAGGTGCTGGAGCAGAAGAACCTCTGCAATGTGTGCCCTGCAAGCACCCAACCAAAGACACTGGTTCATGAACCAGCTGAAGCAAATCCAAAATTTCTCCAGATCTGTCGTTAACATAACAGGAACGTTTACCTACATAAGGAATAAAGGCGTGTGACCCACAGCTTGGTGTGGCTGCACAGTCAGTGATCTGGGACACAGAGCACCAAATGGTCACAATATGTTTGCTCAGCCTTGTCCCATATTGTAGCATCTCAGCTAAAAAAAAAAAAAAAAAAAAAAAAAAGGAATTTATTTTGAGTTCAGCCTGCATCCATGCTGATTATTTTGAGGCAGATTTGTAGCCCGTGCAAACTACTTACTTTGGGGATTGCTGCCATTTCTCAAGAGGTAAATCCTGGCTGCAGCCTCAGCTTTAAAGGGCTCTGCACTTCTCTACCAAGCTGTGTAACAGTTCAGAAGCTTCCATCTGTCTTGTCAGTCCTATTCTTGACTTTCAGCAGAAAAAAAAAGTCCCCAGTTCATTCCTAGAAGAGACTAAGCGTTGCCCACTTGATGAACAGATATATTTGCAGGCAGCCTGAGTACAAGCTGCTTAAAAGGGAAATATGCACCCAGGGATAAAGTTTCCCAGCCTGCATGAATGTAGATGTATCTGTAAATGGACATAGATCAATTATTGATTTTAATGTGAGCTGCATCTGGGCTTTTGTACTGAGAAAGCAAAATCCTCTCTGTTTGTTGTAAATCTAGGGTTTGCTGCTTGCAAAACCTTTAATCTCTTTTTGTCACTCCAAGTCAAATCTTCAGTTTTACAGTGACTAAAAGCAGCATCCCACATCTTCCAAAGAGCTCTTTAAAAGCCACAAGGAGGAAGAGCCCCCCCAGAAATCACAGCAGGCTTCATCTCTCCAGGGATGACCATGAGTGGCAGAGGGAAAAGTGGCCGTGTCCAACCTCAGATATAGATGTTGGACTGCAATCCCATTTCTTCTTCATCTGTATTTGCCCACACTGTTCGTATGGCCCACAATGTCCTTCAGAATGACAGAAAAGGATTAATAAGTCTTCTCCAAGAGGGTGAAGGCTGGGCAGCCCACAGGCTGATTCCTGCTGGTGATGCACCTCATGCCCATTTATCCCAGACAGTGAGTTCCCTTTATGAAGAGAAGAAGTCTAGTCTTAATTTTTCTACTCAGTTTGTCCCCCCATAAAATCTGCTTTCATGATGTCAAGTGTTTAGAGAGCATAAGCTTCCTGCTGGATGGAAAGACAATGTGGCTTAAAAACAGCTTAAATTACAGAAATAAAGGGAACAAAGCTAAGAGATGTAGAAATTTTTTGTCTTGAAACTTAAGATGGGAAAAAAAACCCAACAGATTTTTATGAACATGTTTTCATGTTTCATGAACAAACATGAAATCCACATCGTACATCCCGCCAGTTGCCAGTCTTTCTGCCAGCTCAGATTTTTATAAGTTGTTGGAGTATGTCTGACAAGCAATGTCAAATCATAATCAGAAGACAGGAATGTTTGGCAACGAGGATGATTCCATTAGAGCTGGAAGAATGAGGAGGCTGGATGACAGCTTAGATGCAGGGGAAGCTTGGGCTGAGAAACACCCTCCGTGATGGTGCAGGCAGGGGAGCCTGCAGCAAAGGAGAGGTGGATGGTCATGGCTCATGAGCTGAAGTAGAAAGTAGAGGCCAAGTTGGATGGTACTCAGAGCAACCTGGTAGAGTGGAAGCTGTCCCTCTCCATGGCAGGGGGTTGGAACGAGCTGATCTTTAAGGTCCCTTCCAACCCAAACGATTCTATGATTCTAAGAAGCAAAGTGAAGCTCTCTGGGCAGGTGTAGCTACAAGCATGCTGTGATTACCTAACGCTGGCAAAGTCTTTATGGGATTAGACAATCAGGACTCCTGCAAGCAGAAGAATGCACCCTTGAGAATTCATAAGAATTTTGAAAAAACAAGCTGCAGTCCACAGCCACAGTAAAAACTGCAATAAACTCCAGTGAAGGTAGCAGTGGATAAAGGAATAAATGTAGTGAACTTCTCAGTGTTTAGGAATGCAAGAGTTCTGCAAAGCAAGCTGTTACATAAATTGCACTTAAGTTTAAAAAAAAAAAAAAAAAGAAAAGAGAGAGAGAAATTGAGAAAGGAGCAAGTTAAATACATGTTCTGTATCCAGTAGGAGTTTAATCACCTCGATAAGTGAAAATTATTCCATTGCTTTATGGGTGGTAAGCTTGGAGTTTTGCAATACCCAATACACACAGAACATTTTTATGCAATGCTCTGCGAACTGTCAACAACACGTGGTTTTACAGCTAAACAACCTTTGCAGACCTTTGAGAATGAGGACATCCAGTGGCTGAACATTGTAACTGAGATTTTAATCAAGGATTTTCACCTAGGGCAGAACCTCACCACTTATGTCAAATTTCTGCCCTTTGCAGAGACCTGAAGTAGGTCATGTGTATAGCGAAGGCTTTTACACAAGTCCTCTGTGCTGGGGTAAATTCTAGTTAATTAAAGGGCTCATGGTTGTAACAAACTGTTTGAGGCAAGCTGAGTACCACCCCGTAATACCCAGAATATTGCTTCACCTTTCTTTCTCTGCTTCCCTGTGATCATAGGCTTATGCTGTCATTTATCTTAAATAAAAAAAAAAAAAAAAAAAAGGGTGTAAGCTTCCAAATCCCATCACATTTCTATTTGGGCCTCTAAGTTGCTTATTTAGTTACAGAGAGTAAACATGGCTGTGAGTTTTAGAAACCATTAGCACCTAGCTAGTCCCTCTGGAACCAATCAGTACAGCAAGTTGTCACAGACCATGCTTTTAGTAATTTAGCCTTAGATGCATAGCTTTGAATATTTACACCTAGCTCCTGTATTACTATAATATTTAAAGGCCGGCTGCAGTAATTAATCACAATTCCAAATACTTACTGCAAAAGAGGAACTAAAATATTAATAGATCAAATTCATGCTTTCCTGACGTGATATTGCAGCAGAATATTGTGCCTTGTATGGACTATAAGAGGAACAGAAAGAAAACATGTAAAAATCAGAGTCTTATCTAGAGAAAATGGGTCACTGGAGCTTTTGCACATGTAGAGGTCCTGAACTCCCCTGGGGAATGGCCATATAATATCACTTGGCTATAAGCAACTTCTCACCCAACACTGGGCACTGAATTTAGCAGCTGAGAATTGCAGAACTGTGCTGAGTTTCCAGGATGAGCTGGGTAAGGCCAGAAAGGAGAAAAACCCTACCTTCTTCAAAACTGATTTTGAACTAATGTCAATCTGAGCTATATCTACATGCCCAAGAGTAATCCCTTGAAGATTTGTCAGGATGCCTTTCATACATTTCATATCTCTGAACCATCAAAGCCAACTACTTTAAAGAAAAAGAGCATCCTGGGCCTTCTCCCATCCTCTATCAATCCATTTCAACATGGAGTACATGATGCAGTCTGAGGGCAGAGGCTTGTGTAGTCTTCATCTTCTGTTCCCACTGTTTTTTCCTGTCTAGGCTGACTGTAGTTGCACAGATTAAGGCTCCTCACCTGGATAGATGTAACCTGCTCTTCAGTGCACTCTAATCACAGAATGACAGAACATGCTGAACTGGAAGGGCCTCCTAAGGATCACCAAGTCCAACTGCTGGCCCTGCACAGCACCATCCCCAAGAATCACACCATGTGCCTGAGAGCACTGTTTCAAACACTTGAACTCTGTCAGGGTTGGTGTTGTGACCACTTCCCTGGGTAGCCTGTTCCAGTGCCCAACCACCCTCTGGGTAAAGAACCTTTTCCTAATATCCAACCTAAACCTCCCCTGACATAATTTCAGGCCGTTCCCTTGGGTTCTGTCACTGGTCAGTACCGAGAAAGGATCAGTGCCTTCCCCTCCTCTTCCCCTCATAAGGAAGTTGTAACTGCAATGAGGTCCCCCCTCAGTCTCCTCCAGGCTGAACAGACCAAGTGACTCAGCTGCTCCTCATACAGTTTCCCCTCAAGGTAGAATTATCTTCTTCCCCTCCCAGAATTATCTTCTCTGTAACTTTACCAGTCACTGAAGTGACACTGACAGACCTGTAGTTTCTGGGGTCCTCCTTCTTGCCTTTCCTGAAAATTGGGACAACATTCGCCAGCTTCCAGTCAGCTGGGACTCTCTGGATTCCTAAGACCATTCAAAAATCTTTGAGAGGTTTAGCAATTACATGAGTCAGCTCTTTGAGGAATCAGGATGGTTTTGTGCAGAGCTAAGGGGTTGGACTCAATGATCCCTGTGGGTGCCTTCCAGCTCAGCATATTCTGTGATTCTGTGAATCCCATCAGGCCCCATGGATTTGCAGGGATCCGGCTGGAGCAAAAGATCCTTCAAAAGTTCAGAGTTGACTTGGAGTTAATCATTATCCCAGTCATGGTCCTCTAGCTCAGGACACTGAGAGCCCCTTGGTCCCTCATCCTTGTTGAAGACAGAGGCAAAGAAAGCATTAAACACCTCTGCCTTGTCTCTGCCTCTGTTTGTGAGGTGACCATCCTCATCCTGTAAGTGGCCAATGATATATCTCTGTACTGCCTATTGCCTAATATATTGGGGAAAACTTACTGTACCCCACATTTCTGGCCAGCTTTGAGTCCAGTTCAGTTTTGGGCATGTGGATTTTTACCCTACAATGGCAAGCAGAATCTCTGTATTCTTCCCATGTCACTTGGCCTTGCTTCCACTGGGCATACACCTTCCTCTCCTGTCTTATTTCCAAGAGAAGATCCCTGCTCAGCCAAGTCAGCCTTCTGTCTCATCTGCTTGACTTCCTACATTTAGGAGTTGCCTGCTCCTGTGTCCTTAGGAGGTGATGTTTGAAAAGTGACCAGCACTGATGGACCCCAGCACCTACAAACTCAGGGGACTTTAGGACCTTAGTAATTCCCTGAACAGCCTGAAGTCTGCTATCCTCATGTCCACAGCCGGCACTTTTCCTCCTGTACACAGAGATTTTAAACTCAGTCACTTCATGATCACTGTGGCCACCAATCTCCGCTACCCAAACAAGATCCACTCTGTTGGCAAGAAGCAGATCAAGGAGGGCATTTTCCCAAGTCGGCTCCCTTAGGACCTGTTTCATAGAATTGTCACACAGGTGTTTTAGGAATCTTCTGGCCTGGGTTGTACCAGCTGTGTGATGCTCCCAGTTAATTTCTGGCAAACTGAAGTGCTCCATAAAGACAAGGACAGTTGATTTGGACATGTCCCTTAGCTACTCAAAGAATAATTTGTTGGCATCATCGTCCTGGCTGGGAGGTCTATAGTAGACTCCCAACGATGACATTTGCATTATTTGTTTGCCCCTTGATTCTTAAGCATCAGTCAGTATTATTGCACCTTGTCCTACTCTCCCCTGCTCTCTCTCTCTCTTGTGCCAGCCACCACTAATGCTCATGCAGGCACATCATACCCAGTTCAGGCAAGCCAATTCAAGTGGAATCCAATCCAGCCATCATCTGTATCTGCTCTCTGAACCACTTCAGTTCCCAATTCCACAGAACAAGTACCAATTCAATACAGTTTTCATCAGTTGCACGTTTTTAGACTCTAAGACTAAGCTTCTCTACTTACAGACTTGTGCTAAAAAACAGAAAAAGCTATTCTCCTTCACCTCCCCTTCCCCAAGCTCTCCTGTGCATTGGTCACAGCCACAGGGTAAGACCAAGCTTGCTGATCCTGTGGGAAAGTAAACCAGTATGAAAAATATAAAAAGACAGCCAAGTTTTTTGTGTCATTGGTTTTGAATGCTGAATCAACATAGCATATACTATATGAGCATTAAATCTGATTCAAGAAAGGAGGTGTAAATGTTTGGTCAGCAGTTCGGGAGTCTATTTTTATCAACTTGGCTCATTGCTTAGTCAGAAAAACACTCAACTTGGTGCAAAGAAGGTGCCAGGAACATACAACAAGAGAGGAAAGACTATATTCTTGCCAGTTTTGATCAGCTTACATTGTTATATATTAGACTTAAAAATTTTACAGCTTTATCATTTGGAAACTATGTTTAGAGCTCATAAAAATAAAACCGTGAGCAAAAAGCACGCTGGGCAGCATCAGAAACTTACTTTCTTTGAAGAGCTGTAGTGTTCACAGACTGACTCTTCCAGGATTACAACACATTTTTCTTCTCTGGCTTGGGGCTTATGAAGAGCAGAATGAGAATGCCAACATGGACTTCTGCACCCTTATATTAAAGGTGTGATAGGCAGTATTTGGGGTGGCCACGCTTGCTGGCTAACAGCATATAAACTCCCTCTGGCTTTCAGACATGGCAATGTGGAATCAAAGAGCATGAGTGAGAAGCTCAGGTTATTTTCCTCCCTATTACTCTCAGTGTTCTCTAGTATATATAATATAATATAATATAATATAATATAATATAATATAATATATAATGTAAAATATTATCTATTTTCTGGACCATTAGTGTCATACACAGCTACTTATTTAATTTTGTTTATTGTTAAAAGTTACACTGTGTTGGGAACAGACACTTAAACCACTGTACTAAGCAAAGTCAAGTCAGGGTTCCCAGTCAAACTGAATTATCCGACTTTCCTCTTTGTTCCTCCATAAAGGTTATTTTAATTACATAAACTTCATAGAGCAGCTCATGAGGAGCATCTAAATTTCAGACAGCAGGCAAGGACAGTGGGGAAAAGTGGCTTGGAACTCTGAGAGGTGTTGCAACCTGTGCTGTAACATAAAAGAATTGGCAAAGCAACTGAATGGCAATACTGGGAGCTTTGGAGTGTTTTTCTTCCTACAACAGCACTGAGATATGTTTTAGAGCCCTACCAGCACACAAGAACTTCATCCTGAAATTAGAGAGAGCTTTTACATTAGCTTAGTCTTATGGCTAGATTGTCCTGGCTTGTTACAAGGTATCTGCATTTCATTGAATTCATCATGAATGCAACCACAAAGTATGCGCTTATTTATCCAGAGGCTACCTTAGATTATATGTTGACAAATTATATATTGACAGATTATATGGTGACAAGGAACTCATCCTTGTGTTCCTTTCACCAGCCCACCAGACAGAAACCGCACTGTACTTAGGCTGCAAACAACAAAACAACATTAGTTCCCGTTCATGTGTCCAATTTGCTTTCAAAATGCCTGTTTTCAGCTGAGAGGCATATGGGCGAAAATATTGTCATCCACTGTACTTCAGGGAGGAAAAAAATGTGTAAGCATGTATGTGTAGTGGGTTTCTGTGGCTGGGTTTTGGTAGGGGGGCGGGCTACAAGGGTGGCTTCTGTTAGAAGCTGCTAGAAGCTTCCCTGTCCCATGGAGCCAATGCCAGCCGGCTCCAGGACGGAATTCCTGACACTGGCCAAGGCCAAGCCAGTCAGGAGTGATGATAACGCCTCTGTGATAACATATTTAAGAAAAGAATGTATTGCACAGAAAGAATTCCAGTCAGGGAAGAGCAGAGTGAGAACATGGGAACAACAATGCAGACACACCAAGGTCAGTGCAGGAGGAGGGCCAGGAGGTGCTCCGGGTGCTAGAGCTGAGATCCTGCAGCCTGTGGTGCAGCCCATGGTGGGGAACTGTGCCCCTGCAGCCCATGGGGGACCATTGGGGTGCAGAGACCCACCTGCAGCTCATGGAGGAGCCCACGCTGGAGCAGGTGGATGCATGAAGAAGGCTGTGAGCCCGTGGGAGGCCCAAGGTGGAGCAGGTCCTGCCAGAGACCTGCAGCCCATGGAGAGAGAAGCCCACTCTGGAGCAGCTTTTTTCAGGTAGGACTTGTGACCCCTGTGGGGGACCCACACCGGTACAGCTCATCTGTGAAGGACTGTACCCCACGGAGGAGTGACTCACGGGATAGCAGTTTGGGAAGAACTGTTGCCTGAGGGATGGACTCACACCAAAGAGGTCCATCAAGGACCATGGGAGGGACCCCACAGGAACAGGGGAAGGACTCCTCTCCCTGAGCAGCGGCAGAAACAACAACTGACTGTAACCCCCATTCCCCATCTCCCTGCACCGCTAGGGGGGGAGGAGGGAAAACATGGAAGGAAGGAGGGATGGGGGGAAGGTGTTTTTAAGATTGTTTTATTTCTCACTCTTTCGCTCTTATCCTGTTAGTAATAAATTTAATTAATATCCCCACTTTGAGTCTGGCTTGCCCATGAAAGTAATCGGTAAGTGACCTCTCCCAGCTCCCATCTCAACTCATGAATTCTTACCTGTTGGGTTTTTTTCTCTCCTCTGTCCAGTTGCAGAGGGAGAGTGAGAAAGTTGCTTTAGTGGGTACCTGGCATCCAGCCAGGCTCAACCCCCTACAGTAAGTAAAAAAACCAACAGCAAACATGTATTTTGATTTTCCCAACAGTGAAAAGTTTATAGAGCCATTATTGATATAAAAATCAACCTCAGATGTCCGTAGAGGTGACTAAACACTCCCCCTCCCTCCACGCTGTACGTACAAAACTGTTCTTTTCAGTTAACAACATAGAAAAAGTTATGTAGCGTAACTTTTTCCCCTCAACCTCTACAGCATAAAAATTTGAATAAATAAATCCATATTTTCCTCTAATACAAACTAGATGCTATAACATCAGCATTTTCTCTGCGTCAGCCTAAGCCAGTGATCTGGATCTAACCCAGCTGTCTGTAAAAAAAACAGAAAACAGAAAATATAAGGCAGAGAATTACTGGCTGTTTCCCACTGAGGTTTGAAAATAGTATGGCAACATACACTGTGTTTTGAAGAGATTCATCTATACTTTACCACAAGTAGCTTGCAATTTTGAAGTCCTACTGAATACAAGCTACGCTTACCATATTGAAAAATAACAGATGTACATTGCAGAGCTTTGTTTTTCCAGTGGATTTTTTTATTGGACTTAATGGACTGTGAATATTGCAATTTGTCTGTCTGAGCACATATTGCCATTCCTGTTTCTCAAGTTCCAGCACAAATTTTCTAGAATAAATCCCAAATGCTGCATATTAGCACAGATTTAAATGGTCCAGCTTCACAACTACTGACCACTGACCAGTTATGGAAACAGCCTTCACATTTGCCAGGGCTACTTGTCCGCTGACACTCATTCTGCTCAAACACAGGCACTACACAGACGTTAATAACGAGACAGAATCTCACCCTGATGCACAGAAAACAGATTCTGAAGGGATTATTCAACCAATGGAAAATTAGTTTTTCCTAGTTCAATCTGCATGCCCTCCCCCACCCATCCACTGCAGAGTTTAGAGTTGACATCTCCACTCAGACGTATTCTCCAATCAAAGTCCGGAGAATTTCAGTGGATGACTCCTGCTAATGTTCCCATAAAGTAAGCGTTCCCATCTCTCTGTCCTGGCAGCATTGAGTTTCTCTAACTTTCTGAAACACCCATTTTGCCAGAAGCTTTATCTCAGGCAAGCAAGAGGTTTTTAGATGATCTAACAAACTGCTCTATTTAGATCACATAAAAAAAGGATAAGTATAAAGAGCCAATGGGGCTCCCCATGAAGAGAAGCAGTGAGCCTTGCAGTCTGTACACAAATGCATTATGGCATATTTTGAAACTCATGTCACTCTCCTTCAACCTTTTGTGCTTAATTTTCCATAGTGGAAAGTGGCAGGCCATTAGCAGCACCCTCATGTGAATTGCTAACTCATCCTGAATGAAACCTGGAGGTTTGCTGCCTGCCACAGCCATGCTGCCAGTCACCGGGCTGTACCGCAGGGACTGATGTGACAAGGGGACGTATTTTATGTAGCCCACACGTAAAATGATGGAGCTCTTGGAAAGCACTTGAGGAATTCTCCCCTGTAGCAAGTCCTTATCTTTTTTAACAGGACAAGAAGTGACACCTGATTAAAGACGCAAGCTCAGACACTGATCTCTGTCTTTGCAGATTGCTACACCAAGGCCACCCGAGTTATGTGTGGTCTTGTATGGAGATCAGTGTAGCTACTGCTGCTCTGAAGTATCTTTTTTTTTTTCCTAAGTCCTATTTTCAAAAACAGGAACTGAAATTGGAATTTCTAAACCTGAATTTGAAGCATCTGCTTTTGGGAACACAAGCACCTATTTCCCACTTAGAAACAAATCAGTAAGTCAGAGTGCAAAGAAAACAAATTTAGCACGCTGAAAAGTATGAACAATTACTTGAAGACAGCAAACACATCCTCATTTTTGAGCATATCAACAGCATCCTGATTATTTTGGGATACATTAGCAAGGAACAGCTGCATCTCTGAAACTAGGAAGCCTTAACTTCCTGTTGGAGCTTTATGAAAAATAAAGGATGCCACTGGAAATACACTTATGGAGTTATCTGTGATGGGTAATAGGGAATGGTTTCAATGTTGGAATATGGTGACACCTCTGAAAGTAAGAGAGAAAAGAAAAGCATGTGGTTCACAAAAGAAGGTAGAATATACACTCTACGGCTTCTTGCAGAGACTTTCCTCTGTGTGGTGTTGCATGGCTGTATTGCATCAGGAGCTGAAGGGTTGTGATAAAAAGAAGAAGCAGACAGACAGATTGTAGGATCTGGGTGAATAGAGGGGGTTCTGGGGAAGGGCAGGTAGGGACATAGCATAGGTTAATTAGCTGGAAACGCCAGCAGGCTCTGGGTGAAAAAGCGTTAGAACCAAAAATTGCCTTACTCGATGTTACTGGGAGAGCTGGCAAGACAAATGGCTACATTAGCATTTTGGGTGACAGACTGAAAAAAACTTGTATTATTATTGTCCTCTCAGAGGCTTCTCTGATTTTTAACGTTTTTCATGCTTGTGGCTTGGCATCTGTCTTGAGGAAATAAACCCTCTGAGCTGCACACCAGCATTCTCAGAAGTGGGCTGTTAAGGAGGAAATGACCCAAACCATAATTTTCATAATTGCCTGAAGGACTTACAGAGTCAAACTTTACCCAGCTTTGGGAGGAACACATAGATCTAGGTCTCACAGCCACTTCTTGCAGCTCTTAAACCCCTCTGTAACAACCCCTCCTGGGCCACAGAGCAGTCACTATGAAGGATAGACAAGAAGGGACAGGAGCTGTGCTTCAAGGGCAGAAGGTGGGTTGCATAGCACCTGCCTGACTCTTTCACTCTCAGGACTGGACTCCTGTAGTGAGACTGTTATCTTTCTGCTGTCAAAATTCTTGCTAAATTCTGTTGCCTGATAACTGCTTTAAAAAGGCCAAATAGCCTTTAAATTTACATAAGCAGGATGTAACTCAGAGTACAGCAAGGAAAAGGCAGCTCTCTGTTGTCTCCCCATAGGTAAAAGCCCAAACTTCCCCCAGTAGCAGCATGCTGGTAGCTACAGGGAGATGGGAGCCAGGCACTGCTGGGAGAGGGCAGGGAATAATGGATGGGCATCCAGGTGGAGAGTCAGCACCCAAGCAAAATCATCTTTTCCCTTATGGTAACAGTACTGCCATGGGAAATTGCCATTCTTTGAGAATTACAGCGATTCATTCCCAGAGGAAAGGCATTATTCTCAATATAATTCAACAGATTATTATAAATGATGGATGAAAGATGAAGCTTCTTGTTGCAGAGCAATGAGAAAAATACTGGTAGGAAGAGTGGTTGTCTTGTCCCCAACCAGCTCAAGATCTCAGTGGCTTTTAACCACTGAGAACTAAGAAGAATGTAATCTACTGTACTAGTCAGAACAGCACCAAAAACAGTCTTTCACATCCTTGTTTTTTCCATAAATTCTCAGAAATATCCTTCTTATGTGCCGTGCTATAATTTTGAGAAAACTATACTGTTCTTTCAATGTTTTACATCGACTTATATCCAAAATATAGCTCAGTCTTACTCAAATAATCTAGAAAAATGCTTCATACATTATGCATAAGTTCTTCCACAAAGCTCTTGATACAGATTATAGAGAAACAAGATATACTGTCATCAGTGTTTTCAGTGTTGAAAGTTTTTATAACAGTGAATGATTAAATAACTTCATAGTAAAACAAACTCTAGGTTTTCTTGAGGAAACTCTTTCCTAAACTTCTCTTGCTAGACAAGACAAAGATTGGAGTTCTCAGTAATGAAAAACATGTTGCTGTACCAAACAGCAGAGGAAACACAGACATAGCTTACTGCAGCTCTCCAGATCAGGAAATTTCTGGAAAAGGCATTCAATAGAGACCAGGGACAATAGGGACCAGTACCTTGCTAAGAATGTTATATTTCAACATTTTTTAAACACCACTTTTATGATCCCAGTCAACTCTGAACTTGTGCGAAATCTGCTGATCCAGATGAATCCCTGGAAGTCTCTGAGGCCTGACAGGATTCATCTAATAATACTCAAAGAGCTGACTGAGTCATCACAAGGCCTCTCTCAATGATTTTTGAACAGTCCTGGGAACCTTGAGAGGTCCCAGTTTTCAAAAAGAGTAGGAAGGATGACCTTGGAAACTACAGGCCTGTCAGTGTAATTTCAGTGCCTGGTAAAGTTACAGAGAAGATAATTCTGGGAGGTATTGACAAACACCTGAAGGACAACACAGCCATTGGTCACAGCCACCATGACTTCATGGGGGGAAAGTCCTGCTTATCAAACCTGATTTCCTTTTACAACAAGGTAACCCACCTAGTTGATGTAATCTTTCTGGATTTCAGTAAAGCTTTTGATACTGCCTCTCACAGTATCCTTCTGGATAAAATGTCCAGCACGCAGCTGGATACACACGTCAGCTGGTCAGCAGCTGCCTCACAGCTTGGGCATGAAGAGTTACAGTGAATGGAGTAACATCAGACTGGCAACTGGTCACTAGTGGAGTTCCACAGAGCTCCATCCTCAGCCCAGTTGTCTTCAACATCTTCATAATGACTTGGATGCAGAACTCAAAGGTATATTTAATAAGTTTGCCAATGACACTAACTCAGAGGGAGCTGTTGACTCCCTCAAAGGCAGAGAGGCCCTGCAGAGAGACACAGACAAATTAGAGAGCTGGGCAATCACCAACCCTGTGAAGGCCAACAAGGGAAAGTGATAGATTCTTCACCTTACCAGAGAAAGGAATTTGAAATTTTTCCAGCTCATTAATAAGCTGGTGATCAACTTCCAGGTCACAACAGAACCTTGTGGCACAGGGCAGAGACCTCTTTGTTGTAATGAGGTGCCCAATATATTGATTTTGCCTTTTCAAAGCCACAGAGAGTAATTTTCTCCTTTCCTGTAGAGGGATTGGTACCTCAGCTCAGAGCCATTGATATTCATCCCTCAGCTGCAGAAGCAAACTCAGATTTCGGGCTTTCTGGAAACATGGAGAAGCTGCTTTGTGAATAAGCCTTTGGGACTTCTCTACATTTCATCCTCTCCCTGCTTTTCTAAATACCTAAGCCCGGAACTCAGCTGTCAGCACTGCTCCAGCATGATACTAATGGTCTGAAAAGTCACACCTTAATGCACCATTTTAATGTTTATCTAAAATTTTAGACAGACTAATTATCTAACTTTCAGACTGAAAGGTCTGAAAGCGTTGAAAAGCACATCAACACAGGTAACCGTGAGAAAATGTGTTTTGCAGAGAGATGACTACAGCACATCCGTGGGAGACAAAAGCTGAGAACTCTGAGCATTGTGAAGAGCTGTAAGCAGGGAAAGTGCCATATCTGCTGAAAGGAACTTATGTAATGCACAGAGCTAGGTAGCATGAGGAAAAGTGCTTCAACTTTTTCCTCTCAGAGAGGTCAGCATCTTGACAGGAGGGACTATTGCTTCCCAATCCAGTCTCAGCAGCTTTTTCCCACTCCTGCAGGGTAGTCTCCTTCCTTCTTTCAGAGGCCAGCATCCATCTAATCCTCTTAATTTCTGGTTGAGCAGCTTATTTTCCCACTTCTGCAAGCAGCATCTCTTTTTCTGCAGCCTCAGCAATTCCATAAACATTAAGGGATAGGGCCTGGAGGTGTGTTAAAGAGCTTTGTCTACTGCCTGGATATCCATTTGCAGTTCTGTAGGAGGGCAGCTAAGGAAGATTTTCCAGAGCTGTTCAGCCCTCTCCCTGAGGAAGTGCCATTTTTAGGCCTGTCACCAGGGATAAGAAGAGGCAACTTCTTTGTAAACAGAGTTCACAAAACATACACTGCCAAAGACTTCCACCAGCACTTCCCACAACAAACATACCATTTAGGGCTCAAGCTACAAAGATGACATTCATGACTTTGTATTTTGACATTTAAAGCAGGGATTTTAAAGTCCTGCAATTTGAAGGGGCAAAACAACAAAAACCCAATCTTCTGCATTATCTTGACCTGAATAGTTTTGTCTTCTGACATTGAGAGACAATTGCATTCTGAAAATAGATTTCTATGCCTTAACATAATTGGCAGCTTTCTGAATATTTGATGCTTCATTTCTGAAAAACTATGACAGCCTCATCACGTAGTTTAGTCTATAACCCTGGCAATTCCAAGTTTCATTTTTAGTATAATTTTTGTCTAGGGTGCATTGGTAAGGAAGCTGAGTGGGGTTAAATGCACAGGACTGTTAGGCCTCAGATTCCAGGATGTTTCATCCCCACACCATGAGAGACTTGGACTTTTTATGTCCATCAGCAGAAACAGTTTTCTCCAGTCTTCTGGGATTAAAACATTCCTTTGCACATTTGGGAATGCTTGTTCCTTATCTGCTTTGTTGTCATTTTGGGACCCAACTTTCTGCAAATTATATTTTTTTGAAGAGCCTGCAATTCTGTCTCTAAAATGTATGTAGTCACAGAGGTCCCTTTTTGTTAAAGCTTAGAGTGAAAGTTTTAAAAACAACCCAAGACATGTAACCAAATGAAATTAGAATTCTGTACCATTGAATAAAATGTACTTCAGCTCTGTGAAGAAGCTTAGAGAGGGAGAAGATCTGATAGTTGCATAAGGATGCAATTCACGAGTGCACAAACCAGAAAATTGAAGAAAAGCGCATTAAAAGATGTTTACTGGAAATTGAAAGAGAGGAGGAAAATACCTCTGTACATTGCATATCACTTCCATTAGGCAGGAGGAAGAATGACTTATTCCCATTCTCATGTCAAGCAGCACAACTGCAGAGAGTGACACCACCACTTTCCTGAATAGTTTTTCTGCTAAATAATGGTACCCAAAGCAGAGAACCATTGAAAAGAGTAGGAAAATGATCACAGCAAGAAATGAACCCAGCCCCTACAGTGGATCAAATCTGATTATCATGAGGACACATCACCATTCTTCCCCCCCCCCTCAACTGATTCAGCAGATCAGAAGGGAAATGCTTTGGGAACTGTAAGGAAAAACTGTTTATATAAGAATTACTGACAAAGAAAAAAAAAAAAAAATTTAAATTTTTCACAGTATGTTTGGTCTGTAAACCAAGACCATTTCTGCCATAGATGGTGAATCAGGAAAGTAAGCTACTCCTTCAAGCTCCTCCTCTTTCCTCCCTTGCCTGGTAGAATTAAGCTTGCCACAAGCAGACATTAATCTGGAGAGAACTAGACATTCCTCCAATGGCAATAACTAGTTACAACTGCAAGAAAACAATCTCGATAAGTTCCACTTCTGTTCAGTGGCAGGGCTGGCTGCAAGGGAAGACAGTAGGCTGTCTAACCAGTGCCTTCAATTACCCACTCAAAGGCCTCTTTTTACAGGAATTGCAAAGAAAGAAAATAATGCAAATAACAAAACCCCAAAACACCCAGTGAGAGTTGCCTTATTCTTTTGAGTGGTGGTTTGTTTTTTCCCCAAAAGCAGTGTATCTAGGACTGTCATCTTACTTATCAATCCATCAGCATTTTTCACCACACTAAATCCTGGCACAAGCATTTTCCTGAGCTTTCAGATGGCAAGTCAGAGATCTGGCCTGTGTGAGGGGATTTCTTCTCCCTCTGCTGGGGTTATCCTATGACTACCACAAATCCTCAAAAATTCCCGGATACCAGACAGCATCATGCTCAGAGCTGCAGCAACCTCCCAGCTCTCAGGCATCCCAGCTGTGCCTTGCTTTGACAGCAGCTCAAATACTGATCCCTGGAATAGCAACCACTGACAACAGTTTGCATAGGGCAGTACACAGATGTCCATGAATTCTTCCAGAATTATCATGCCAAATCTTACACCCCATTCTGGCTTTGACACAGGATTTAAGCTAACATTTCAATGCCTACACAGTCCCCAAAAAGAGCTTAGCTCCTGGAACCCACATGCAGGGTCTCATAAGATCAAATGCTGCACCTCAAAACTGTTTTCTTCCTCTTGCCACAGGGACTGTTTAGATGGCAACATCACGTATCTTCCTTTTTCAAGTGGTACAGCAGTCAGGCCAAGCTTTCTTCTTGGGCCCAACCACGAAGAGGATGAAAAATGTTCCTGAATGCTATAAAGCAAATATTGTCAGGAAGTGGAAAGTGGTTTCTGTGCTTGAAATGGGCAGTTCAAGAAGAAAGGAAATATTATCCATTTGTGGTGTTTTCCACAACCACAGGGCTTTCCTTTTGTGACCACATTTTTCTCCCATTACTTACCTAATTTGCCAGAAATTAATATGGAACTTGTTCATCCCCTGGAAGGAAAAGCATTATGCTGCTGGGATGAAAGGCTCCAGAGATACTGCTGGATTACGAGCTGCAATGTGTTTAAGGAAGAGAAGGCCATCATGTACTCATGACATGTAGCCTTTCTGTGAAATTAGTCCCTAACCCAAGAGGGATCAGAGGTCTCTTTGATGGGATGGCAACCAGATTGCAGAGTATGTAACAAAACCAACCAAACATCTTTTGCACATCAAACAGAAGTCAGGTCATCTGCCTTAGGCCAATATACTGATACCATGTACTGTTAGGTATGCCAGATGCCAAGAAAAGAGACCTAGCAATAATTCCTCTTTACTGGAATAACTGTATATAGGGATGCAAGGCAGGAAACTGCAGAAGCACATTAGTGTTTGTCATGGGTTTTCTTTGTGCTGTTAGAATGTTGAAATTTGTTCTTTTTCCCTGCCTGGTTTTGGGGGAGGGAAAACTGCTTGGATCGTTTTGTTTCCCAAGCAACTAATGTCTCACAATTAAGAC
>JAWWES010000115.1:91609170-91638053 GCA_035583135.1 Lophotriccus pileatus
TTTGCCAATACTTATAAACCTTTTAATAAAAGGATTGTTATTCCTACTCGGATATAATTTTGGTCTCTTTTCCCACATTATTCCTCGATCGGAGTCCATTAATTTCGGATTTGTAATTGCTTAGGGGGAGGAGTTTTTGGGTTCCCCCTGTGCTCTAGTCTCAACAAAACGCTTGTGTACCACTCAAACGAAGACAGTGTTCTAGTTCAGATGAAAAGGATATGCTTTTAAAATAAGCTTTGAATTTACCTCCACATATGTTCTCTATTGTGTCATCAAGCAGCGTCAAACCCCAAAAAGAAGATTCCTCACAAATTAACTGGGAGATACATTCCCAGAGCACCCCAACACACTGCAGCCTCAGGTGGACATTAGTCCATAGGAACAGAGCACAGCACATCTGAAGCAAAAGAAAAATCCTAAAGTGTGTGTAGCTCCAACTACTTTACAATAAAGAGATTTGCTTGCCTACAGTATCTTCTAATATAGAAATTGTCAGGACAACAAGTTGATCCCATGGAGTTCCCTTCTACATATCTCTTACCAGAGTTGTATCTAGAGCCTTTGAAGTGAGAGAAATTGAGAAGATTAAAGGAAAGCCACTTAATCTTGAAGTCAAATTTGCCTTCCACACAACTCTATCACTGTTGAGGACAGAAAAAGATCTCTAATCAACAAACATAAGTCTACTAGTTAAAACAGCTATTTATTCTTCAGGCTCCTAAGGGGACACTCCTATCATCTATATCTGTTCCAAATGGCTATAGCTGCGTTCTCTAATGCCAGAGCCTAACAGAAGACTTTGTCTTTTCTTACATAAAAGGATACCATCAAAATCCATGGCAAAAAAAATGTTTCAGGGAAAAAAAAAGAAAAACAAAAAACCTCCAAAAACAAAACGACCAAACCCCCCCCTTGAACAATTCACATCACACTTGACACAAACCTCCAGCTAAACTGAGCTTCTGCCACCAACTGATTAGCAACTCTGATGACCAGAGGTGTCTAGGGGACAAGGAGTGGTTCACTGGCCTTTCAGCCAGATTTAAGCCCTGTAAAGAATGCTTCTGGGATCAACCCTCCACATGCGTGACAGATATTGTACTACCTCTCCTACTAGTCAATGCTTGTTTTGACCACAGAAACAGAGAAAGCTCCCCACAGTGTTTCTAGATTAACACACCTGTTTTCAACTTTCATTCTTTTTAGTACAACTATAATTCATGGAGAAAAAACAACACAGCATCACACCTGACTCCAAATCCCTCTATAAACAGGGCATTTGCACAGGCTGTTTTGTATAGGTGATTACATTACATGACTGTCAAAGTAATTTTTAGTAGCTATTATTTTATAATCTACCTGTAATACCCAACATAGAGGATGGTGAGGAAACTGACACAGTGTTGTAAGAAACTGCAAACGGTTTCATGACGAACTTACCCTGTGCTTCATGAGAAGTTCTAAGATGTCAAATCCTATGGAAGTACAAAGGAAGAAACAAGACCTACTTCCAGCTACTGAGTGCAGTCTTTCTACAGGAAGAGTTCCTCTAAGCCATGCCCTTCAAGGCAAAGTCAGGCTTGCAATTCATGCAAGTGAACTGCTTTAGAAGAAACTACAAAGATCTATCTCATTTCTAAAAGTAAACCCATTCATGGACTAATCCCATAACTAAATTGCAGGAGTCCCTAACTCTTGAAAGAACAGCTGATCAAGATCAAATAGCTTTTCCAATTTGAACACAAAAGGGTGTGAGGTTGTGGCCTTTTCATTACAGGCTGAGAGGAGCAGATCAGAGTATAGCATATTTTCTTTCATCTCCACACTTATGCAAATGTGTACATAGAATCATAGAATCACAGAATTGTTTAGGTTGGAAAAGACCTTGAAGGTCATCGATGTCCAACTGTTAACCAAGCACTCTGGTCCCCAAGTGTCATATCAACACATGTTTTCAGTAACTCCAGGGATGGTAACGCATGCACTTTTCTGGGCAGCCTCTTCCAGTACTTGACAACACCTTCAGTGAAGAAGTTTTGCTTATTTATCCGATCTAAACCATCACTGGTGCAACTTGAGGCCATTTCCTATTTCACTGTAACTTGGGAAAAGGGACCAACCCTCACCCATCTACAACCTCCTTTCAGGCAGTTGTAGATGACAATAAGGTCTCCCCCACAGCCTGCTTTTTATCTGGACTAAATGACTCCAGTGCCCTCAGCTGTTCCTCAGAAAACTTGTGCTCCAGACCCTTCACCATCTTAACTGATAAGTACACCACCTATAAAAGTCCATATAAACTGATTTTTCATTAGTGTCTACTGAATTTATTTCAACTCAAGAAAGCAAGCAGCACTATGAAAGGACTCAGATATTTCAATTTTTATTGCTAATCACTTGCCCTTGCAATGTTTCATAACTATTCATAACTAGGGCAAATTGAACATTGTTTACATGAACATTATATTAATGTGCTGTAGTGTGATACACAGTCACATCACGTAAGTTTCAAATACCCAGCTTCGTTTTATCGCCGTCCAAATCTACTCTTCAATGCTTTCAAAGTTTTCTTCATGATTGGTGCAATTTCTTCAACAGCAACAAAACAAAGAGACCAGTCAGGATTACAGTGGTAATAATAACAAATGGTATTAGCATAATATTAAGCATATATTAATAAGGCAGCTTAAAAGAACTAAGTTAATAATCTTAAGAAATTTCATTTACTTTTGATAGGCTTCTTTCCATCTTGAATCATGACACCTGAGCTAGAACTTCCAATGTTGCCAGCAGGAATCAGATTTGATGATGTGTTATTTCTGTCCCTGCTTTCTAGAATCCTTGTTCTTTTGGAAAAAGTAAAAAAAAAAAAAAGTTAGTATTTGATATCAAGCTACTATTCGTACTACTACTGTGGGTCATTTGGGGAAAAAAAACAAAACCCTGATCAAGCACATTTAAGAGACTTTCTCTATTTCAAAATCATAAGATAATTCAGGTTAAAAGGGGTCACAGGTTGTCATCTTGTCCATTTTCATTCTTGCATAAATTTGAGATTTTTAATATTTTATTTAAAATTAATTATCAAAGTTTGTGACAGATCAAAACGGTCAGCAATGCCACTGTGATTCATAATGCCCTGTGCTCTAGTTTGTACTCTGTGTTTATTTTCCTCTGTGAACACAGCTGAACTGCTAACTAGCTCTCTGACAGAAAATAAGAGCAAACTTAAAAAAAAAGCTTGTGTAAGAATAAGTAACTAGGAAAAGGCACAATAATAAGGCAATAAAAGACCCTAAATATCCAATTAATAGGACAAGGCCTGAGGCAGATTCTTATACCTCCTGCTAAAGACAGTTAAACCAACACAGCAATCACATGTCAGCATGATGTCACTGATCTGGACAGCCTTGTCCACCTCAGAGCCAGTCCTGACATCTGCTGCCAGTGCTCACATAACACTGTGCACTGAACTGAGAACAGCAGCCTGCTGGGGATCTGCATGTCTGTCTCGGGACCTTCTTAGCTCCTGCAAGACCAGCTTCTTAAGTGAAAATTTCAGCTGTACAAATTCTGCAGCTTACAAAACTGACAGCTCAAAGCAATGAAGTTTAACTCATCGTGCCTAAACAAACCCTTGTTCCTCATGAAGGCAAAGCAACGACCCTCTTACGGCTTCTTTCACACAACACCAGTTCTTCCCAATTTATCATGCCTGAGGAAAAAAAGTCTTGAAGGGCTTGGAGTATGTCATTCAGCTACTGGCCCAGTGATTACTGGAGCAGAAAGGACGTGTACATTACTGTACTTGAAACACCTAAACTGGAAGGCTGGTCTGTCACAACACAGAAAACTCCCACAGAGCAACTGAAAGCCTAACCTGAAGTGCCTTAAGGTACTGCCTCGGTGGGGGACTGTCTTTCCATTGAAAACAACAACAGTATGAAAAGAACCTCCTGGATCTCATCAGCTAAGGGTGCACTTATGAAAAGACGCCTGGTAAAAAAGCTGACTTTAAGAAATTGCTACATCCAGGCTGTCATTCCTGCCCCATACCACCACCATCTTGAGCAGTAAGTCAAGGCTGTTCAACTAAGTTTCTGAAATTCAGAGGGGAAAAAAAAAAGGAAAGAAAACACACCAAACAAATAAACAAAAAAAAATCCCCAGTATTAAAAGTTCCTGATGTTCACTCTGGTCAGCTGAATTACTAGAAGCAGCTGACTGGGATTTTATCAAAGCAGAAGAACATTTGAGGCTACTAGGCAGGTTTTATAAACCCAAAACATCAACAATGGAATCTCCCCAGGATGTCAAGTGGCTTTAGTGTGATCTGGACAAAAAAAAAAACACCTTCCACTCACACTCTAGCTGGGAGGGTGAATTCACAACTAGCACTTTAAAGAAATGTGGGATGGCAATGCGCACAGGGCACAGAAGCACATGCAACTTACTTAAAAGGCAAGTTAGTTTCTAGCCACCAGCCACTTAAAAAAAGGAAAATAAATAGAGATATTTTTAGAACTCTTAAATTATTTTGCAAGCAAGCTTTTGAACTGACAAAGACACTCAAATTAAAAGCATTGTACATAACGCTTACTTGTACTTCCGTATGGGATGAAACGGGGTGACAGGTCCTGCTGTCCCATTGATTTCTTGCTGTCGGCGAATATTCCTGGGTGGTTTTGCTGCACTGGTCACATAAGCCAGTTTTACTTGCCTGCCTAATACAGAAGCAAGAAGCAGAGGATATGTGACTTTTTATGCCTTTTATATCCAAAGCTCTTTGCGTTGTTGTTTAGAATCCTCAGTCTAACCAGCAAGGTAAGATTTGTCTAATGCATAATACTTGCAGCATACAGCGAAATACTGTACTAATGCATGCATTTAGTTTTTCAGCAACTTTTAAATTAAGAATAGTGTTTTTTCTTGATGACTTCACCTAGAAGTTCAGCATTAGTGCTCCCGGCAAACAAATCACTAAACCCTACATATTGTCAAGAACAACAGAAGAGACTGGGTTTTATAAGTGGAAGAGCTAACCAGATTTTACCTTTTGGTTTCTCAGACTGAGCTGAAAGGATATTTTTTGTAAGCATCTTCAGTTTTTCTTCTCTCTGATTAAACAGTCTCAAGTACATTTCACGCCAAGACTCATACTCCAGGAGGCTCTCATTTTTAAAGTCTCTCTGGCAGTGTTTCTTCCACAAGTGGTCAGAATCCTTTATAAATCTCTAATTTGAACACAAGATATCTTAAATCAAGATTTAAAAACATTTTCAAGAGTACCAATTAGCTGAGCCTGCAGACGTAGCCCAAACCCTTGGTGGAGAAAGGTGCAGAACAAACCCCATCACACATGCCGTCACCGGTACCCACAATGTGAAGTGGGGCAGATACTGACTTCATGCAGAGATACTGACTTCAGCCTAGAAATCCCACAGCTTCAAACAGCAGAGCCCTACACTGGAGTCAGTAAGCCATGATTACAGGCTAAACTAGTGTTTACAGCACAGGCTCAGGCCACTCCAGCTCTCCACTTGAAGCACACAGAGAAAAGGCTAACTTGCACTACGAAGGGCTACATACTCAGAACCTCTGTGTCCACATGATCGCAAGTTGAAGTCCCAATAGCATGCATACTAAATCTACCACAGACATGAAATTTCACCCCAGCTACTTCTTGAATGGTACGCTTTACAACCTTAATAGTTCGTAACTTGAACACAGTTGGTTCTATAACGACTTTCCCACCTATTTCAGTGGCAAATACTCTGATCATCTTTTTTTTCTTTCTTATTTTTGGAAACAAAAATAGTTTTCTATACACAGTCTTTTACTTAGTCACCAGGAATAATTCTCCCAAATGTTTTAAATCCGGACACTTGAGAAAGTGAGTCTTGATAATGATAGCTTAATTCAAAGAAATTAGTATGCAAGACAGAAACCCAGTGCAACCCGCAGAGTTGTGGAACTCTGTAGCTTCCTGAATTTAGCAAGGCAGAATTTACCAGATTACATTCCTCTATTCGAAACAATTGCTGTGGTGTGCAACGTGTTAGCACAGGTTCAAGAATTTCAAAGGGCACACCTCCTACTTCTTGTAGCACTACAAAAAAGTAGGTAAGGTACTTTCAGTATCTTACTTAATTTACTCAGTGAGTAACACCACTCAAACAGTTAGAAATAAAAATACAAAAATACAAAAATATTTAGAAATCAGCAGTTCCACACTGACTAATAGTTATACTTGAGGATGCATAAAGAATCTTCAAATAGTCATTTCCCCATCTTTACTGATGTGTATCATTTCCCCCTCTGCCTATGCATAGAAGAAAAGAATGTCTAATTTTTCTAATTTATGTAAACAAACATCTTGGGTTGGGGGGAACAGCAGACTTTTTGACTTAAAATGTAAAGTCCTATAAATTATAAGTAAAATTGGAGCTGGAAAAATTGTAAGCTTTCAAAAAAACCCAAAAAACAAACCCTACATTTTAGCACAAATGTCAATCCCTTTTTAAGTTCCTTTCAGCCTGCTCTCAGTCACTGTTTGTAGGGCAGGACAATATATTTTAGTAGGCCTGTTGTTGGCATGGAGAAAGACAATCTGATACACTTTCAGTCACGGCCTGCTACAAATCCCTTAAAGTACTCACAATCAATATTATTTTGAAGCACGCGGATGCACTGCTCATACAGTGTAAGCATCTTTGAAAGACAGACTGTTTTAGAGCCAGAGTAAACTTGCATTTTAGAGTTCACTCTCCGTCCTGTGAATTGAACCGTCTCACTGACTTGCTGAGGTGCTTCCACAGCAGGTGCTACAGAAGCTGCAAGCAAAACATCAGCAGGTTTTACAATGCTTTAAACATTCAGCTCTGAGATGAGCACAGCTGGTAGGACACGTTAACTTTTCTTAAAAGACAAAGTTATTGCATTACAATTTTGGGCCCTTGCACATATATTGCAGAAGTCCACTCACTATCATCTAACACCAAAACAATATGTACACTGCCAGTGAGCTGCACCAAGTCAAACAAGCCATGCATTATTTAGCTCCAATCTGCATGAGCTGTACTTGCACTTGGTTAACAGAGTAACCTATCTATAGCACCTTACTGACCCTCCTAAGTTATCCTAGAGAAGTCAGAAGCTACAATAGCAGCAACATTTCAAGAGGCCAGTGGTATGAAACCACTGAAACCTCAGAAAAACTGCTAGAGAAACCACTGGCACTTTATGTCACCTACCTAGAAAGATGCTAGTGGTTCCCATGCCAAAGTTCCTATACCAAGTGCTTCATATATTTATCTTACCTGAGGTAGTTTCTACTAATTCTCTACATTTCTTTACTCAGCCAGCCATAAGGAAGTCTTTGTAACTCCCTTCAACTTCAACATGATTTTTACAGGTGAGAAAGTGAAGGTGAAGCCCTTCTTTGCTACGGAGAAATGAGCTAACATGAGTTTATTAGAAAAGGAAATAAAGCATCTCTACAGAGAGCTATAAAAACTCATACCATTTCTATTTTGTATACTATTTACCTGTAAAGTCTGCAGCACACGGGAGAAATGAGTTTGAGATGCCTGCCAGAAATTTAGGTAGTGGAGTATTAAGAAGCTCCTGGAGGGATGCCATCTTAGCCTGTGCACAATCAAGGAAACAATGCTTCAGCATTATCAATTTGGGTTTACAGACACTTAAAATAAGCTAAAAAAACCCCAAAAAACAAAAAATACACCATCAAAACCAAACAATCCTTAAGCAAACCCCAAGTTAACTAGGATAACTAAAATTACTTCTTTTCTACACTACAATTTACTGCCAGGATTTTTTTTTCAGTGTACCCTTTCTCAGTCTATATAGTCTGCTTATCAAGACTATACCACAAAAGGAACTTAGTGTGACATCTGCAATTAGTGTCACAGAAAGAGATTAAAGAACAGTAGAGCAGTTAACAGGCTTTCAGATAAATCACTACAGAGGCAAGCGGTGAATGAGACAAAGCTGCAAGATGACAAAAGTAAATCCTAAATGATAAGAAACAGCTTTACACCTGGTCCTATCAAGTCTCCTAAATCATGCCTAAAATATTCACAGATAACCCTGTAAAACTGGATTGAAAGATGCAGCATTCTGTTAAGTGTGGGTCCCTACAAATGTATTATGTGCAGCCTCAAAATTAGGGTCCTTAGATGTCCTCCAATTCAAAGCCAGGCACTTACAGCCCAAAACATGCATTGCCTGAACTTCATTTCAGTATCTTCAATAACTTTTCACGACTGCTTGAATATACATGATTTTTCCTCTAACAGTTTAGGAGTATCATATGCAAGCCTCTACATTAATATTTCTCCATTTGGGACAGAAGATACCACATGCAGATCGCAGATCTTCCACAATAAATAAAGCCTCAAGCTGTCACATCACAGTGAAGATAAAATACTGAAGATACCTCTAATTTCCAGCATGCAAATAGTCTTTATTTAAAATGTCTAATTAATACACATTTTTAGATATACCTTGGCTCAGAGAAGCTACTTAAGCTTCTTCCTTTTCAAGGGACTAACTAGGATAGCTCAGATTAAGAACAGGTATAATCTAGTTTTATATGCAATACTTGGGTTTACCTCAATGCATTTAAGGAAGGTTCAGCTCCACTGCAAACCTTAGTGTTCACTATTAAAGAGCCACATCACCTGACGAAAGGACTGTGCTGTACACAAACAGCTGCTGCAGCCACAAACCAGGCTGGTCAAGAATGGAAGAAGGGGACATCTTTCCACAGGTAAATGCCTTTGCACTTTGTGTGTCAAAAGCAGACTAGCTGATATGAATCAAACACTAGTGCAGTATTTGAAATAATCCTAAAAGTACAAGTCAGTCAATTGCAAATCACCAGTATGCAATAGGTAGTCTCCCCCCCCACGCCCCCCAATTATTGTAATTGATGGTAGTTGCAATAGAGCTGATATATCAGTCATGCAATCTCTTCCTTAAAATAAACAGGGATAAATTTCACTGAAATTAAGTGCGCAAAGCACTTATTTACCTGCAGTTTATCTGCTATTATCTCAACCCTGTAGCAGTTTACCTTTTTACTGGGAGTTTCTGATTGTTCACTCTCACATTTTTTAAAGTCTTCCTCTCCCTCTTCTGCATGAGAAAGTTTTGAGGTCTTCTGTGGTAATGACCTATTCTTCTGTTCACTGCATTTCTTTGACTGTGCACTTGTAGCACCAGCCTTCCTCTTTCTTTTGTTAGTAACTTGATCATAATTAAGATAGGATTCAAAAGACATAGTAGGGGGCTCAAATTCCTCATCACTAGATAATTTGGCTTTGCTTTTTATGACAAGTTTTTGTTTTGGTTTCTTCACACATTTAGGACTTCTCTGTTTGGACTTATCCTTACTAGACTTTTCCTCCAGAGGTGATAAGCCTTTATCAGCTGCAGAGAAATGCCCCTTTTCAGAAACTTTCTTGCTCTCTGTGGAGTTGCTTCTTTTGAACTCATTGTCTTTAGCCTGAGAATTGGTACCCCAGGAAGCATGCTTAGAACCACTGTTGCTACATTCTTCGTTATCACATTTTTTTGTAGACTCAGAATCTGTACTTTGATGGGTCTTTTCACTACAAATACGCTCCTTGTTCAACTCTTTAGAAATGGGAGTGCTGTTGGGACTTCTAAAGGCCTGTACAGATGCTCTGGACTTCTCTGAAGGCTTAATCTCCTTGGAAACGAAAGATTTTGTCTCACATTTTTCTTTTTCAGTATATTTTTTTCCTCCATGACCACTGCAACAACAGAAAAAAACCCACACACCATTGTATATCTGATGCTAAATTTTTAAACAATCTTTGTTCCTATATTAGTAAAACTAAAACCATTAAAATCATATGTCAGTTTTACAAAACCCAGCACTGTGCTCTGCTGTGCTCTTACTTTTCCATTATCAGTACAGAATCCCAGAGAAGCTGCTCTTGGGTCCAGCACTGCTAAATATTGCAACAAGAATTGACAGCAAGACAAGTGGGGAATAGGGACATAATCAGTCAGAAAACATGCCTGGCAGTACTTTTTGCTTAAAACATGTTGGATACCACTTTTCATACAAGTTTCCCTGCATGCTTTAGAACACAGACGTGGTGCTTGAAGTAGCTACGAGACAGAATTTACAACATGCTCTGTAGGTGGTACAGATTACAACAGGTCAGCTCTTATGATTTGCTCTTCACAGGTTCTGGTATTTTGCTTTCCTGTTGTTTGAACAACTTCAGATTTAAAATGCACTATTTAGTCAAACTAAACCATTGGCTTTCTCAACTCAACTGTCTCAAACTGTCGGAGGACTGCAAAGCATCTAAAGCAGAGTGAGCCCGGTCATGGCAGTGGCTGCTTCTTTCAGAGAAGAAACTGCATTTCTTCAGTGTGACTCCTGCAGTCTTAGAAGCCCCTCTCAGTCTACAAGAGCATTAAAAGAAAACTCTCTATACAACAAAAGCACTGGAGAGTTTCCTCCTTTAACCACCACCTCTAGGAAGAATGAGCAAGTTTCCCAATTTACTGAGGAAGTGCACAGCAGTGCCCATCCTTGGTTTAGTCCTGCTTGTCCTTAGCTGGGACCTAAGAACTTGTGCCAGTCAAAAAAACATCTGAAGTCAGAGTGCTGACTGGCTAACCAGTACTAGTAACTTTGACCTTTTCCTCATTTTATAATGGCATCTTAATTTCTCCCACTCAAGTTATGCATCTGTCCTAATGCAGATTTGTCCTTCCAAACACTTTCCCAAGCTTTCTAATCTCTATTTTAAAGTCACAATACACTATAATTAACTTTTAGGAAAAATGCTCACACCTACCTTTTATTTTCTGTAGAAACAAGTTTTTTCCATTGTTTTACCAGAGTTTTAGCTATATTCCCAGCAGTGACATGTTTCCTCAAACTGTTAACTGTTTTGCCTATGCCAGTTTCCTGTGGAAGATAATGCAAGAAAGATGGGCAGAATAAATCACAACTCTCATCCCAAACAAAACCCGTGTTTAGGAAGGCAAATGCCTTTGCCTCTTTGCCTGAATAGTCTAGCTATCCTAAAAATCATATTTTTCTATTATTCTTCAAAGAATTCTCTCACAAACTCCATTTTTTTTGTTCTTCCCAAAACACAGACACATTGCTTATAAAAACTAAAGGCTTCATAGACCAGAGCGATAATATCTAATATAAAATTTGACAGGATGTGGCTTGGATGAGGATAAAAGTCACAAAAATCCTTACTTGGGCTGCCTGCTCTTTAAATGCCAGAAACTAACTTTGAGCTGCTAATAAAAAACAGAAGAGTTAGACAACTGACCTAAAGAATGGTTCACCCTTATTTGCTTTTCAGTCAATGATAACATTGATTAAAAGCAGTTTTACACTGAAATGAAAACAACCCTGATTAGTAAAATGGCCTCTTTATGCTCGAGTCCTTGCTCAGTATTATCATTAACATAATACTGCATTTGTCAAGTTGGATGCCCAGTTTTTAAGAAATGAATCTAACTGAATCATGATATAGAGCCAAAATTCTAAGATGTAACATGTTCACCACCTCTACAGTTGCAGACTCCTGACATTTACACGGTAATTCACTATGGAAGAGTTTAATATATCATTATTTATCACTTACCACTAGAATATCCAGTGATAAATCCAAATCCTGTAGTAGCTTAAGTGTTGTTATGATCTGGAAGGAAACATTAGATTTACTGTTTTAAACAAATACTTGAAATTCTACTCTGTTCTTCTCATCCTCATTCCCTTGTTTAATCCAAAAAGACTCAGTGTTAAAAGAAACACCCAATATGTCCAGGAAAATGTAGGCACTCCTTCACTGCACATCTGGGCTGTACTGACAGTCTGTCCTGTGAACCAGTACAGTTCTGCCAACCCCTCAATTTCAGTAACACCAGAAAATCCAGTAGATAGCTTGAATTTACAACTATAGAGATTACAATAAAGATCAATAATACAGCAGTACGAGGCACACGTATATACCACACTCCTCATGTAGCAGTGACCCTCTTTTGCCACAAAACCAATAGAAAAGCAGCACCAGGCAAAACCGTCACAAAAAAAATCAGCAAGTCTCAAAGTCAGCAGCACTGCTCCATCAGCCCAGGCCAAGAAAGCACAGTAGAGATGGTGGGAGCCCAGACTGAACAAAACAAGGTATTGAAAACATAACTGCAATTTGTACATTAACAAAATGAGCTTAAGCTAGAACAGCTGTTTTCTTTAGCACTGACAAAGTGTACACCTGTTACAAAACTCAACATTTCCATAAAAGAAGGAAAGACTTTTTTCAGGTACAAAAGGCTCATCTTCCTATGAGGATTTTTTAATAACAAAAGTCTAATTTATAACCAGAGTATAAATTTCTACAGCAACATAATCCAATTTTTTGGCAATGGGTATACAGCACCCCAGGGCCTTGCAGCTGACCTTATCTTTCTGTTGTGGTTTAGGCACGTTATTCCCCAATTTAGTGTTCCCACTGAAACACCCCAAACCACATGCACGAAGCTACGTTATGTAGGCAACAGAATTAACGTACAACTGATGTAGCGGCATTTTATAAGGCTTTCACAAAGCCTGCAATACTAGTCAAGTGTTTCAGATCACTGACACTTCTAAACATAACAGCAGTAAAGCAGAGTACCCAGAAACCTTTTAACTTCAGTAACAGCTATATACTAACTTAAATAACCAATGAACTGTCATTTACCATATTAGATATTGCTTATGAAATGGAATTGTAGGAGGTGGAAGAGGTACTAAAAAAATTAGCAGTAAACTTGAAAAAACAATTTCCAATTTGCACTCCAGGGATGTATTTCTCTACTATTGCTCTAAGTTTCATTGTTCCTGTAAGGCCTTAGAAGTGCAATCCCATATGACACTGAATTTCACCGCGTACAGTGGGCTCTATCTACATGCCTGGCATGCAGTTCTGTAAATCATCCACTCTGCAACAGTGCTTCTGAGACTAGAGAAGCTCAGGAAAAATGCTCCACAGCCTGGGAAAATGAGAGAAAAGCTGTAAGGGTAAGACATACACCTAGGACCAGAGGTAACAAATCACTTCTGTCCCAAAAAGTTCAGCTAACTACAAAACAGCAGGATACCTACAAAAAAAGGAAAAAAAAAAAAAAAGGAGACAGAGTAGAAAAAAAAGGAGCTTCCTGACCAAGATTTCAGAATCAGCACAAGGGCCATGTGAAGTTCCGCTTGTCTCCCATTTAGGAGTAAGACACTCCCCAAGAAAAGATAATAATTGCTCACAATGTTAACATAGCTTCCAATGCTTGTGATTATCAGTCAAGTTAGTTCACTCTTTATTTAATTAAAAGAATATATATACCCATTGATTTAATTTATTTTGCAATTAAAAAGGAAGTAACCCACTGCTAACAAGTTATATTGTGCTATATAACATGACTAGATACTCAATCACTGCAAACTACTGGGAATAAATCCCATAGGCCAAAGCAAACCTCTGTGTGGAAGCATACACTGAGATACAAAGAGAATAGAGGTTTTGAGTATTTCCTCTTGATAGGTTTTGGACTAATTCTTAAAGCCAAGTTCATTTCAGAAGAAAACATTCAGGAAGCAGGCAATTACTATTCATACAACTTCAAACCTACAGGCTAAATTACAAAAGTACCTAGATGACAAGCACGTCCAAAAGCAGTCAACACAATTTAATGAAAGACTAAACTTTCAACGTTTGCTAAACCAAAGACCACACTGTTCATTTTGGTTACTTGAAGTGTATATCAGATTTGGAAAATTACAATAAACACTACTATTTCATTAAAACAAAAAAACCCCAGACCAAAACAAAAAGCATTTACCAGACACTCTGACAAGCTTTTTAGAAGTTATACTGATCACTTGAAAGCAGGGAACAGCTCAGGCTGCAGGGAAACCAGCAGCTCTGCATGTACAGGACTACTACAAGGCTCCATTTGCCTTGCTCTGTAACTGGAGAATGTAAACCGTAGCTTCCAGCCAGCCAGTAGGAATCACATGTTCAAGCTCTTGGCATTTAGAATCAAACTTACTTTTAGACACAATCAGAAAATAAGGAAATTTAATTTGTGGCAAGCATCTGTAGCAGCAGAAAAACTTTCTATTTATCCTATTCGCTAGAGAGCTCTGATTTCTCTATCAAAGACTTAAAGCACAAGCTCCAATATCTATCAGGCTTTGGTGAAGGCCACAGAAAGGTATACTGTGAAGCACAAGACATAGAAAAGTTTTTCACCAAAACTAAAATTTGTTAGAAACACAAACTTTGCTGTCATAATACCTATATAGTGTACTATTACAATTATTGCACAAAATAAGGCAAAAAGAAAATAATTTATCTGAAGTCTGTTCTAAGCAGGTCTTTAACAACAAAATGGAAACTGATTGTTGAGGCACCTTGCTCTAACCATCTTTCACCATAGCATTTGTGACCCATCTGGCTCTTCTTATCTCACCGGACTGGATCCAGTAACTTCTTCCCTCAAGTTCTTTCAAATACACGCAATACATATGTAACCCTCCACTGGTTTTCAGACTGTAAAAAAGTATTGAGACTGTGAAGTTTGTAGAAAAATCAAGAAATTACCTTTTTATACAATTCCTGAACTACTCTACATTATGTCTACATACTGACTTAGAAAGAATGATCAAAAACCTTTAGGATTGCTAGTTTTCCAATAAATGACATTCCAAGCAAACCCAAGACACAGATCTTCATGCAGTATAAACAGACAACAAAAGCAGAGCCTTGTGGACAAACACAGCTGGCACACACATACTGGTGTGAGACAAAAGCAAAAGTGACAACAGAAACAAGAGGGAGCAAAAATGAAGGAGAGGAAGGAAAGCAGGCTGGCATTTGGAAAGCAGAGGACAACGGTAACGAGCAATGGGTAAGGAAGCATGTGGGCAAACAATTTTCCAGAGTCAAAACTGAAAGCAAAGTAACAACAACAACAGATCCCAGGTGCACCGGGTTTGATCTTTTCCCACTGCACCATTATTGCTCCATCATCCCTTATACAAGTGTTGCACAGTCTCCTCATTTTTTCTATCTGAGCTTGGAACCTCAGGAAGGATGGGATGATTAACAGTTTCCCAGGCCCTCTGTAATCAGTGGACTGACTAAACATTTCATTACGGTAACTCTTCCTGTTTTCTGTAAATAACATAACCTTGCTAAGCTACCTAAAGATAGCCTTTCCTCCATAAGCCATTGCATTGTACTGCAATTTCATGCTCAACTGGTAATACATCAGAGCTCCAAATCATTTTCTGAGTCAATGCTTTCCAAAATACAGCCTCCTATCCTGAATGACCTATATTCATAGCTCCTAGCTGTGACTTTCCACTGAGCCATGGTAAGGCACGCGTTGCTCAAATGCATGTAGCCTAGCACATGATCAAATTTGGTTCCTAGAACGGACTCTTCATTTGACACAAATTACTTCAGTATGTGTAGCATTTCCCTATAATGCTTGCGGTCTTCTAAATTAAGAAAGATTTGAGTAGCATCATGTCAGGAACAGATGGATAATCAACCTCCAACTCACCCCCCCAAAAAACCCACCACAAACCCACAACCAAAACCACAAATCAACATTGTTTCCTGATGAGGTCTGGACTTATTTTTGGTGAGTGCAACTGAAATCAGTTTTACGTATTACATCAGGTCCACGACACCACTACTGTAATCACCGTTGCACAGAAGCAAGTCAAATGCCTTGAAACTTGCATATATTTATGACAATTACCATCAGCTGAATACAGTTTGAGATAAATTTGGCAGAACGTATCTACACAACGACTCACTGAGTGGCATGGATCATGATACAGATCATGGCACCACCCTTCAGTTCTACATCAGTACATCAGTTAGATCTTAACATCATGCAGCTGCTCAACACATTCCTTTATGACCAGTGTCAATGAGGAACATTTTATTGACTTATATAAACAATAGCATAGTATTTTTTTCCTGTATCTTCATTAGAACCTTGAGCATCATTCAGTACCTATTCTTTGTCAGTTCTCTGAAAACTCACTGAGTAGCTATGAAACTTCACATATTAAGAAGCTTTTGACATGAACAATTGATGTTCTGTGTCTTCTCTGGTTACAATCATATCAAAGACTATTCAGCAATTACTAGAAAGTCCCAAGACAAATATTCTCAGTATGGAACAGAAATATTTGACAAGACCAACGCTTACCTAATACTGATTTGTTATTCTTTCTACACATACCTAGAACTTTCCTCTTTGCCTTTAAAGATGCTAACCACATTTTTATAACTAGATTTTGCTTCTGTTCAGAGTGCATTTCATCTCTGCTATCAGTTTCTCACTTTCCCTACCACTCCTTAAGCCCTTGTTATCCGTAAATATTTCCACTTCACTAAACACAGATTTACCAGGGACAGCAGAAGTGCTGCAGCACCACCACTAGCCACATTTTATGCAGCATCTACTTGCAGTCACGCTGCATAAAAACAGATCATCTCTTCCCTTAACAAAACCAAATCTGCTAGAACTAGTCTCATTTTTCACTGGAGTTGAATGTGTTCTGAAACTTACTCTTTTGGGATTACTTAAAAATTAATTACCTCTAGAATTGCTTCTTTCTTTTGCTTTACTATCTCGTGTTCAGGACAGCACATCAACACCAACCCAATGTACTAAAAAATTCAAATACTATCATATCTAATAATTTCTGTAGCACAGGAAGAAAGCTTAGGTTCATTGAACTGCAAATTAAAACTTCTGAAGAAGCACCAACACAGATATTTGCATTTTAGACAGATATTCTCTACAGCACTGGCAATCAAGTAGATAAACCATTATTGGCTAAAAAAAATCAGTATTTCCTCTAAATGCATAAACACACACTTGAAAAAACCCACACTCTAGGTATGATTAATAGGTAAGCTTTTCAAGTTCATTAGCTACCAAATACAATACAATTTCTACTGCTGCCCTCTGTCTCTAAATACTTCCACAAACTTGTATTAAGTTTTAATGCCTTTGAAACCCATCAAGGCAAACACTGTTGTATTTTCAAAGCGAATATTATATTTTTCAAAGCGAATGTGACCCTCAAAAAACCAACCAAACAAAACCGACCCTAGTCTTTTAATAAACCTTCTTTAGTCGAATGTGATGTATTCATAAAACATTAAAGGCCACTTTGGCACATGCTGCTTTGTTTCCAATTCCTTCGAAGTCCGGCCTGTTGCTCCGAGAATGGTGCGGGTTCTCCTCACCCTGTGCCCCATAGCCTGTGCCGATCCCCCCGTCCGCCTGTGTGCCTTCAGCGTCCCTCTCCGCCTCCAATGTCCGTGTTCCTCCAGGGTGTCCCCCTCTGCCTCTCTGTGCCTCCAGTGCCCAGCACAGCTCCAGTAGCTGCTCTGACCCAGCTCCCCACTGATGTCTGCGGGCTTTAAGTGTGCCTTATCCAGTCCTCGCAGCTACTGAGCAGCCTGGCTGCCCTACAGCAGGTGTGTCATTCCTTCCAGAGATAGGAACAACTTTGTTCTTCTTGCACCGAGAAGAACCACCAGGCAGGTGTGAGAGCCCCCGCTCCTCCTGACGTGCAGCGTTAAAACAAAGCAGAAGCACCCATTTCCCCCAGGAAAAACTCTTAGGAACACCGTGATTAGCAGCCCAGCTGCTGTGTTTTGCTCTCCTGGCCGGGTACCTCGGCGGGCTCGCTGGCCCTTCCCAGCCGCTCCTGCAGCTCCCGCACCCTGCCCGCCACGGCCGCGGGCCCGGCGCTCCGCCCCTCCGCCATGACACCAACTCCTCACGGCTCCGCGCCCGCCGGGCCGCGCCGCCCCGGCCCGCCCTTCTTGTACCGCGCCCGCTCCGCCACAGGCGGCGCCTCCCGGCCGGGCTGCTTACCGGGAGCTCCGGCCCACCTGGCTGTTCGCTACCAGTCTGTCAGCAGTAAGGGTGATGAGCGTGTGCGCTGCTCTGCCGCGTTAGGCGCTATTTGAATACGCAGTGGCACTGAGCAAGCAGGGCTGTAGTTAAGGTGAGCCCGTGGCGGTGAGTCGGGGACATCAGCAGCCTGCCCCAAGACACGACATGGAGCGCCCCGTGCCCTGCCGAGCTGTGTCCATCGGTGCGGCTGCGCTCCCGGGAGCAGCCGGGAGCGGTCAGTGTCAGTGTCGGTCACTTGTCCGTGCACACCTGTGCTGTTACCTGCAGGCGATGACAAGGTCTGTGGCACTCCTGGTGTCTATGCGTGGCTGGGAACCTTCTCTGTGGCACGATGCCTTTTGTAGGGGGTACAACTGTCAAGCCATGATGACATGACTGGCACCCACAGGCACCCACTGCAGTCCTGATTAGACCAAAGAGGACATCCTTTTCTTTTGGTCCTGCCTTATTTACAGCCTGATGACTAATGCTTTTTGCCTTTTTTTTTTTCTTTATTTTTCCCCCTCCCCAGGTGGACTGATCACTTTTGGGCCCTGCATGACTCCCGTCTGGATTATCTACAAAGCGTGTGACAGGGAATCAATCGGTGTTTGGTGCTGTGTGAACTGCGCATCTGAAATGGTATCTCCGCAGTGGAGCTTCCCGGGGCTGAGCATGTGCTTGAAAGACTCCAAGCTGAATGAATCCTTCCTAAAAAATTCTGTGTCTTTGCAGTATTTCCTGGGAAGTTAATGAAGGTGTAATTAAAATAGATACATAGAACACCTTTCACTCTTTAAAGTGGTGTTTGGGGAAAGTGTTAAAAAAGTGTATCCAGTCTGAACTACAGGGGAATTTAAGCAGGCAGAAGTCTGGTATTTGCACGTTAGGGTTACTGCTCTTGCAAAATAGATCTTATTACAGCTTGGCACAGTGTATAGCAGATTCATCAGTGGAGAAACCAAAATAGCTGGTATGGCAATACAGCAGGTAGAGCTCTTAAGTTGGATATGGAAAAAATAAATACAGGTCCTGATGCAAACTGGGTCTCCAGTTCCCATGCTCATCTTTTTACTTTACAGAAATAATTAACTCATCTTCACAATATGGCCTAAAAATAGGCCATTCACAACTAGTTACTCTTCAGTTTTCTGGTCCAAATAGTATGAAATTATTTAGATAAAGAGGCATTTATGGAGAAGAAATCTTCAGAGAAATTCAGCTCACACCAGCATTATGATTAAAGTCTTCGTTGAGAAGGGAAGTTGAGGCTCAGATTGTCATATGTATTATGCAATTGAAGCTGGAATTCCCATATGTTGTTAGAAAGCCTTAATTATCAAATTACTGAGTTTCCTGGGATGAGGAATATAAATAATAAATAATAAATAATTGCTGCCCAATTATTCTGAAAGATCATGATTTCATGACAGTGAAGACGACATTTAAAATCTTAAAAGCTTTCTAGAACAAGAAGAATGTTTCTAGCCCAGATCTAACTGCGGCATTTTTCATATCGCTGTCATAACTGTCAGAGGAAAGAATACCAAGTTTACTCAGTCTTTCTAAACTGCAGCCTCATCATTATGGGGATTTGTTTGCTTGGCATCGATGTGTCACTCCTTTTAGAAGAAGTGGGGTTGCCATACACACAAATATGGCCCCAAAAATTGCTTGGACAATACACGCTTAAAAGCTGTGTTGTGCCATCAGCTCTGCTCCAAGGCTTGCAAACTCTCTTCTCATTGCTAAGGTCTTCTCCATGCTGTGCTGCCACTGCTTAGTGAGTTTCCAAGGAAAGATTGAAACCAGATTCAGGCTTTGTACGAGCTAAAGAGAAGAGCCAGGTGAGAGTTTCAGGGGGTGAATCTTGGTGCGAGAATCTTGGCAGAGCAAAATTAGGCAATGAAGTGGGAGCAAGTGATCGAGTACGGGGGGAGGTCTGAGTGACCCACTGGGTGTGGATGTCTTGCTGAACACTTGATTTCACCCTCTGTGAAATCAAGGCCTATGCATTTGTTTCTAAACAGGAGTCGTTTGTACATTTATTTAGCAGCTTAAAAAGAAAACACACAAAACACATTTCTATTTCTTTTTTGAACAAACTGCAGTTCCCACTGAGATTTAGTATGCTTCCACAGTTATCTCCAGTCTGCATAAGGAGCTTCACTCTTCCTAAAGGCCTTACTGGTGTGATTACTCAGTACCTTCAGATTAGTGCATCTAAAGATATTTTTCATAACTGTTTAACATAGAGAACTAAATATGGGCTTTGAGGGTGTGTGGTATTTAGCTGAGCACACATAAAGTGCTCAGAACAAACAAAACAGTCATGATCTAGAGCTAAGCCTGAGTTTTGTTAACATCTTTAGTTGGCTAAGGTAGATCTGCACATGGCCATGACTGTGACACTTGTGTTCCACCAACAGAGCATGCTGACTTCAAAGAAAAGGCTTTACATTTCCAGAAAGAGTGCAGTAGTGGTTGTGCATGGATTAGAAAAGATGGTTATAATTGCCTTAAGGCCTGTCTTTGCTGATACAAGAGCTTTCCCTATTGTTGATTCTGAATCACACACGTGGAGCAAATAATAACAATTGTTCTTGGTCATTGGGCTGAGAACAAATTTCTTGAAGTGTTTCCACTTTTTTTACCCCTAAAATGTTAAAGCATTGCTACAGACCTGCTACTGCTGCATGGATTGATAGTATTGTCCTTAGTCACTCATAGAGACCAGTTGATTATGAAGAAAGTTAAATAATTTTTCCCCGAAATTCAGTCATACCTAAAAATATGCATCTTGAGAGCCTCAAGATATTGTCAAAAAATCTAGTACCCCCTCTTTCAAGTGAGAAGACAATTAATAACCTGATTGCAAGACTTCAATCAATATAAAAATATTTTATAGTAATTAATTTCTATGCCACTTGAAAGGAAATAAGAAAGACCACGTTATCTTCAAGATATAAGGGAAACAATGTTAAGAATATCTGAAAATTAAAAAGCATATTAAATCCAAGTTTGATTTTTAAAACTATTGTTTTATTTAAATGTGTATATATATGTATAATGTATTATATAATTTATATATAATTTTTATGTACATGTATAATGGATATATATGTATGGTTTACATTACGCAAATGATTTCTGAACCTGGTACTAGTTATTTTTAAAAGATTTTATTGTGTGCTAATTAATGGAAAATGAGAATGACTAGCTCCAAGACCAGCTTGCATGCCACATAATATCCAACTACACTGTCAATTGTCCTCTGAAGACCAAATAGCATACATCCAAAGTTTCAGAATTATGTGAGATGTTTGTTTTGTCAGTTTTAGTACAGTGAGATGTTGACTCATGCCCCACAAGATGGTTATCTCTATACCGTCCAGCTCAAAGCGTGGTCAGTATTTTATGGAAATTAGAAATTAGTTTTGTCTTTTCAGTGAGGATACTTCCCCACTGTTGTGTCTGTTGTTTTTTCAACAGTGAACCATATAAGAATGTTGGAAACACATTTGTAGAGACTAAATAAGACTAGAATTTATTTTACAATGTGCTAGTAATTTTAAAGATATTATATGAAAATTAGAATAATAATTTATTTGCTACATATCATGATAGTGTATTCATTTTGGAGAAGTGTCCCCTTCATTAAAAAACAAACAAACAAAAATACCCAAACACACAAACCTCACTGAAAAATAACAAAAGAAAAAATATATTCTTTCTCTGAAAAATACTGGCTTTCTAGGACATCTTAAAATTTTAAAGATTTATAAAAGTCTTGGCATGAACTGTTAGAAGAGGGAACACTAAATAACTGAGGTTCACTAGTATGAATATATTTGGGAGTGTTGTTTTAGAAATATGCCTGTTCTACCTACAAAATCTAAGTTTTTACAAGTTCTTAAAACTCATGTAGTACAGTGTGAAATATATTCTTTGTGTAAAAATCCTTATAGCTGATCCTTTAAGGCAGAGCTTAAAAAATCTTAAGGATAGTTGTCCATGTAAGGAATTTTATAATTAGATTGAACTGGTAAATTAAAATATATTGAGGTATGTTAAGATGATTATAAGTGTCATCCTACATAGTCAATTAATGTTCTAGTTAGTTGTATTTTTGAGGCAGTAGAAATCTACATGTGAGAAAAAAAAGACATAGTAGGTGGAGACTCCCTTTTTACTAGGAAACACAAGGAAAAGATGGGGGGGATGGGTACAGGTTATTCCTGGGGTGATTATGATTTGACAGAAGAAGAGAATTTTTCACAGTGGGAGCAATCAGTTACTGGAATAATCTCTTCAGGGCAGTAAGTGGTAGATTCCCCAGTGCTGAGCACTTAAGATTCACCTGAGGGGTGTGCTGGGCTATCTTGTCTAGACCATGCTTTTGCCAAGAAAGGTTGACCACACGGTCCTTGGAGTTCCTTCAAACCTGGTACTCCATGATTCTACGAAAATAAGGCTTTGTCCTTAATTTTTCACGGCTGTGGCCCTATTTTTCAAAAGGGAAACTGGTTGTTGCTGCTGGGAGAGCTTGGCTTTACGTCCCTCTCCTTCACTCTCATTTCACACATTTGACTGCCTATGTTCCCTATTCTATTTTTTCATTTTTATCTTGTAACATTTTATAATACCAGCACAGTAATGCAATTTTGTTCAAGATTACAAGTGTTATTTTGCAGCAGTTGTAAAAGCTCATCCAAGCCTGGAGGCAACCAAGTAAACCTGTAAGACTAAGTATTATACAAAGTATAGCCAAGAGGAAGTCTTCCTGTTCTCTGACTTCCACTTCTCCTAATACCCTTTCCTTCCCATGCGGTCACTTGCACCCTTTTTATCTCTCACATGGGATTAAGTTCTCCTGGGATGTGGAGGTTTGGCTTTTTATTATTCGTGAGGTTGACTGGCAAGGAGGTAGAGGTAAAATATTCAGTGTATGGCATAACCCACGAGTTACCTTGTTGAGAGACAGAAGATCGAAGTTGACATCTCTCTGCAAGTGTATCAGGGAATGTGAGCCAGGATCCTTGAAAGCCAAGGCAATTGTTTAGGAAGCAGCAACCTAACTCCTTGCAACAGGACAAAACAGGACATGGCTTTGAGCCCCATCAGCTGGTCTCCTTTCCTCTGCCCAGAATTAAGCACAGAAAACCTAAGAAAGTGGAACTTAAGTGCCACGTTTGCCTTGGCATTTCCTGCTTTTTTTTTTAAGGTTATAGAATAATATGATCGTATAATGGCTTTTCAAAGGACCTTCAAAGATTATCTAGCTCCAACCCCTCTGACATCTTCTGCTAGACCAAATTGCTCAAACTTGAACACTTCCCTTCTAGGGATGGGGCATCCACAGCTTCTCTAGGCAACCTGTGCCAGTGCCTTACCATCCTCATCATAAAAACTATCTTCCTTATATCCAACCTAAACCTGTCCGTCTCCCTAACCATGCTGGCTTTCATTCAAGCTCCCAGCTTTGAGCAGGGGAACACCCTACACTTATCTGAGACAATTACTGCCTGCTGTGGAACTACAGTCTTCACCTTCCCTTCCCTTTCCTCCCCTGTACCTGTGCATTTGCAGGGTCCAGGCTTTTCCTCCTGATTTCCAGTGGCCAGGCAGTCTGGGGAAGCTGAACTCCTGTGGCTGGGCAGAGGCAGGGAGCAAGGCATGGAGAGGAGGGGTCATTTTAAAGAGCACCCGAGCGCAGGCTCCGGTCTCCTTTGCTGACTGTGACAGCAAAGTATCTCACTGGAAACCACAAGCTGGGACTTACCAAGCGGCCTCTGACCTTTCTCTCTCTTTTTTACCCCAATTCCTCGCTTTTTGTGTTTGCATTTTCCAAGGAAGACGTATTTTCACTGACAGCTTCTTGGACAGCTCTGGGACAACATTTTTCTGAGGAGGGTAAGGGTTTTTTAACTCCTCGGTTTGATAGTGTTTAGAGGGTAACATTTAAAGGTGGGGGAGAGGTTGGTTGGTTGAAGGCATTGTTTTGGGATCCCAAGTGATATTTGGCATGAGTTGTTCTTAAGCTAAAGTCAATTAGATGAAAGCAAATAGAAAACCAAATCACATGGGGTGTTCAAAGTTAAGTAACCTGGTTTTATTATAGGATCATTTTATTTGTTTCACTGGGCTTACATGTCCTGTCACTTTTAGTGCTTGTACACTGAACTGGCTGATGAAATTTCTGGTGATGAAAAAGTGTTTTTCAAGAAAAAACTTTGGATAGTAAGCATTTTTGAACAGAGCTTAAAATGCCATGTATTTAAATGAGTTCTGCAATGATGCAGTGAGGCAATAAACATTAAGTGCTGCATGTATTAAAAATTTTAAGTTATGGGTCTCTAAAAATACTTAGAACAATAAGATGTGACTGCCAAAAGAATATGCCTTTGCCAGCTTCAAAGTTGTGGCTATTAATATGCAAAGCTAAAACTCTGTGTAGAACCTACAAAGATATCCAAAAGTTTTGTTTTCCCTTTTTTTTCTGCAGACAAATATAGACAGCACTTGCAACATCATAGATTTTTTGCAACAAAAGCTGTGTTAAAACAACCAAGTATACTAAAACACTAGCTATACCTTCAACTGAACCTGTCTTAAAATGGCAAGTTGCAGGGAGGTTGCTATTCTGGGACGTGACTCTGATAGGTCTCAACAGATGCAGCTCCTGGAATGCAGCCGGAGCAGGGGGAGCCGGGCGGCAGCTGACCCCTGCGCTGGCACACTGACATATCAGGGATCGCAGCTCACGTCAGCAGGGGCTGACACTGACACTTCAGGCACACATGGCTTTCTCCCTCGCGTGCTCTGCACATGGTCATCACCCAGCAGCAACAGCAAAAAACTCCTGGTGCTCGCAGGCAGCAACCATTCCTTTCTATAATTAAATTATCATTTTGTTACATGCTATGTGCTTAGGGAAGAACTGATGTGCTGAGATTCTAGACTGAGATATTACTGAAGTCTTTTTATTAAGTTATCTACAATAAAACTGTAATTCGATTTATCATTAATTAGCATTTCTTCATGTTCTGTTTTTTATGACTGCAAGGATCACAAAGAAAATTAACATGTGTAAATTGTTTTTAAATCAGTGGATATACTGGAGATAAATGCTATATTTGAATCTATTTGAATCCTGATCTCCGCAATTCTGTTTAAACTGTGTTGCTGAAGATCAGTGCTTTCCTTCGAGTATATTTGAACATACATATATTTCTTTGAAGCAAATCCTTTGAAAACCACTTCGGGGCTGTCTTACATTGCATTTGACAAAAATGTGGCTCTTCATTTCAGCAAGAGCTGGAACTTGCCTAGAGTTGATATATATAATTTAAATATGTGTTCTAATATAACTGTGTGGGACTGATTCTTTCCTTAACACATATAGAACTTGTTTAAAATAACATATCCAAACTGAGTTTGCATTACCCTTTTTTCAGATAGAAGTTAGACATCTTCTCCCTAAATCTCCACAAGTAGGATTATATAAAAGTAGGATTATATATTTTGAATTACTGATGCTGAAAAGCAAGCTAAGTGTGCTATGTCTAGAAAGTATTTGCATGTCTGACATGGAAAATAGAATATCATCAGTCTATAAAATCAAAAGTTACAAAAACCTGGAAGCAGTTTGGAGCAGATCCTATACCTAAAATCAACATGACATCATACTAAAATCCACGTTCTCTTTATGTCTCATCTTGCTTTTTTTTTGTCTTTAAGAATTTCTCCCAGTCTTAATATTTCCCAGTCAAGTTCTGAACTCATCTGTAAGTCTGTACTAGCCCTGGAGTAAGGATGAACAAAATTGGGGTACCATATTTTTCCTGTGTTTCAGGCTAATGAATTCAGGTCTAGAACCTGGCTAATTTAAATACGTATTTACAAAATTTTACACTCTGGCAAACTCATTGAGACTTTAACTCTTTGAATGGGGTGATAACAGGTGAATGTTAACTTATGACCCTGTTATTAAAAAAAAATAAATAAAAATTACTGAATTACTTGTAGATGCATTCTTCATAGTTTAAGTCTTGATTGTTATTAATAAACAGCCACACTACAATCTAGAACAGAATAATAGTTCTTAGGAAGATAGATTATCCTGTGTGTTTGGTTTTGTGGCATTCGTATGTACTGACAAAGGTTAGATTTGTTGCATAATCGCATAGATATTAAATTTCACAACTGTGGTGTAGCTCTAAACGTTTTAATTTTATTTTTAGCAAGCTCTTGGCTGTAATATTTCATTGCAGTCATGGCCCCTAAGAAGAAGAATGTGAAAAAGAACAAAGCAGATATCAATGAAGCGACTATCATTGTGGAAGATGGCCCCCTCAGCAAACTAAATGGCTTGAATGGACTCTTGGAAGGAGGAAATGGTTTCACCTGCATCTCATCTGAAGTTTCAGACCCATCATATTGCCCAAATCTCTTGGAAGGTCTAAGTAGAATGAGACAAGAAAATTTTCTGTGTGACTTGACTATCAGTACCAAAACCAAATCCTTCAGTGTTCATAAGGTGGTGATGGCTTCAAGCAGTGAGTACTTCCACAACATCTTAAAGAAAGATCCATCCACTCAAAGAGTGGACCTCAATGACGTGTCCCCACTAGGTCTAGCTACTGTTATCACCTATGCTTACTCTGGAAAACTTACTCTCTCACTTTATACAATAGGTAGTATTATTTCCACAGCAATTTATCTACAGATTCACACCCTTGTAAAGATGTGCTGTGATTTTCTAGTCCAAGAAATCAGTGTTGAGAACTGTATGTACATTGCTAATATTGCAGAAACATATGGACTAAAAACAACCAAGGAAGCAGCACACAAATTTATTAGAGACAACTTCATTGAATTTTCAGAAACTGATCAGTTCTTAAAACTTACTTTTGATCAGATTAATGAACTTCTTGCAGACGATGACTTGCAGTTGCCTTCTGAAATTGTTGCATTCCAGATTGCAATAAAATGGCTGGAATTTGACCAAAAAAGAGTAAAGTTTGCTGCCAATCTCTTAAGTAACATCCGGTTTGGTACCATCTCAGCCCAAGACCTTGTTAATTATGTGCAAACTGTGCCAAGAATGATGCAAGATGCAGACTGCCATAAGCTCCTAGTGGATGCCATGAACTATCACTTGCTTCCCTATCACCAGAATACACTTCAGTCCAGAAGAACAAGGATCCGTGGAGGTTTCAGAGTCTTAGTTACTGTTGGGGGACGCCCTGCTCTAACAGAGAAGTCTCTCAGCAGAGACATCTTATACAGAGATCCTGAAAACGGATGGAAGAAGCTAAGTGAAATGCCTGCTAAAAGTTTTAATCAGTGCGTCACAGTGATGGATGGATTTCTTTATGTGGCTGGTGGGGAAGACCAGAATGATGCCAGGAACCAAGCCAAGCATGCAGTCAGCAATTTCTGCAGGTAACTGGTTATTTATTGAAAAGGGATGGAGGTATCTATTCCACAGAAAGTAGGCAGACAGACTAAGCTGGTTTGTATCATGTAACATGAACCACTTGGATAAAGAGAAAGGGGATGGTGTGGGGGAAGTATATATGCTATTCTAAATTAAAGTCTGAATGAACAGAAATATGGAACTGGAGTTATGCAAAAAACTTCACCATGATTGCACACGCACAATCAGAAGTGAGGAAAACCTCAGAAAACTTACTGCAAGTAGAGGAAATAAGTAGGAACATAAATAGGAAGTTCTGGGATGTTCTAAGGTACCATTAAAATGCACCAAATCAGACAAGGTGAAAGTTTTCAAATTTTTAAAACTTTAGATGTCTCTCAGACAGTTCTGAAAAACACTCTTTAGGTATTACAGTCTTAACTCTCTATGCACAATCTACTGTATTTTCAACAGCTTTTATACTGTATTTCATATCCCTTAGCTTTTTTTTATTATCAAGAGTTTAGAAACATCACCATTGCTTGAGGGCTGTATTTCTCTTCTACAGTGTACTCCAAATAACACCTCACTTCTGAAATATTCCCGTTCCTATCTACAGCCATCGGAGGACTGCACTGGTGGTAGCAAGGTCAGAAGAGTGCATAGGCTAACATGTAATAGTCAAATGGGTGGTACTAGTTTTTAAATAGTTCAACCTGAAAGCTGACAGCACACATCAGCTTGAAGGAAAGGCTGGAGGTAAGAAAACTCAGCTTTTCATCTGCTAATAGACTATGAACATACAATGGCAATACACAGCCACAGTCTTACAAGTGGTTCTTTTTCTGCTCCCAGAAGGAACAGTCAGCTTCTCCTGAGGACATCAACCAACATACAAAGTTAATGAATGAGGAACCTTCTTTAGATCAATTTTATTGCGTAATCTACTTAGAAAAATATATCGCATAAAAGAGATTATGCTGCTGCTCTCCTGACCTGCTGCCTTTTTAGCTGTACCTCACATTCTCAAAGGAGCTGTGCCCAGTGCACACCTTGGCTGTGAAGAGGAGGTGGGGGAATCCTCATTGTCCATACCTGAATGGATTCTGCTCCTTGTTGTGCCATTAACCTTGAGCACATCAAGTCACATCAGTATGTCTGTGGACCTGCAGAGGACAATGCTGAATGACAGTTAACAATTAGTATTTACTTTCCCATAGTCTTTTTCTCATGTGATTCTCTGATCCCCTTAGCATGCAACAGGAGAAGTGTGTGGGTCTACTAATGTACCTCAATCAACATCTTTAAGAGTCATAATATGACATTTCCTATTTCAAAATTCCTTAAATGTCAAGGACAAGGAATGTTATTTTAGATAGGAATGTTGTTAGAAAGCCCAGATGCTCTTTCCACATAAACCTTACTCCATATGAGTGGCAGGGAAAGCATACTCACC
>JAWWES010000115.1:91638153-91649030 GCA_035583135.1 Lophotriccus pileatus
GAATGTTGTTAGAAAGCCCAGATGCTCTTTCCACATAAACCTTACTCCATATGAGTGGCAGGGAAAGCATACTCACCTAGAAAGTACTAAGAAGATGCAAGTATAAATCACCAACTAATGTTTTTTAAAACCCTTTGAGTAAATTTAGACATATTTTCTGTAGGTGTAAATTGTAAAAAAATTTTTTAAATTTCTGTTGTACCTTGAAAGTATCTCTTCCTAGCATTCTAATGAGATTATTGTACAAAATCAAATTACATAAGAATCAGATTTTCTTCATTGAAATAATAGGTTTGAGTGACACGAACAGATTTTTCTCCAATCAAAACCTGAATTTATTTGGAAATTTAACCAGGAATACCAGTTTCATCATGCTGACTTTTCACAGGCTAAATAATTAACTAAAATTTTAGCAATTCTGCTTTTGCAGCAGTGACATGGAAATCCTGTACATTTAGCAGAGCAGTATGTGAGACTGTTACCCTCTTTTTAATGCTTTCAGATATGATCCTCGTTTCAACAGCTGGATTCACTTGGCAAACATGAATCAGCGGCGCACGCATTTTAGCCTGAATGTGTTCAATGGCCTCCTTTTTGCCGTGGGTGGCCGCAACTCTGAGGGGTGCCTCTCCTCAGTCGAATGCTACGTGCCTGCAACTAACCAGTGGCAGACGAAGGCACCACTGGAGGTGCCCAGGTGCTGCCATGCCAGTGCCGTGGTGGATGGTCAGATCCTGGTCACAGGAGGCTACATCAATAACGCTTACTCCCGCTCAGTGTGCATGTACGACCCCAGCAAGGACAGCTGGCAGGATAAGGCCAGCCTCAGCACCCCAAGGGGCTGGCACTGTGCAGTGTCCCTTCTGGAGAGAGTCTATGTCATGGGCGGGTCTCAGCTGGGGGGGCGAGCCGAGAGGGTCGATGTTCTCCCTGTGGAGTGTTACAGCCCTTACACGGGGCAGTGGAATTACGTGGCACCACTTCAAACCGGAGTTAGCACGGCTGGCGCCTCCACCCTTAGTGGGAAAATTTACTTAGTGGGTGGCTGGAATGAAATAGAGAAAAAGTACAAGAAATGCATTCAGTGCTATAACCCAGATCTCAATGAATGGACAGAGGAAGATGAGCTGCCTGAGGCCACTGTGGGCGTGTCCTGTTGTACAATATCCATGCCCAACACCAAGACGAGGGAGTCCAGGGCCAGTTCAGTCTCTTCTGTCCCAGTTAGTATTTAAAGACAGGTCTAACCAGCAATAAGTTAAAAATGTTTACCAGCACAACAGTATAATTAACCCTTTAAGTAGAATTTTTGTGCTTATATGGAAAAAAAATCATTGGCTTTGCAAACATTTTAACAGTGCAAACTGGCCAGTTTTCATGAACTTGAGTACAGGTGGTGTTAAACAGCACATTAAGATCAATTTTCTTAGCCTCAAAAGAGAGTTAACCCATAGCTGCAGGATTTCATTCTCTTCTTGACTTTGCCACTGACTTACTCTACTATCTGTGGTGTATCATTTCATTTTTTTATGCCTTGGTTTGCTTACCTGTAAAATTGAGATACACTTGCTGTAGAAGTTATGAGGCTTTTTAATACTAAGCTTTAAATGCTTTCAGAACCCAAAATGAAAGTCAAATATCACTAGTAATAAATCTCAACATAGACCAGAAATGGGCAGTATCATCATAAAATTGTCATAAAATTCATCAGTTTTGTTGTTTTCTAAGCTTTTTTTTTTTTTTCTTTACAAACAGAAGGGAAAAAAGGCAAACCAAAATATAGCATATAGCATGTGAATACTTTCCTTTTGAGGCAGTGGTATTCACAAAAAAATTCTCAAAGCATTTTCTCCTTCAGAAGTTAAAAAGAGAACCTCATCTTCTGCCATGAAACCCTTTAATTCTCATATCAAATGTGATGACATGGCTTTCAAGACCTGAATCCACAAAATACCTTAACTCCTGTAAGCGCTTTGGGACAGCCCCAAGGGCTACCTTGGGTGCCAGATGGCTCTTCTGACCTCTGTGTATACCAAGGAGCAGAGGACCACCCCATCCTCCTCTTCATGGCAGGGGGACACCCCTGTCATTGCAGGTGGGAGGCACAAAGGCCAGTCTGTATGACTCCTCCTGTTCCTGCTCTTCCCATCTGTGTAGAAATGTATGTCTGGGTTATCTTCTTATCTGAGAAGGTCCTCACCAATGCAAAGAGCTGGAGCTGCTGCAAGGGCAGAACATGGAAGTTAAGTTAATGCCAGGAGACACCAGGGGCTCATGGCATCTGAATATGGAGAAGATGCAGAGAGCAAACTCTCTTAGTATTATTCCAGACTAATGCTCTGTGTGTTGAAGTCTGTGAATTTTTCCCAGTGAGTAAAGTGGAGTCTTTACTCAACTTGGATTACCTTCCAAGAACTTTTCTTCCTGACTTCAGCAGGAACTTGGAGAATTAAGCAGGAAATCTAATCCTATTCCCATAGCCAAAAGGATATGCAGCCCATCCTGTCCCCTGAGGATTTGATACCAAAGGACTGCTGTCAGCACAAAATTTCTACATCCTTCTGTTTGGGGAGGAAATAGGGAATACAAGAAATTAAAATGATTTAATGTAACCAAAAGGGCAGCAAGTCACTCACCTTAACCAATTCATAGAGGCTTCACGTGCAATTTCCTCAGATTATCACTGACACTTCCAGGCTCAGGTGCCAATGAGAAGCCATGCTCTTAGTAATGTTTATGAGGCAGACAAATTTATATTTCATTTGCAGAAGGGGTACACTATAAAATCGCCAGTAAGTGCAAGCATTTCAGCACCCATGCTCTACACTTTGTAGCTTTGTTAAAGCTGCATATTGAGCATCAGCATGAGCATGAAATGGTATTAGAGATGAAGTAGCTCATTCTGTTGGTTGGGATTAAACTCCATGGTACTCAGTCCTATTTTCCAGTTTTAACTTAGAGTTCATGTTTGCATCCTTACAACACAATTTTAAATCTCAAATTATATTTTTAAGTGCTGCATGTTATTAGAATATACTGCATTGCAATGACTTGTGATCAGAGTAGCACTGTCATATAGTTTTGATTAATTTAATTAGCATACATTTGTCTTTTATCCTGCTTAATTCAAATTAATAACAATTGAAATCAAGTCACAGAACAAAACATGGCAGTGTTTAACAGGGCAAGATTACTTTGTTTTAAGTATGAAAATTCTGTTCTTGCCCAGTCCAGTCACCAGAAGTTTCTCCTGGATGAGAGCAAAATTTCTCTTTTCCCAAAGTCATGACCATATGTTCCACATGAATGTATTTAGGAAGCTCTCTAGAAATAACCATCTGCTGTGATAATGTTTTGTAAAATTCTAATATTAGATGAAGTTGTTTATCCATCCAGTCCAATGGAGACACCTGTAGAGATATCCAATTGTAACTGTGTACACAGTGTAGTTATTTGGTTTTTCTAAGGTATCCAGAGATGGTATTTAGGAATTTAAAAAACAACTACGCTGGCCTCAGACACACATTGGATGAAATTGTCATATGCAAGTGGCTCTTTTTCTCATTAGAAATTCAACCCCAAAATGCAATGAATAGCCAGATGTTGCTGCATGCTTCTATTTGAGAGCAAACCCTTCCTGTACATCAACAACCATTTTGGTTTTGAGTAGAAAGTTATTTGTGAATGATGGGCTAAGTGCAATGAAACTACTTTCTTACTACTTAAAGGGTTAAAAACTTTGGGGGCCAAATCCTTTTCATCTTACTCACAAAAAAGATTCCATTGATTCCAGTGGGACTACTGAATAAGATGTACAGGATTTTGAACTCTTGGCTAAATTCTGGCAGAATAGTAGATAAAGGTGCTTGCTAAAATTGTCATACCCAGAAGGAAGACTGTTCCTCTGCCTCCACTGCCCTTCACCACAAGAAATCCATGAAGGCGTGTCCTAGGACAGGAGCCAAATACCAATGGCCACGTGTTCCTTCTGTAGCACAAGTTGGGTACGTACTTCAGGACAAAAATCTTACGTAGATTAAGAAATTTTATTGTTATCAGTATAACACTTCAGGGTGGCTTTATATTATTTTCTCTAAACATCTGTTTAGGCTTCAACTGCACATTGAGCCAGAATTTGGCCCTTAATATGTGACATTATTAGCTGGACTTAAACCATGTACTGAGCTATATGTGACATTTTTATGTATGATCTTGTTTTGCTAGAACTGTAAAAATTGTTTGTATGTTGTGTTTTATGGGATAGTGTTCTTTCATTGTCCAGTACCACATTTTCAATCTCCAGATGTTTAATAACAACATGTCAGTTGAACTCAAAATATTGTATATCCCAAAAAGAAATTTTAAAATACAGTTTAGGAATTACTGTATACAGTAATATTAAGTAGAGCAGAGGACTTCTAACTGTATGAGATGTAGACTGTTAAAACACTACAGGGATTTTCTTTAATGATATACTAGTAGTAGGGAAAAAAATATAAGCTGTTATCCTCAAAATTCCTTATAAAATGCCCATGTGCTTCAAATTCAAATCTGAAAAATAAGCTTTTTTCAGTCTGTGAGGGAAACAGTTTGCTAAGGTTTGTTTTCTTGTTTATTCACGATTGTTTAGGTGCATGGCAGAGTGTGTTACAAGGTTGTGAGGGAGGAACTTACTGTTATAAAGTTGTGCTGAAAGGAAGATGTTGTGTTTAGTTCTTGAGATGAGATCATGATTGTTTAACCTCTTCTTAAAGTTAACCTGCAAGATCATCTGTGGACCAGTCAAGAGTCCAGTAAACTTAAATGCCAACTTCTAGCTGGTCAAAGAGGGAAGCAGACAAAATTAGCATCAACCAAACCAAATGTTCAAAAGTGCTTTGTGTTGAGATTTTTAAATGGCAGTTTTTGTAGGAAAAAGTATGTGATAAATGAAATGACTGACCATGCTTTATATTATCCTGAAACCTAGATTAGTTTATCTCATGGTTGTAACTCTTCCCGAATCATGCTGGTTTTTAGGGGGAGTTTTTCCCTAGTAGCAGCTGGGTTTGGTAATTCTAGTTGCAAACCCAACAGTCACACAAATAGTTTTATGAGCATGCATACCTTCTTGAATTCAGTGGGACTTCTGCTATGTACAGTTATTCTCATGGATTTATATTTGGAAAATTAAAATACAAGAACTAAATCCATGAGAAGACAAGCATCAATGTTAGTGACAGTCAAGATGAATGTATTAGACTGATCCTCAACATGACCATTCACGTACCATGTTGGCACATGACATTTTTTTGAGACTCAATTACCCCATAAGGTTATAATGTCCTGGGGAATTGTCACTCAGTGAAATCCTATGTATGCTCCAAGGATATTTGTGCAACACATGGGATGGAAGATGCATGAGGCTCTAGTCAGTAGAAAGGGGAAGATGGAGACACTTATAACAGTCAGTAGACTAAGATTTTGTTACCAATTCTCAAGGATGTTTGAGAAAAACGTGCTGGAAATAAGCACCTACTTCCACACACCGCTTTCTATCAGCAGCTTTGCTTGTTCTGTGTGATTGAGAGGGGCTCCATAACTGGGATTTTTCTAATGAAAAGCAAGGCCCAATTTTCAATTGCCTGTAACTTCAGTTCTCAGTTGAACTCAATTTTCAATCCATTTTAACCTGTTTACCCAAGCTGGGAGATCTTGTTCCAAGTCCGGATCCACCCACTCAGATAATGCAACTAAAGCCAATAGTTAGTCCTGCTATAGTTCCTTGAGCTTTTTGCAATTAATCTTCTCATCTTTTTGCGTAAGTACTCAAAAACATTGTAATGCACAGATTTATACTTTGATTCCTCCTTCCAAGAGGAAGATCTCTTGTCCCTATTAGTTTCTCTTTTCTTATCCATAACTGAGTGACTAACAGCACACCAAAGAAGATGCACACATGTGAACAGCACGTAAAAGCTCATCTGTGAGTCTGATTTTAAAAATCTCATTGCTGGTGGCCACAATAAAGAAAAGGACACATTCTGAAATGCCTGCTGAAAAAAAAAAAAAAAAAAAAAAAAAAGGGTGAAAAATAAGTTACTGGTGCTCATTTGCAAGTGTGACACTGCTCAGAGCTCTGTTCCCAGGAATTGCCTTAAGAATAAAGGAAAATAGATGCAATTCTATATAGCTGGTATGAGAGATTTGATTAATGCCAGATGAGCTTTGCCATGCAAAAGACATACTTGTCTCAGTGAAGATTTTCAATAAGAATATAGGCAATCAATAAACTTTTAAGGAATACATAGTCAATTTCTATTGGTAGAATGGGAACACACACACTTAGATACATTGGATGTAATGCTAGTTGCAGCCTTGGCAGTTTTTTTGTCAACAAGAAAAAATATTAACTTATTTGTATAAAGCATTTTCCTGCTTTGTAAGTGCTAGACATGTTGCTTATACAGAAGGGTTTTCTAACTGTACACTTTAAGGATGGACTGTGATAACACAAGGGAACATATTTCAACAGAAAAAAGTCTGTGAGAGTAATGTGAGAATGTTACTATTTAAAAATGAAAATTTGTAGTGCAGCAGCTGTCGATGAGAGGAAAACAGCATGTTGGTATTTTTCATTGTGTGCTTTAAATAAAGCTGGAGACACGTGGTGCAAACAAATTATTCATATGGTAAAATCAGTTGGAAACTGCGAGACTGTCTTTCTGACGAACGCCTGGTTGCAGTTGAAATATGCTTTGTTTTCTGAGCCCCGGGCTGATCCTTGCTTTCATATCAGCCAACTGGAATGTTTGTTACACCCGGAATGTCAAACCACCTTCACAATAAGCTACAGAGTGTGACACTGGAGCCATTTTTATCTTTTCCATTTCATTACAAGGACAACAACTTGCTTTTTAACAATGAATTTCACAGTCTTTTGTTGTAATCAAAATGCCTAACAAGAAGTGATGATAAATCAGATGTTTGATTAGTAACTGAACATGTTTTCATTTGGATTGTATGAGTAACAGTATCAAAAATAAAAACATATAAATTTCAAGGAAAAAAACTAGTCTGAATTCTGAAGAGCAATTAAGTTGAGCCACAGATAAGAGGATCTGAGATGCCAAAAATCACTCCCTGTGTTTTAACACCAAGGGCTTGGTTCAAAGTGTGATTCTGCAGATTTGGCAGATGTCACAACCTGAAGGGTTACCCAGCCTGCAGCTGTGCAGAGATCATGACTGTGGGTTCCTAGGGTTCTGTAATACACAAGGATGCAAAGGCTTTGTCCTCTAAAATTTTCTACTTTATTACAGATTACCACAGAAATCACTGTTAGCAAATCTACTGGTAGTTAATAAAAATAACATGATGGTTAATAAAGTCAATACGAATGAATATATGTCAAGCTACTAAAAATTATTATCAGCAATCAATAATAAAGTATCAATTAATAGTTTGGTGTCAAACAACAATAGCTTCAAGCAGTGTGGTAGTACAACCAATGATAACAACAACCAAGTAGGTATGTATTATTACAATTACTGTAACTTATCATCAGTGAAGAAAATTTATCAACAATAGCATAATAGTATATATATGTAATATATATTACATTTACATAAAAGAAAATTAGACAGAGAAGCCGAACCATCAGAAAAGGGAGGAACAAACTGATCCTAGAGGGGACACCCAACCAACCGCAAAAGAGGTGAGCAGAGACACAAGCAGTAAGAGAAAAGACAGTCTCCCTTCCAGACAGATTCCCTGACACAGAGTCTGGAGTCAGCCAGCATCCCCAGTGAGGGTCCAAGAGCTTGTGGATGCTTTGTGTGGGATTCAGCTGGGAAGTTCTCAGAGAGAGACTCCATTTTGGATAAAAATGAAGTCCTTTTTATAACAAAGGGACTTATGCGTAGGAGATCCTACTTTGAGCAGTTAATAGATGATGTTAATTTCTATTTTTCATCTCTAACAGCCAATAGATTATTCTGTTTTCTACTTTTCCAGAGCAATTTTATATTTCTATGTTGTTTTCCATTTTCTCACATGTTAAGTTGTCCTTACAGTCTCTTGGTCTTGTGCTTAGTGGTGCTACCTTGGGATGTCTCTGGTTTCTAGGTCCCCAGCTGCAATTTTCAAGGATGCTTGTGGTTTCCAGGCCTAGTCTTCAGCCTCACAGTCCCACACTGACTGAACTTTCTCTGTCAGGAGTTTCAACAGACAATTTCTTCTGTGCAGCAATTTTCCTGTTCTAACCAGGCTGCTCTCAGCACGTGAGCCAAGGCAGCAGGGTGAGCCTGATGGCTGTGAACCAGGGCCCATGCACATCTGGAGCAGCACCTGGGCTCCTTAGGGCACCTGAAAAGCTGCTACATGCCTGTGGCTGTGCTCACCTGTGCATCAAGTCAGGGGGGCAGGACTCAGTTGTCTGAATGTACCTTGTGCAGATGCCCCAGGTGCTGCAGAGCATCTCAAATGGCAGTAGGTGTCAACTTGTGGGACACTAAGTCAAGCCTGGAGAAGGGGGTTTATTTGCCCCTCTAGTCCCAACACAGCAGTCCAGAAGTGCATGGCTGTCCTGTGTGTATGCTGATACATCCACTAGTCCTGGCTGCCTTGGGTACCTTCAGTGATGATGTTTTTGAGGAAATAAAAGGGACAGTTTTGCTTCAAAATTGAGGGGTGATTTTGAGGAGTCTGTATTGTAAAAACTGCTAGGAAGACAGAAATTACAACTAGACTATGATATAAAAGCAAGTAAACATGGATTAAAGTAGAAACTATCTCGATCCTTTCTTTCTTAAAATATTTGGCTTGTTTCTTAAGGGTCTGAGAAATCTTTATTGAAGATATATTTCAGAGCTTACTATGTCATTATTTTCCTTCCAAACCCACTCAAATAATATGAGTGAAATATTTACTTAGCAAAAGTCACTTTTCTGTAAATTATCCATAATTTTCCTATAGGTCTTGCATAGATTTATGGTGTCCATTGTAACAACTAAACTCCAATAGGTAGAGGGTATAAATTGGTATGCTGCTTCTTTCTGTGAAATGCTTACAAGGTAAGCATTTACAAGGTAAATGTTACCCAAGCCTATGGCAACAGGTTATTTTTCCATTTGAAGGACGCCATGCTTTCTTTAAGTAGAATCCCTATATAGCACAGGAAGTTCCACCTGAATATGAGGAAGAACTTTGCTTCTATGGGTGACCAGACAGATTGCCCAGAGACATTGTGGAGTCTCCCTCACTGCAGATATTCCAGAATTGCCTGGATGTAATCCTGTGCCATATGCTTTAGGATGCTCTTGGTTGAGCAGAAAGGCTGGACTAGAGGATCCACTGTGGTCCCTTCCAATCTGATCCATTCTGTGACTCTGTGACTGTGTAGTCATGTGAGAATAGCTGAGATGAGTAGAGTCAAAATTCTGCTGAATTTGATTAGAAACAGACAAATTGAACAGACTGCTTTTTTTTGGTGTTATTTTTATATGGGATTATTCTGAGCCAAAAAGTAAATTTGTTGAATTTACTTATCTAAAGGAAGAGAATAAATTGAGATTAAAGGTCTTGCAGCGTGTAGCTTGTGTTCTTATCACTGAAAGCGGCCACAGAACAAATCATGACTCCTCATTCTATGTTGAGTAATGCCGCGGTGCAAATGGTTATTCAGGGAATGCCTTTGATAAGGCAGCACTTCGAAGAGCTGCTCAGATAACCAGGTGTGACGTGTTGCTTTCCTGAAGGTAGCAAAACCTGCCTTCCTCAGCCCACCTTAATGTCAGCTGCGCGTTCGACTTCTTGCCTTTAGTCAAGGACAGACGGCTTGCCCAGTAAATTAAATTCCATCTTCAATTCGGCGCCAGATCCTCACGCATCCCGATGGAGCATCACTCCACGCGGGGTCTCCTCCTAACAGCTTTGCTCTCCTAAGTTGTTTTGGGAAAGAGACGCTGGAGGGCACCAGAGGGCCGGAGCTGGCGGCCCCCGGGGCTCTCGGGGTCGGGGCAGCCGAAGATGGTCCCCTGCGGCAGCAGCTGGAGCCGAAGCGTCCCTGCCGGCGTGGGCGCGATGCGGTGCTGCGGCATGTCCATCACTGCCCGCAAACATTCGGAGGAAAGATTCGTACCTCTGGAGGATCCCAACAGGCTGCTGCCAGGATTCGAAAAATGCGGTGTAATTCAATGAGGATGAGCTGAAAAATTCACACTGACTAAAATCAAAGTGCACAACGGTGCATGAGGTTTGACAGCATCAGGAGAAGGCTTCTCGGCTTCAGAATGACTTTTTGATTACTTCAAGAGAGTACCATCCCTCTTTCACAAGGAAAATGATACAGCCTTCACTAGGGAAGATACGTGTCTTTCATCTTTTTGGCTGACACCAGGAACTTGGTCTGCATGTTCCAGATACATGATCTCTCCATCAAGCTATTTGAAAGTTTTTCAGTCTCCTCTGTCAGAGCTGTTCCAGTTTGAATATATAATTTAATATTTACCACCGTTGCAGGGATATGTGTGTGAATACATTTCTTTTCAGCTTCTCAAACCAGTGCCCTAAATGTTGGTATCTCAGCTCAGGAAAAGTTCTTGCAGAACATATTTTGTTTTCATCCCAGTGCAATATGAACACATTTTTTAAATTACTGACATTTAGCAGATGGGAAAAACAGTTATTTCCTATGTTGCTGTGAGAATGGCGCAGCCAACAGATTCCTGGCCCAGCTGCTGCTCTGAAGCTGTTATGCTGGTCATTGCATATACTTGAGAGTTCAGCCAGTGAATTATGGTTTGCTATAATAAGAATATTTTGCTTTCCATTAGATCACACTGAGGAACAATAGCAAATGCACCGAAGCAGCAAAAGTGGCCGTCAGTGACATTTCA
>JAWWES010000115.1:91649130-91757555 GCA_035583135.1 Lophotriccus pileatus
TTCACTGCTGATGTCAAGCAAGTTCTGGCAAAAGGATACCTTGGCCACATTGTCCGAAGTAACCGATCAGCTCTTCTGAAGGATAAACAGATGAACTGCTGGCCAGATGAACTGCAAAGCACTTAGACTCCTCAGGAATCTTAACAAAGATGAAAAAATGAAAGTGAAGATCATAAATCATGTATTAAAACTCAGTGCAGAGCTCTCTTATGGTGTTATATGGGTACTAAATAACACCCTAAGCTGTTAGCAGCAGCTTGAATTCTTCTTTTTCAAAACTCCCTTTGAAACAAAAACCACATCTATCTCGTGGACAAAAATTGTTGCAGGGAGTCACAGAAAAGAGTCTGGTTCACCCAGCAGAAGTAGAGCAGGAGGATATGTCAGTTTGGGTCACGCTGACAGAAGCAGGATCTGTTCATATGAGAAGTAAGTGTTCAAAGAATTCCCATATGATATCTCTTTGAAAAGGCAGACCACTTAAAAAAAGGCCAGATCAGTCATGCAAGTCATGCAACTGAGGAGTTGCAGGCATTAGCTTCTGCATAACCTAAATGTTTTCATATCTGCCACTGCTCCTTTGACCCTCGCAGGGCAACCCAAGGTCAGGAAGCATAAATTTAGGCATCTATAAATGCACTAGATGTTAAACCTCCAGTTACAGGCAGTACAGCCAAAAGTACAAAATCACACAATTCAGGCACATGAAGTGATTTATTCGGTCACCCACAAGTCCTACTTCAGAACGACATGAGTTGCTCCCTAGGCTTTGCTGACTGTATTTGCTAGAGACAAGCTTCACACATAAATGTCCAGCACTGCTTGAGCGCTGGGAAGGTGTCCTGTCTGACATCCAGCCATCCCAAAAGGACATGGATTTCCCTTATGTTGTGAGTGTCAGACGTATCTCAGACTTCTGAAATATTTCCAAAGGCACCAATATTTAGGCAATTGAATCAAGGCGCTGGTCTCCATAGTCAAAAAATATAGCAAGCATATTTTTATCCATACCTACATGTAGCCACATTAAGGGCCTCCATCTTGAACTGAATTCCACCTAGATATTACCTATTTTTCTCAGCACTTGAAAATTTTGTTGTCTTGAAGTTTCATCTTGAGGCTGTCATGTCTTTGAATTTTAGCAGCTCTCATACTTTGTTTCACTCACCTGAAATACTGTCCATCAACAGTTCGCGTTCTTAAGCCTTAACAGGCTCGTGCAGAACAAATACATGTGTGCACAGGTAGCTCAGCGTTTAGAGACTGCATTTGAACCTTCCTAACTCTGGATTACTTGTGTTTGGCAAGAAAGTCCCTGGAAGGCAGCCTTATGGCCCTCCTTCAGAGTACAGGGTTAAAAAATTGTTAAGGGTAGTTATGAGTGACACAGGAATGAAGGTATGTGAGAGCATCAGCAAAAGCATTAAATGAGGACAAAGAAATGGTCAGTAGTTCTAACCAAGGGCACGAATGGAAGCAGTCAGACTGAAAAATGCTGAGGAGTGAGTTGTTCACCATGACCAGAAGGCCTATGCTCCCTCACCAAGAGGATGGCAACAAGGATGTTATGCTTCCTTCTGCTGTTTCATGAGGAAGATAAGGGTACCCAAAAAGAGGTATCATGGACAACAGACAGTAACCTTGCTGGAGATTTATGGAGAATGAAGCTTTTGAGGATGAAATGATGATCTGGCACTCACTGTTCATCATTCAGTGTAGGATTCTGAGCAACATCAGTTTGGGAGCAATTCCAGTTCATTTGTTTTGAAGTCTTTTCACCCAGGCTGCATTCTTGTTTTGTTTTTCCTGGAGTGAAACACAAACAAAACCTGCCTGCCATTCAAACTGCTCTGCTGATGACTCACTGAAACACTCCATGTCTTTAAGCAAGCAACAAGCTCACTTGTTATCTTAGTTATGCCTTCTGAAAAACAGGGTAATGAGTTATGCTTTACTGATAATGAAAAAGTGAATGTAAATGGAATTGTTCCCAGAAAGTAAATTACTAAATAAATATGCATTAACAAGTGATCCTAAGTTCCTAAGTATATGCTTGTGGGAGCAATTGCATTTTCACTAAGGCCAGTCTTGAATAACACCCTGCCTTATGAAATACTGAGAGTCACCGTGACAAAGCACAAATTGTTATCACAGTTATTAAGGTGCTGGTGACACTTTTCATTCAATGGTATTGCAGAGATCAGCAGAAGATGTGGCCCTTTCTGGGGTTTTGTTTCCTCCTTTTGTTGTCCATAACTGCCCCATCTGCAGGGATGGCTCAATCCTACTTCTCAATCTCCTTCCACAAACAACCGAGTGACTGAGCTTAACCAGGCAACCTCTCAGTGGTAAGTGTATTTTAGAGACATTGTCATAACAACTCTCAGACCCTTCAGTTAAGAAGGAACACCACTAACATTCACACATTCAGGACAGAACCAGTACAGTAATGTATTCTCATTTATTGACTTGCATTACCATAAATTTTGCAGTCTCATGTTGACCAAGATTTCTACTGTGCATGACAAAGAATTGCTCTGAACTGAGGAACTTGGACTGGGAGCCATGAGGTAGAAGTAACAGGAAACAGAAACAATCGATCCTAGGCAGCAGTTTCATATAGCAACCACTCAACTATCATCAAGACTTCGGCCAGCCTGAGAACTTTCATAGAAAATAATTGGGTAACTTTGAGGTGCTTATAATGACTTTTTCAGAGGAGAGTGCTTCTGGGGAAAAAAAAAGCACAAAAAGTGCATGTTTAAAATTTGTTTCAGGTTGGAAATGGAAAATTACTAAATTGCATCATGAGCTGATGAGAAGTTGGGCTTGACCCCTAAATACTGAGGGAATTATTTAAGAGTTGTTTTATCTGAGCAGTCACAACATGCTAAGTTGTGATGAGTTCCGGAATAAGCATTTACTTCTGTGAGCAGTAAACCTGGTGAAGCCTTGTTTTTTTGAACTAGTGTCTTATTTTCTTACCTGCCCAAAACAATAACCTCTCCTAATCCTAAATCTCTTTATGACTTTCTCCTCACCTCGGCTGTACACTCATTTTCTTTTCATGATGTCTAAATACCACCTAGGTGAAGGGCAGAATGATCTCCCTCCACTCCCTGACAAGGGGCATGTGCTGGCTGGCAGCTGCTACCCACAGTGACTGGCCCCACCACTGCTGGTGAACACACACTCCAGTTTTGCCTCATTAAATTTCCTTCCTTAAGTAGAGTCAGTCTTCAAAACTTGTGCAGAAAATTCCACTATTACACTGTTCTTCATCTCAGCCAACCATCTTAAGTAAGCAGAAAAAAAAGTCACTCTTAGTCCATGATTCATCCCATCCCAAAATAGACATCTAAATCAGGTCACTTGAATCATGGTTAAATATGCCAGCTGGTCTCCACTAACTGTAAGGACAACCTAAGGTGACTATCTGAGATGAAGACACTGATACTATACAAGTCTAAACTTAACTTAATGAATTCTATCCCTAATGCTTTTGAGCTGTGTGTCACACTACTGCATGATATTGAAGTGTGGCAGCTGGTTTAAAAGTTTCCAGAGTGGGACAGATGGATGGTCAGTGTGATCACTGAAGTCTTCCTTCATCTGAATGTTAGGCTGAAAAATCAAAAAAATCTTCCCAATGGGAAGAGTGAGAAAACAAAAATACATTTGTGCATGTTTCCACAAAAGAAGATGCTACATTCAATGAATAAATTATTTGTTGTGTCACTCAGTCTGTTCTAGTTTCCATGCATGTAAATCTGGTTTAAATATTTCAGGTCTGATCTCCCACCTAATAAACTGCATAAAGCTGCACCAAATAGTTCCTACATAAAATTCACAGCTGCTCATTAAAGTAGAGAATATATGGAAAAAGACAGCAAGTCTCAAATTGAGACAACTATTTTTCCTTTGAAAAAATAAATTCAGAAATTTCCACTTTTTCCCATAATAACTGTAAAAAGTTTTGAGGTTCTACACAGCAGGTTTTTCAGTCTCCAAGCCATTCTCTGCCACTTTATGAGCTCTCTCCTCAGTGCTGTTTTCACCACAATCCTCTCAGCAGATAAAACCACTGCACACTGAGAACAAGCACCAACAAGTTGACCTGTTCTACAAAGGTGAAATTAGTTCACTTACCTTTTTGGGTTTTGCAAGCTTTTCCAAGAATTAATGTATATTTTTTCAGTCACAGATAAAGAAAGAAGGTGATGAAAGAAAGAAGATGAAAGAAAGTCACACAAGATATATTGGTTTCAACAAGATGAGAATATTTAGTTGTTCTGTATTGCAAAACAGGAAAAACAACCATTAACTAGTAAAGGACCTTGAAACTCTTTCTCACATGCCCTCTTTTGAGGACAGCCCGAGAAACATGCCTCTGTTTCTCCAAGACTGGAGCTAGCCTGCAAAATGCCTACTAAGGGCTACTGTGCAGATGCAGAAGTGGTCCACAACTCAGAACTGATTTCTCAACACACACAAAAAAGTCTATTTTATGCAACTTCATTGTGAAAAAGGGCCCTGAACATATAGTTGTACAATATATGCTCATGATTCATGAGTGAAATGCCAGGACAGCTGGGAGGGGGGCACCTCTCTCCCTCCCCTCCAGCCTCCTGTGGGCATACATGTCCATGTGGCTGGATGGAAGACCACACCACAACTGCAAGCTAGATTACAGCTTGTGTTTTTGTTCCCACTGTCTGAGATTCCACCTGGATTAATTCATCTGTTGTTCAGAGCAGGCTTGTGCAAACTCAAGGGAGAGGGTAGGTATGAGCAGGTGAGGGATGCAACACTACACCTTTTAGCACCGATTCTGGCTTATGTCAGCTTAAAAATACAATTCCTACTCCTGAACCAACTTCTCAGACCCAGCAGAGCAGTCCTTTTCAGCCTTTTTTCCATGAATGCGGAGAGCACATGACCGCTTCTGCAACTGGGCTGCATAACTCACAGAGCCCGCAAAGAGCAGCCGTTGTTTTGAACTGGATTGCAAACTGAAAATGCCAAGAGAGGAGGCCCTGAAAGTATTTGCTTCAGAAAAGTCACCAGGTTTTTGAAAAGCTAAACGAAGCAGTCAGCTGCCCACATTGCATGGGAGCCTCATGGTAGCCCTCGGGGCACACTGCCTGTTCTTTGGTGGGGATGGCAGGGTGAGCTGGAGCAGCCGGGTTTGTGGGCTCACCCCTCTGGATCCAAGTGCAGATCTGCCGAATCTTCCCACAAAGCTGAGACTCTCACACTGACCACTCTTTCAGCTCTGCTGCAGAAAGCCCAAGCTGCCAGTTTATGGCAGAGAGCCCAGCAAAGCTGTGTCCTGCTCACACCTCAGCCCAGCAGCTGTGACCTGACAAGTTCCAGTGGGACCCCTCTGGTTTGTCGCACTGGAATAAAAAACCAGCGTGTGCCTAAGAAACATTTCCAAGGAATCTGGCAGTTCCTCAGGAAAGATCAATCTTTCAGCAAATTTCCTCAGAGCCCCAGTCCAGTGGCCAGGGTTTCTTTCATGGAGGGATGCATGGGACAGGGTCAGAGGCATGAGAGAGTCACACGGGCAAAGGAGCATCTTCTAAATCTCAGGAAAGTAGCCCTCAGCTCCACTGAGAGTCACAGAAAACCACCATTTTGTGGCAATTAAGGTAACAAACAGAACAAAAAAATAATATATTTCTTATAATGTGTTAGAAAGACAGTTTAATAAAATGAAGACTTTCTTCAGTGTCTTTGATAGTGTTTCTTGTTAGCCTGGTCAAGGAGCATTGGCTTTCTTCTGCTGACAGCATAGCAGAGTTGTGCAATGACAGTCTGTCCTAATGCCATGTGGCTGTAGGTGTTTCATGCCTAATAGATCATTTTAATATAAAGTTATTGGTTTGCTAGCAAGTTTGCTTATGTGAAATGGGGCCGACAGATCATGCTCATGAGGGGAAGCAGAGGGGAAAGAACTGATCTCTTTACTCTTGTCACCAGTGACAGTGAAGCTGAGTCAGGGGAGGTTTAGTTTAGGTATCAAGAAAATGTTTTTCACCCAGAGGGTGGTCAAGCAGTGGAACAGACTCTGCAAGGAGCTGGTCACAGCACCAAGCCTCTCTGAGTTCAAGAAGTGTTTGGACAATGCTCTCAGGCACATGGTGTGACTCCTGGAAGTGTCGTGCACAATGAGTTGGACTTGATGATCCTGATGGGTCCCTTCCAACTCAGCATATTCTAGGATTTTATGATTCTGTAACAGGACAGAAAGTACTGGGACCTTTCAGATTATAGAAGTGCACATGAGACATGAGACATGGCAAAGGCTGAGACTGGGGACATTCAGCAAATCTAGAAACACGTTACAAACAACTTAGGTTTTCATTATGTGACATAGATAACAGTATATAGAGTATATAGAGCATTTTGTGTCATAAGTTTAGATATGCTTCAAGCTTTTTGTGTCATTATTTCAGTTACGCTTTGGGTTGGTAGTGACTAAGCAAGTTGACAAATTAATTAGTAGATTTGAGTGGTATCAGACTGTGACAAATGTAAGAGGCACCTTCATGTGTGCTGTTCATTGACATGGGCAAGAGAGACCCAGACACGGTGCTCTTCCCCCAGGAGGGTTCCTGGAGCAGTCTGGCCCTGTGCAGTGAACTCATGGAACAATGCAAAGCATTCACCCCACGAATACTTTGAGGCTGCCTCCTCTGGGTATGTATCCCTTCTCTCCACAAACATAAGTGCACTTAAAAGAAGGTCACTTGAGTTTAATTCCTGAAACTATTTTACTCTTCTGAAACTCCTGTGCAAGCTGTGCTCTCTGGACTACCAGAATTTTGTTTACATCTGCATCTTCCACTTGAAGCTTTTGGAAATAACTTATAGTGCAGAGGATTAAAATAAACCAAATCACCAGCCAAAAGAAAAAATATTGCTGGTCACAATTATCCCTTTTTCTGTTTTAGAATGTTTCCTACCAGTTTTGGTTGGAAAGTGTCAAAGTTTGTGGCAAATTTGATCTGACAATCCAAATGAGGAATTAAAATCATTTAGGAAGAACAGGTGCCATTTGGAAAATAAGCACAGAACTTAAAAACAATTAAAGCTAAATGTATTCATTTATTTGCATTCCAGAAGGCTGCCCTTTGGTCTCTTCTAAAGATAACACATTAACATTAGGATGAAATGCTGGCATGCTGTCCAAACTTTCCCCCTGATTTTGAATTGCAAGCTACAGATGCTGAGTCACTGATCTTTTTATTAGCTCAGAGAAATAACATGGCATTGCTCAAGGATGGACACCAGCCAAAGTCTTACAAAGATAAGGAATGGATGAATTCTCTCTGAAAAAAAATTCCTTATCTTTCTGGCTTCATCTGATGATACATCAACAGAAAACCCAAATGAACTGATAAAAAAGATCTGGTTATTTATTTTCCTAAAGAATACTTGATCCTTTTAGATGATTCCAAATAGCATCATATTGGGCCTCTGACTACCAAGGAATTGGAGACCTGATTTTCATAGCACTGTTGCCACACATTGATGCAGTTTACCACGATAAACATACCATATTGATTATGGTATAGCCATAGCATAGCCTAACAACAACTACAAATACATCCACAAATTATACCCATCCACAAATTATACCCATTTTGAACTCTAAGCAGTCTGAGATTGAGGCAGAAAGCAGAGATTTTAGGGGAGCATGAAAACCGCTACTTAGTTCAGATGGAATTGGTCAAGTTGACAGAAGGAACAGGGAATGTGGTCAGTATTTGCTAAAATACAGCAGCCTATGGGTTTGTTATAAAATAGTGGTGTTAAACTTTCAGAAGCACAGACCCTACTGATGGGTCAGTAATTAATATACAGCATGATCCAGGAGAGCTCCTCTTTTTGGTCAGTGCTTGCTGACTAAAAGCAAATACATATTTCTCTGGATTTTGGCAATTACTGTTACTTTTGGTATCATCCCCACAAATAACAATGTTCCACTTCAAAGTTGCAGGTTATATTTTTAGATCTCTTAGTATTTCAAAAGCATTAGAATATTCAAGGTAAAATACACCCTTAGTGCAATCAATCAAACATTTCCCCATCAACTAGGACAATTTCTATCTTCTGATTCCTCTCTCAGGTTTAATTCTATTTTGTATTCTGCTATTGAGTGGCTCTGTAGGTCTTCAGGAAGTTGGTGTGCAAGTAGGACAACTTATTAAATGCAGAAATCTGAGATGCAGAAACTTGCTTCCTTCACAAATACAAGTGTAATATACTACTGAATAGCCGCTATTGTCTTTATTTTATAGTGGGGAAAATAAAATTATATTCCATTGGAGAAAAGAGCATTTCAGTGATAAAATCAGGACAGAAAAAAAATAATAATTTCTGAGTTCTGTTTAGTGTTTTCTGGCTGATACCATATACATAACTGGCAGCAGCATCTACAGGAAAGGGCATCCAGCAGCTCTCACTTGGAGTTATTCATATGGCTTTGCAAGACTTTCATAAAGCTGAAATTTTTCAGTCTTGGTATCACTAGGAGTGCCCACCACTAGAAAATGTTGACAAAAATGGTTGTAATTGCTGAGAATAAGAAAAGACAGGAAATATGCCTTCTTTTTGGGAGATGTGAGTGGTTCAGTCACTGTCGAAAACATGAGCAGGTGAGAAATGTGCCATTTCTCATGTTTTCTAGGTTAGCAAAACTACAGTTGGTCCTTCAGGAAGCTTTTCGACAGCTATGAATTTGATGAAAAATTTCCCATTTGGAGAGGTGAGAGTTGGACTAAATGAGAAACTCCTCAAATTCCAAGCACAACAAATATGTGATGGAAGTTCTCAGAAGGCCCTTTTTTGTACAGCTAGGAGGTTATTCACACACACCACCCAAGCAGAAATGGTCCTGCACTGAAAGAAAATTATTATAGCCAAGCATTTGCCTTTAATGCCATGAAATGCCAGAATTAAGCTTGCCTTTAATGTGACATCCTGTTGTGTACATATTATGATACACTTCTTTAATGATATAACTGTATCGTGCTCCTTTCCAGAGATCCCTCCTTCATTCACTACACAGGAACAGCTGAGATTTCTTAATGAGATTGTAGGCAGGATTTTTATTAGTACTGATCTTGTGCACCCTCTTTTGTTTACTGAACTCATGCCCAGTACAGCATTGAATAGGAAATTAAAAATGTAATATTTTATGTAATTATTCTTAAAGTTCAACTCAGCTGCAGCTGAACTTCATGACTCAGTAATCCAAGATAGTAACCTAAAAATTGCAGACTAAGTAAGGTGTGAAAATCTAGTTTTCCGATTTGTGTCCCCAGGCTGTGTGACAGAGCCATGCCCAGATGCATTTACTGTGGCAGTACTCCTACCCTCCTTGAAAGTTCCTCACTCAACCCTAAAAGCCTTTCCTAGAGCAATGTTTCAGCTCAACCACAGAAAAGATACACTTTTTACTGTCGCTGGGCACAGTTACAGCAATGGTCTCAGGCTGACTAAGTGTAGGATATGTTTGCACAGTACAGAAAATTACAGAGTACAGAATACCTGAAGGTATGATAGGAAATATGAAACTGAAAGCCTGAGATTCCCTGATCTATCCCAGGACTGATCACTGCATCCAATGCCCGCATGCACACACAAAGAATGGACTCCTCTCTTCAAAGGAGATTTGTCCACCTGAAGGACAGATTTGTCCTTGAGCTTTGGTTAATCTGTCTTCTTGAAGGTGGACCATTCCTCCAGTTTCCTAAGAGGCAACTTGAGTGATGTGTTTGTAAGACCAGAAGCACTGGGCTGAGAGCTGCCTGTATGGCAGTGGCAACTGCAACATGTGAACACCGACCTTCAGGCTGCGAACAGGTCCAATATGCTAGCACCAAGAAAAAAGCAGCAGAAACAGCTTGTTTCTTAATAAAAAAAAAAAAAAAAAAAAAAAAAAAAAAAAGGTTTAAGCGTAAACCATAATCCATTTAAAGGTTTCAGAGGAGAGTATGTTCAAGAAAACCAGCAAGTATGCTTTCTGTGTGGGTTAGCTCTTTCACCCATGACTTCTTAACACACCAGCTCCAGGCATCTTCAACAGAGATGCAGGTTTTCACATGTAGATGCCCTCTTGAATACTCTAGCATATCCCACCAGCTCCCCCAGCTCCCCAGCCACCAACACAGAGGGCATGAGGATCCAATAGGCCCGGTGTTGTATCTTCAGCCCTGTGTGGATGTCTTGGCTATCCTCTGTAGTTTATGTCCAAGGAATCTGCCTTGCTCCCTGACAACTGGGGCTGTCAGTGTTTTGGCGTGTATTGCCCTTTTTCTGTCATACATCTGAAGCTCCCACATACCTGCCCACTGCACTGCCTGGCCAAAGCAGGGTGCCAAAGGCAACAGTGAGTCATTGCCTTGTTCACCCCAAGACACTGTTGCGTGAGGAACGTGAGTTGTTCTTGCTCTGTTTTGTTTTTAATGGAGATGAATCTGTACTTCCCACAGAGCTTAAAAAGTAGAAAAGAAAGCCTCAGATGACATCTCAAGGGAAGATAGCTTGGGAGGTGCCTTCTCCTTTGAGCTAACCTCAACTGAAGAATGAGGATACAATCAGATAAGTGTCAAAATGAATGATGAATCCACACATCAGACAACTGACCCAGTTTTGAAAGAATGTCGTACTTTTTTATTTTAGGCTGAAAAACAGGACTGTTCAAAACTTAAGGGATTAAAACTGCCCCAGCTGTAGCCAATGGAAATATTGTCTTTGACCTCAATAGAAATAGAAAATGTCTTCAGTTAATCTGGAAAAAATTTTGAAATGCTGGAGTGATAACTAGTTGCTGCCAGTCATTAGTTTTCCTCCTTTTCCTCCAACAGAATGATGTTAAATCTTTCATGGGCAGTACATTTTATTGCTATTTATTTATTTGCTGTATTGCTTCTCTACAGATTTTTGAGAGGAAGATAAAAAGCTGATCTGTTTCCAGAATTTATGATAGGAAAAAAAACCCAGCTAAACAAACAAATTGGGGGGGGGAGGGGGGCCAGGAAAGGAGAAAGAAAGCCTAGCTAGGTCCCATGAAGATGGCAAGAGAGACTGTTGTTTTCTCCTGGAGGGAATTGAGGGATGAGCTTACAAAATATTCCAATATTATTGACCGTCTTCCCTCTGCTGTCTCACAGGCTGACCTGTCATATTGCGATCCCAGCTTTATCCATGTATACCCGCTCTGTGGAAGACAAATCCATAATGACAAACAAACAAAGATAACATGTATGTGCAGTATGACGTTGGAGGTGAACTGTTCATGAACAGAATTTGGCCATTTGTTATTCAGGGATAGTGGCACTTTACCAGAAAGCACATTAACCAGCTTGACACTGCTATAAAGTTCTCATTTCCTTTTCCTTTTCTTCTTTTCCCAGACCCAATCAGACAATCCTGCCCCATCTTTTGCATTAGCTTTGGTGCTCTTCAATACATTCATGCTTTGAGTCAACTCCATATGCCATCATGAACAATTCACCTTTTTTCCAGTTTAATATTCTTCTCAGTTACAGTAAATTGAATTGGCTTGGTGAAGGGTCAGAAAACACAAGCCAGTGCAATTAAGGGGAGGAGGGCCAAGGCAGAAGTAGGACAGAGAGAAGAGTACAGACCGTCTCTATGTGCAAATGAGCTGTTAGACAATCTCAAGCCCAAACATGCAACTGTACAGCTTTGCTGCAGATATTTTAATTCTTGTTATGTGTCCTGAAGGCTTGTCCTGGTAGCCATCTGCAGCCTGTCAGTAATTATATAGCCTGGCTCAGAGGATTGAGCAATAATGTGATATGGTGAACATAATGAACTCCAAGAGGAAACTTTCTGAGAGACCAGATATCCAATGTGTTTAGAGGCCTGAAGTGTTGAGTAGCATCTACTGAGGTGTTTCCAAAGCAGTTGGAAACTGCTCCCTTGAGAGCTGCATATCTCTTTAGTTGTAGTGTCTTTGTCTCTGAGAACCTGTCTGTCACCTCTCAACAACCTCCATGGTCATTTAGAATTTTGTTTTGCTTCATACAGCACAGGCTGAGAAACAAGGATGGTAACACCACCAAAGACCCTGCAGTCCATGATCCACCAACAGTGGTGTTTATACAGTGTGTGGGAGCAGCAGTGAGACAGCTGGGAGCTGTTCCCTCATGTAACATGGTTCCTCATGGGGAGAAAGCAGAGCTATTGAGCTCATATTCCACCCATATTTCAGGACCTGAAGGTCTATCCAGAAATACAATCTGCCAAAGAAAGATACAAGTGGGATGTAAAATTATTCGAATACCTGAACTACTCAGTGGAAAGTCAATGTTTCCTTTTTTGATATGGTTGGTCTATTTGCAAATTGGCATTTCAGCTTCACTAGTATTTGCTGAGCTAGCTAACAGCGTGTTTCAATTGAGATGCCTGGAACATGTTTAGGCTTCTTAATAAATTTAATCTGAGTTACATATAGTAATAAACAGGTTTCTACTTGGGATTTTGAACAACTATTTCATGGTATAGTTTAAGCCTTTTCCTTGGTGGAGTGCCACAGAATTATACAGCTCTTATGAAAAGGAAGATTAGAGCACACTGGTGGAACTGGAGTCATGACACCTTTGAGAATAAGACAGGTTTCTCAGGGGATGATTCATATGACCAAAACCTGCACACATACATACACTAAAAGGGAGGTTATAAGCTGGCATAATTCCTATATCAAAGCCCAAGAAAAAAATAACTAGCATTAGACTGACTTATCTTAAGCATGGAGTCTTCTGGCTGTGTTTGCTGTTCTTCCTTCTAGGTCTGCCGCTGTTTGCCAAGAACGGCCTGCACAAAGGGAAACTTGCAGCCTTCCCTGCCCCTTTGCACCATGCACGGAACCATGCAGGGCACAAACCCAACAACGCTGCCTTGGCACTGCTACTCAGTGGCCGTAGCTTTGGAATGAACCAGCAGGCAGTAGCTAATCCTACATGCAAAACACAGGAATCCTGATGTCAGCGCCAGGGAGAGTGGGAGCGCTGCGGGTTTGGCAGACGGTTGCTCTTTTACACAACTGTGCAAAGTACAGTTCTTGTGATAAAACATTACATTTCATTACAGGTTATTTGAGGCAAGGGTTACATTTCCCTCATTCTTATCTTCATGCCTGATATGCTCTTTGGCAGAAATGGGAATTTGGACAAAGATTAAAGAAGTTACGGATGTGAACAAGTGGGTTACCACATGGAGACTGTATTGCTATTAGTGGCAGTACTGGGAGAGGTTAGAAATGTGAGGCATATAATCATTTACAGGCATGGGAGAGAAACCAGGCAGTTATTTTCTATAAACCTCAAATACTAGAACAAGGGAGCCTTGGGGGATTTGGTGATGCAAAGCATGGTTTGGGTTCCAACTCTTACCTCACCTGCTCAGGTTAAACTATTTCTTCATACTTGACATAAAAGTCCTCCTGAATGTCATCTGAAAGGCATATATATATTACAGAGCATGAGCAGAAATAGGGAATATAAACAACTGAAACATGAACCTTGTGCAAAGAAAGGTTATAAATACATATTCAATATAAATATTCAATTATATGAAGGTGTATAACTATTTTAAAAGATTTTTGCATATATTTCTTTTTTTATCATCATAGCTTTAGTGTCAGCTGTTGAATGGCCAGGAGAATATAATTCGTCAACCCTCCACAGGGAGCAAGTCTAACAAGAGGTGAGGACAAAATACACACTTTATCTACCTCTCACCTTCCGTAAAGGGAGATAAGTAGATCACCATACCTCTCTGAGTCCGACATCATGGGTTTGCTAGGGAATATACAGCTTGGATCCTCGGTAGGTCTGACCTTTTCACGACAGTCCTCTTTGACCCAGTGCTCTCCCCTGCACTTCTCAGTCACTGATGCTTCTGTATTAAACACCTTTCTGAGTTACAGCCCACCAAGGACAGAGTTTCATGAGTGCTAAAAGATCGGCATAGGACAGGGATGCCACTAATCAGTTCCTGGCTCTTGTTAGCTACACAGATGCATGCAGAGGGATGAGAGAGAGCAGGACAAGAATACATGTCTGCTGAACCACTGCCAGTTCACTGCCTGGGGTTCCTGTTGGAAGGGGGGCACGGCAGCAGGTCACAGCATGGAGGGAAGCTGTGTGCCCTGCCTCCAAAGCACTCTGCATCCCACAGGATGCTGCTCCTCATAGGCAGGCTTGTCACTCTCCACTGCTGGCCTCCACAGCAGGTTGTCACTACTCTTTGGAATTATATATATCACATGGAATTATACAGTAATTCCATGGCAGACTTTACGGGAAATGGAGGCTCTTACCCAAAGATAACTGCACCAGGGCCTAAAGTGGGGGGTCTACAGCTAAGGTAGGCAATAATTGGTTTAGGTACTTAAATTAATCCTTAAATTAAACCCAAAGCAGCCTGACATCTCTGATCCTCTGACCTCATTAGTTCCTCAGCAGCGCTAGAAACAACAACATATCAAAAAGTGCTGTAAGTACCAGACCAACTTTAAAAATTGTATCAATTAGTCCACCTAGAGAAATTTCACAAGAGGCATTTTCAGTATCTTATGTTTAATTTCTCTTTCAAATGAAGTCTCCAAAACATTTCTAACTTGCCTCTAGAAAAGAGACCCTGAGAAGTGCTGACATGGTGGAAACACCTGGGAGGTATGAATGGTGATAACAGTTACCTACAAAGAGTATGTCATAGCAAATACTGATGTCTCTAAATGTTCTCTTTTGTCAAGATTTCTTCTTACTATTTTGATTTACCACTCATCTCTTTCTGAAGTCTTCCGAAAATCACCAAACAACCAATTTCATTCATAGAGACAAGGGGAATGCATTTCCAATAATTTTCAAGTTTTCAGTGGAACTTTATCCTCCATATAAAATTGATTGTACACAATATACAATATGAAATAGAAGAGATGAAAATACTTTGTAATTAAAGATTTGGAGATAGACTTGCAACTGAGGAAGGCATAATTGATCTCTGGAGACTATTCAGTGTGTGCTTACCAGGGGATTATTTTCTCCACTCTGGATATTTAATGCATCCTATTGATTCACTGTATCACAAAAAAACCCCTACTTTGGTGTCATATTATGTCTGCAAATAGATTAGTCTTCACTAGCTATCAAAAGCCAGAGGAACTAAGGTGTGGCACTCAGATATTTGAGATGGCTTTTCACTAGTTTTATAATGGGTATTGCTAACTTGTACTATTAAAGGCCTGTAAGTTATTATTTTTCTTGACATGTGAAGTGTGGGTTAGTTGTTAAGGACAATGATGTTGTGGTTATTAGAAAAATACCAAAAGGTATTTGCTGACTACCTCAGTCTTTCTAACTAGACACAGTTCTTGAGGCTAAGCTACTGCCTGGGACTTTGTAATTTAGACAAAAAAAAATTCAATATAAGGAAACTTATATGTAATCTTTTTGTGACCATCCTTGCTTCAAATTGACAGAAAGATTAGGTGTTAAAATCAAGTAAGCTTTTGAGACTCTGGATTTACTTAGGGGATTGAAAAGCTTTCACTATACGTTTTTAAAACTCTTATCAAATCCTACTCTATCTCATTTTCTTCCTGAAGGTTAGGTTGTTATCTGCTACAGTTTTATCTAATGTACCTGTATGTATGGACCTTTAAAATGCAAGAGGATTACTCCCATTTGGTTCACTGTTACCTGACCAAAAGCCTACACAATGAGCAATCTTGTAAATATTGACTACTCCCACCAGGAACCATAACTTGCACTACAGTAACAATATTGCAGGACGAAAAGAGACAGAACTGCAACACACAAAAAGCTGCCAGGCAATGAGCAAATACACAAAGGGGGGCAAAATAGATCCTGGCTTGGGAAAGTTGTGGTATTCCCAACTCTGCAGATTTAATACTGTGGTAGTTTAGTATCTTGAACTGGACCTGACCTGAAGGCGTTTGGGTACGGAAGAATCAAATTCATATGGGGTATCCACACAGCTATCAGACATCTGCTTTCTCTGACAGGGAGACTTCACTACATTATGGCACATAAAAGTGCTCCCAGAATGGGAAAAGCTTATGGCTCTAGGTTGCTGCCTGGCAGAGGAATATGCCTCCAAGTGGGACCATTAAGCCCTGGCCACCTGCCCCAGTCCACCCCAAGGCAGGAGCACAGAACAGTGCTACAGCCCCTCTGCCTTTCAGTGGCCTGGAGTGTATCTGGCAGAGCAGCTCACTGGCTCTGCTTTTATTTCCCAGTCTGGAAAACACTTAATGCTGAAAACTGGTGTTAAAATAGATATAATAGCTGCTACTAATGCATTTTACTTAGGAATTCTGCTACTTTTTCACTATGGATCTGTACTTTATTCTTAGCTGCTAAACTTCCCTATGTGAAAAAATATGCTACAGCTTGAGTGTGGCAAGAAAGATGAGACAGTTGCTAAAGAGAAAAATATGATTTATTCTGCTTTTCAGCTAACTTTTGAATGCTCTAACCAATATCCAACTAATACATGGGGGTTTGTGGATTCTTTTCAGGAGATATTGATCATGGAGTTAGGACTTTACATACCTACACACCTGCCTGTGGTGGGAAGTCAAGTAACTAAGGAACTCAGTCACTTACGTAAGCTGCACACATCTGAATTCAGGCCTTGGTAAAGCCTAGTTGTCAACAAAGTCTTTGGAAGGACTTTGCACACAGCCCTTGTTTAAGGCAGTGTCTCTGTTGTGTTCTCTTATGTCTAAAAAGGAATTTCACTGCTTCTGATACTCACAATGAATAATATCTTGCATTAAACAACTCAGCATGCAGAGAGGATGAGAAGGTAGTCAGTCGTCTGTTATTGAGCACCTGGTGTTCTTTTATATTACACAGTTGTTATCTACACCCCACAGGTCAGCCTGTGGAAAAGAATATAAAGATAATCCTATAATAAAAGCTCTACAGTTTAGAAGATGCTGGAAAGAAAATAAATCGTGAAATAATTTGGAAGTTCTTACTTTCTTTGGAAGTACTTTGTATCTTGTGGACATCATTAAAGAGCCTCTTTAGGAGAGATTCAGACACAGTGACAGGTAAACTGGTAGGATAGGGCACCTCCAGGGAAACTGGTAGTGGAAGGAGAAAAGGTGAACAGGATGCAATGGGTGTCAGTCACCACACCAAACCACTTTGAGAGGCAGCAGCTCAGCGATTTGCACACAGAATAACTCACACACTCTAACCTCTACTGTTACCTCGAGCATTCATGACATGATTAGATATGCTAGACTCAATCAAGGCAATGTAATCAGGCCCAAAGACGCAGCAAAAGAATATGTGGGCTACTAAGACATGAGAAATTGAAGTTCTTTGCAAAAGAAACATGCTCATACAGATCAAAGTGGTGAAAAAAATGTGATACTCACTTTTTACATAAACACGTGAAACTATAGACTGAAATGCACAATTCATCCTTACTGAAGTAAGCAAAAAACTCTGACCCTCAAAACCATCTATCAGTGATAAATTCACAAAACAAAAAAAAGTCATAGAAATAAACCACTCGGACTCATGACATTACTTAATTCTACTACAGTCATTTCCACATCAGGTGACAGCAAGAAAATGAAATTTTAAAGCAATACTGACAAGCCACAACAGTGTCTTTCATACACTAATTGAGAGGTTATCTTAGAGAGGACTTAACATTTAGACTGGAATAAGTTGCTGTTCGTCAAATTCCTCACTGCAAAGCAGGAAGATTTGGACTTGAAGATACATCAGAAGATCCTTCACTTGAATCTTTTCAGTGTCCTGACTTCCTTCTCCCCTCAAACAGATTATTTAATCCAAGCTTCTAGTCAGCAAGACTTTCTCCATCAAGATCTCTCCAGTGCCTCAGGAAATGCCTGGAGGCCTCCTCACTCAAAAGGAAGCAGTTATTGCATCTGCTGCTCACCTGAGTCAATTGTACTGGGCACAAGTGCACATCACAAATTATAGACCTGGAAGCATAAAAATGTGATCAAAAAAATTATAATGATCTTTTTTTCTACCAAACACATCATTACAAAACTTTGAAAGTGAATTAGTTAATCTGAAGTCTTTTCATTTTACTCAGAGAATAATACAATATTCAGCAATGCCAGCTCAACAATCACCTTGAACAAAGCTGCTTTAAAACTTTTTTCGTAGATGATTCATGAAGTAAAACAAATCTTTCTTTCTTTCTTCCTTGTAATAATAGCCTCATCACAAGACATCTGCTTTTTACTTATTACTTCTAATGACAGCCAGTAAAAGCATTCTGTAGGAGTGGCCTCACCTATGAGTCTACATATCTTTCACCTCTTCCAGTGGTTATATTCTCAAAGTGCCAAGCTACTCTATTTAGATTTAGTGGCAGCTGATTTGAATAGCTTTGCAGTTACACAAAACACAAAGTGAGTTATCCTCTGTGGAGAAAGGCAAGAACGTGAGAAACAGCTCCTTGCTGTGCAGGTTCCAAGTCACATATTCTCCTCCCACCAACTTACTGTCTCTAAATTAAAAGTACATCAGCCTTTTCCCTTGACTATTCCAACTGTAAAGCATTTCCAGTTCCCTTCTGATCTTCATCTAAATTCTAACAGCTGATGTCTTTCTAATGGTTTTCAAGGCAAGGACCAGTAATATCTCCTATTATTTTGTAACTTTAGTATATCTTTACTTTTTAGAGTATCTTTGTCACAGACATTTCTGGGCACTGTCACGCTGCATCAACACTATCATAAAAAAATACCTGAACGTCACATGGAAACATTTTTTCTATCTCTGTAAAAAATAAATAGTATTTGCTTTTTACAACTTGATGTAGAAAATTTGTGTTCTCTTTCATTCAGGGCAAGGCTTTTCCATTAAGTTTCTGTTCTAAGACAAAGAAGGGAGGAGAACAAAAAACAAAAGCTCAATTTCCCTTTGGACTGTACAGAGAAATTAGTCAAGTCTTGGGGCTGGGAATGTGGGTATGGAGTTAAAGTAATAACACCATCCAAAAATTACAGTAATAACAACATCCATACTGCCTGTATGTTTAGAAAAGCTTTTTTTCATATTAAGTATATTGGAAATAACATATCATTGCACATGATACTCACTGTACTGGAAATAATGATACAACATTATGCATGTAGGCAGATATTATACAATGATGGTTTGTCTTGAAGTCGTATTTTGGGTGATGTGCAAATGAATGCTTCTGCATATGATGCTGTCAGCCTCAGAATGCCTTAGTGTCCCCTGTTCCACAGTTTTCTGCAAAGGAAAAAGACTATGGATCGCCCCACACCACCAGAACACATTAATTGGAGCTGCAGGGAAAAAAGCTTCAGCTGAAGGTGGTGAACACCTCAGCTGATTTATCACACTGTTACGCTAGAGATTACACTGTGAGAAAAGAGTTTATATCTTGATCAGTTTCACTGGTGCAGAAGGAAAATATTTTGGGATTCTGCTATAAACAATGTATTAGCTCTATAGTTGATAAGACTAAGCATACAGGACTGGAACCAGAGCAGATATTGGCACTAAAATAACACAAAAATAAGCTGAGTTGAGAATGAGTTAAGAAAGACACTGAAAATGTGCTCTTGAATTTCAGGTCAAAGAGTAGCATTAGTGGTCAGCTGAAGAGTACAGACTGCATAATAGCAGCCTGCATTATAATAAAGCTGATCTGAGTTTCGATCTTAGTTTCAAAATTTTGTGTATGTTGTTGGAAATGTTTGCAGTCCATTATACACAGCAGCACACTCAAAGCAGCTGGGATCATACCAAATACCCAGTTTTTCAAAAAACTTTCTTAGCAACACAGTGCTCTCGCTATCAGCCACGTGATCTGGGAATATGGATTCTAAATAACCCAGACAGGTTTGCCTGAATTCATAAGACAACAACGTTAAGTCTGATCTGATACAATAAAGTTGGCTCCCAAACCAGGCTCCACTGCCCCAAGAGTAGGAATGGGGTAACACAGCTCTTAGTTGTGCTCCTTGGTGCTTCTTGTCACTGCAGGGCTCCTAAGGTGCTTCAGCTCTAACTTAAAGCTGTGGAAAACCTGAGGCTGGGTGACAGCACGGTGGCACCAAAGTGGAATCTGGATCTTTTGGTGCAACTGCCCAACAAGCAACATGCAGGGCAGTGGATGAAGTCTCTTTGTCCCCTCAGGTCTGAAATAAAGTACAGGCTGGCTTTTGCATGAGTGATACACCTCATCAGACTCCTGTTCCCAAGTATGAGACTTTTGACCTCCTGACTTTTCAAAAATAAAAATGCTGAAGGATTTTTTCAACTAGAAGAAAAGATTGTTTTCTTCTCCCTCAAACTAACCCAACCAGCCATCTCCAGATCTACAATAGTACCAACAACAACACTGCTTTCAATTAGATCAGCCTTTACAATTTCAGCCCAAACCATGACTTTTTAAAAAGCCATGAGCCCTTAAGAACAGCACAGTATAAATTAAATGTTTGTAAGTTTAATTTTAATGGCCACTGCTTGTTCTTGTTCTGTCAATGCTGCCCTTTCTGTAGAAACTTAGATCATTAAAAAAATATTTTTGAGTGGTTTTACTTCAATATTTGATGTCTTCCACTAATGCATTTTAGATATATTATTCTAATGTGTTGGGAGCTTTGAGGCACCTCATATTCTGGAAGACAGACAATTAGGCAGTTCTTGTCAGTATAGTCATTCAGTTAATGAAATATCTAATAATACAGTTCATCCATTAGTGGCCTATACCACAATTTAAACACCTTACTAATTCTCAAAGCCTTAGCTTATCCTACTGCATACTAGCCATGCTTGTCCCTGAGGCCTATGAAATGCTCTGCGTATACAACAAAAATGAGAGTCCAGAAGTAATGAATTCCTGTGGCTCAGCAGTGAGAGCCTTTCCCTTCACATTAATGTTCAGTGCCTTTTATCTCTTCATTTTGTAAAAACATAGCACTGATAGGCCTTCCTTTTGTGTCAGCGCCTTGACATGCTCCCGCATCCTCTTTCCTGAGACAGTGCCGCTCCGATCCGCTCCAGGACAATTCCCAGGTAACAAACTCATTTTCAGCAACTTCACCAGACGGGCCTGTGCTTGGCACCACGGGACGTGGGCTCGGCAACCCAAGAGATGCAGAGGAGGAGGTCTCCGGGAGATGAGGCGTGACCTCTCTGGATCTCGCTCCATCCACTCCAATCATAATTTTCTTTTGCGATGTGTGCTCTGATCTATAATAAATACACAGCAGCGTTCACACACCGTCCGTGCTTTCACTCAGGACCTTTATTTAGGCGCTTTCAGTCACACGAGCGTCTCTTTCCATTCGGAACACCAGCCCGGCCAGCCCTGCCAGCCCTGCCCTGCCCTGCCCCGGCCGGGCCGCGAACACCCTCCCGCCGCCATGTCGCCTCGCGCACGCGAGCGGCGCCTCCTCCCCCGTGCCCGGGGCGTGCGCGGAGAGAGCGGGGCAGCGGCGCTCGCAGGCGCTGCCGTTCCCCGCATTCGCTTTCCCGAAGGCTTTCCTTCCGTTCCTCCCCGGCAGCCCCGCACTGAAGGCGCCCCGGGGCCGCCAGGCCGCGCTCAGACCGCGCTCAGCCCGCGGGGGCGGCGCCTGCCGACGGAAAGTGCTGAGTCACGGCCTGACGCGCGGCCGCCGTCACGTGCGGCGCCGGGGTCGGGGCGGCCGCTGCGGCCGTCAGAGCGCAGAGCGCGCCCGCGGCTCGGAGCGCACCCGCTCCGCTCGCTGCGGCTCCGCTCGCCTCCCCGGCCTCCCCCGCTCCCGGCCGGCATGGGGCTGCTGTCGCAGGGCTCGCCGCTGAGCTGGGAGGAGACGCGGCGGCACGCGGAGCACGTGCGGCGCCACGGCATCCTCCAGTTCCTCCACATCTACCGCGCCCTGCGCGACCGCCACAAGGACGTGCTCAAGTGGGGCGACGAGGTGGGTGAGACCCGGCCGGGCGCGGCCTCCGCCGCGGGCTCCGCCGCTCGCGCGGGCGGGCGGGCGCGCGCAGGTGCCGCTCGGGTGCGGGCCGGGCCGTGCCCGCCGCGGTGCCCGGGGGAGGGCCCGGCCCGCGGCCGCTCTGCGGAGGGGACGGTGCGGGGCTGCCCGGCGGGGCTTTGTTTATCCCGCACACACACACTCGCTCGCCGCCTGTCGTTGCGCAGCACGACTGCCCCTGTGTTGCCTCTCGTTACCAGCACGGCTGCCCCGCTCTTACCCGCTAACACAGCTTCCAGTGTTCCGCCTGGCAACGGTCGGTTGGCCCGGGCAGCCCCTCGGGAGGTGTATTCCCGGGGCGGCGATGCCCGGCAGCACTCGCTTCTTTCTCGGAGTTTATGTTCTCTGGAGCGGGGTGTGAGTGAAGCATGTGTGTGCCGAGACTCCACGGCAGTACCAGCTTAGCCTCGGAGTCGGGTTTTGGGAGGCGAGCGAGGGAAGCAGAACCGAGGATGTGCGAGTGACTCTGCAGTGACAGCCCTCTCACCGCGCAGTGTCCTTCTTGGATACCCTGGAAAGGGACCTGCTGAGCCTTGCTTTACCCCAAAGTCTCCCGGGCGTCCTGTACGTGTCAGCCTGCCTTCCAAACAAGGATTAGGATGATTATTCGAGGCATGACTTGAACTTTGTTATAGATGCTTTGTGCTCAAGCACCGTAACTTTAGCCACAGGTCTTGGGCGTATTGCCTTGCAAACCTGTGCTGAATTGTACCACAGCCTGACAGCACTCTGCAAGGAGCAGTCTCCTCTCTTGGTCCGTAGGATTGGCCGAGGGACCCAGCTTCCCCTGGAGACAGGGAGCCATGTGCTGCACTAGAGGCTGTCCTTGGTCGTGGTGTTGGTGAGGTCCAGCGTTGGTCACTTAGAGGTGTCTGTGATGTGACTGCAGGGAAGTTGGAAGAGCAGAGTAGGATGCCAATAATGTGGGAACTTGGCCATTGCATCTCTGTGTCATGCACAGTTTGCTTTCTGAACAGCAACGGCACTTGTGAGAAAACTTTGTGCAGGTGGTACCAGTAGCTGTTCACAGACGCTCTTTGCCAGAGGACAATGCTGTTCACCATGAGCACCTTGAGAGAACTTGTCTCTTAAAGTCTGTACTTCTTTTAAGGAGTCCCTGTCAATGTTCACATACAGGAGCTGCTTCTGTGAATGAGTGGGGGCTTGGCTACTAAAATTTATTCAGTGAAAGTATGTGTTGTCTACACCACAGGGTTTTGCAGCCAGAGTGGCATGAACTTGGGAAATTTAAATATACTTTTATCTCTCCCTGTCTGATGTCTCTGTGTTCCTACATGTCTTATATGACTGAAATTATGCTGACAAAAATGCCTCACAGACTTAAGTCCAGGAATAGAGACAGTCTGCGTATTGCTCTGAGACTTAGTTTGAGGGTTTTCTCATTAATCTTTAAGATAGGATGCTCATTTTTCAATGGGTGTTAGATTTTAGTTGTCCTTGCTTTCTCAGAGTGAGATTTCACAAGATAGCTAAGGTTCATCCATTAGCAAGCTGGTTCAGCTTCCTTCCCAGGCTCCAGGCTTGTGTTTCTGCTGCCTGCCTTGTGTTTTCTGAGTTCAAAAAGTTAACACAGCGGAAGACTCCCGTTCAGTTTTTAAAATGGTTTGTTTTCTCAGCAGATCTTCAGCTGTTTCACTGCTAGATCCAACAAATTCTGCTTAATGTGAGGAAAGTAGCAGGAGCATGTGGAGGAAAGGGTCGTGCAGAACCAGCCTCTGCTGCACCCGCAGCTGATCATTTGGTAATCTTAGCTGTATGGTGACACCAGACTCTGGCATCCTCTTTCTTCCTTCGGCTGAGGAACCATACTGAACAAAGTATTTATGCTCAGTAAATAGTGGTGCATTATGTTTAAGGAGATTCACAGTTTTCTTCTGTCATGCCCAGCATGGCAAGAGGCAGAATTTTAAGAGCAGTATCATTAAAGCCATGATTTTGTTGAGAGGTAAGAACCATTTTTGTAATGCATGTGAACATTCAGAGAAGGTCAGGTGACCCCGTTCATTGACTACCTCTTCGTTTTAGCAAATGGTAATAAACTCAGGTGTGGCAACTTACCTTTGTTCTATTGTGTTATGCAATTACATATTTTTATGTAACACATCACTTAGGAGTGTGTTAATGGACCAGGGACTTGTAGCCAGTCTGCTCTTGTTGTGCAAACACAAAACCATACCTCTGCCCACAGCTTACTTGACCTGTGCTGTAGATAGGCTAGTGCAGAAAGCAGTAAATTTGTTTTCCATTTTTCCTCTCATATATCCAATTATTAGAAAGTGGCGCCACACTTATATGCAGCTTAGATGAATCAACTAATTGGACAGTTTTCATAGAAAGCCTTTTATGCACTTTGACCTTAAAAGTCATAGCCTGAGGGTGTTTAATTGTTTTAAAAACTGCTTGAAGATAGAAATCAAGAATGAAGATGACACCCCTCATGTAATGGTAGAGATAAAATCAGAAAAAACAAAATTACTTTTGTGTTCAAGAGATGTTTCTGAGACAGTGTTTGGTGAAAAAGGTATTTTCTAATTTTTTTAAGGAATGCTCATAAGGAAAAAAGCCAACTTTGTTAGTACATACTGAGTTTGTCTTTCAGGGTGTATGTATGAATACTTCAAAGGTTATCCCCATCTAGGTGATGCCATTGTGTTTGCTTAATAGTATAGAACAAGCCTTTGCTTTGGTTTTATTTTCAACAGGACTCCACTTTTCAGTGTGTGTTGTAAAACTTATAAAACTGTGGTGGTCCTTTGGGATCACAGAATATTCTGAGCTGGAAGGGACCTCCAAGGGTCATCAAGACCAATTCTTGAGTGACCCATACAGGGATCAAACCCACAACCCTGGTGTTATTAGCACCATGCTCTAACCAACTGAGCTAATCTCAAGGATGCTTGTAACCTCCTAGGGCCTCCATTCCCTGACATCCCAAGGGAATGAAACTGGGGAATCATGTTGCACTTTTTGTTTCTTGGGTGCCAGACCAAAGTGTTGAGGCTAAGTGCTAATGGCTGGTGGCATCTGTTTTGAAGGAAGCAAGACAGCATCACAACTTGCATTGCTGGGTAGCATTCCCTAGTTCTCTCCTCTTCTCCTCAGTAAAGAGCTGGAAAGGTCAAAACACTGGTTCTTCTGCCTCTTGAAAAGTCAGCTCTCTTACTGCTTGAAGGGTTAGTAGAACGAAGAGCTGTTATCTCTTTTGAGGTAAGTTCTTTTTTACTCTGTTTTCTGCAACCATGAAGTCTTTGCAGTGGTAGAAAAAGAAAAAGCCTACAAAATGTGAGTGTAACAGAATAAGGCTTGCTTTAAAAAAAGCTTTCTAAAGGTCTCCTTGAATCTGCATTTGCAGGTAAAGGTCTTTTGCCTCTTAATTATCCTTCTGCCTCATTTAAAACTGACAGTTGGCCTCCCTGTTTATGCTTGACTTCTCCTGACTGTGGGGAATACAAAACGCTGCACTATCTCATTATTCCTCATCAAACCCCACTTTACTATCCGTGCCTTAATGCTCACAAAAGTTGGGCAACAATTAGATATGCTGATGAGACCCTGTCACATTAACAAGTACGACCTCCTTGTGTTTTCATCTTCCTCATTCATGCAATAATAATACTAAGCTTGGGGTTTGCATAGTCATGATCATTAAGTTTTATTGCATTTGGGTTTTTTTCTCCAGAATCAAAACCCTGCAACTTTTCAGTACTGTGTGTTAGAACTCCAGTAGAGTTAGCAGATACTATGTGAAACAATTAGTTTGTGCAGCTTGGCAGATCTTAGTGGTTTAAAACTAGAAGAGTTTAAAGGGTTTTAGACAGTAAGGCAAAGCCTATTCTGCTGCTTCCCGACTTTTGTCCCAAAAAGCTCTTTTCTGTGCCAGCACATTATTAGTCTCTTGTGCTGTTTAGTGCCTCTTGTGTGCTGATTGTATTCCTCTAAGTGATGGACATCGGTTAAATTTCTCTTTGCAGCTTTATGTGGACACTCAGGTCAGACAAGTGGAATGGCTGGCCCTTGGCTGGGCTCACTGCTGCTGCTTTGTGTGCACACAAGTGTAGGAGTCACAGCAGCTCATGCTTAACTACAGATACATGTGTGTTCATATGTACACGTAGTACTTGTCTTCCATGATCTGCAAAGGCTAAGGAGGAGCTGCTTCAGCATAAGAAAATTTCAAGAAAGGTGTGCTGGAGGGAGATCCCCTCAGAAGGAAGGGATATAAGAAGCAAGTATGGGCAAAACATGACAATTTGGTTTTAAAGTATATGTGAATGAAATGGGAATCTGACTTGCTCAGCCTTGTTTAGTGAAATTGGACATAATGACTCTTTTGTTGTATATGAGTCTTGTTCCTGTCAGTCTTTGGACATAGCACACAATAAGCATCTCCAGCTTTTAAAAACTTGTTTTCTTAAAGGAAACTTGAAGTAAAATTTGGAGGCCTCTAAATGGGTTTGATAATGATGTGTATGAGGCAGCATGAAAAGTGTGCCACTGTACTGTTTGCAAATTGAAATCTTACTGAGTTAATTCTAGTTTGGTTTTGGGTTTGGTTGTTCGTTTTTTCTTTTTCCTGTTGCTTCTTTTTCAGCCCTTCTTAAGCTTTCTTTGGTCTTTCTTCTGTACATTCAATTTATTCCCCTCCTTATCCTTTAGTTTTTTAATTATACCTTGTAAATAAGTTACATGAGAACTAAAAAGAACATTTGCTAATCAGCACTTCCTCGTGCAAGAAGCAAAGCGGCCCTTCTCAGATGCTGAAAGAGGCCAGAGGTTTCATAGCAGAATGTCACACAGGTATTGCTCCTGTTTAGAAGATGCAAGACTCTTTAAAGGCTGGGCTCTGAAAAGAGCTGCGTTTCCTTTTGAGTGGTTCTTTCTAGGTAACTAGAGGTTGCATTAATGCCCTGCTACAGTTTATAGCCTCTTCTGGTTTTGTGTTTTTTTTTTTCATGGCAGTAGCAATGTATAAGTGATACGATCAGAGATGTTACTTTACAGCCTGCAGAACTTCATACTGGTAAAATTATTGCTGCATCTTAAGGAAATGGATTTGGGTTCAAATGCACACAGTTTGAGGCTCCAGTTTGTCTATCACCTATTTAAAAGAGGAAAAAAATCTAGGGCATTTTGTAGCAGTGGTGAATCTAGCTCACCAGCTGTATAAAGTAAGTACAGCTACTATCTCTAGAATACATAGTTGAAATTTTAGTCATCTCTTTGCTAAAAGACAACAATGAGGCTTTGTGAGAGACACTTGTGCACAAAAATATTCAAAAAGAGGTAAAAAAGGACCAGAACCAATAAAGAGAGGAGTAGGTTTAGAGAGAATTACAGTGTACAGGAAAGGTGGTGTTCTTTTCTCACTTTACAAGAAATTTGGCTAACCTAATGGAACAGAAAAGCAGAAGATGTCCTTTTAAGGTAGTTATTTACTTAACAAAGCCTAGGTGTCTTGTGGAACAAGATGGCACATGATAGCTTTGAAGCTGAGATAGACAGTTACATGAACAACAAGAATAGACAGTTTATTATGGTTTCTTTAAACTCCATGTTCTGCAAGATGTTTGTCCATTTATCCAAACCACTTAGATAATTGCAGAGTTTCTTTAATGTTTATCTGTCTTTCTAACTAGCTTTTTGTTGTATATGTTATAAATAAAACAGAAACACAAAAAACAGTTACTGCATTTTCCTGAATGTCAGTAACAGGGGGTCTTTAAAAAAAATTTCAGCCAAATGGTTATGCAAATTCATCATCACTGTTACGATGATCTCATGTTCTCACTTCATATAAAGTGCTGCATGTACCAGTGTGCAGAAATTGCTTTGGTTTAAAGCTTTTCCTGGGAATCTTGTGCGTATAATAAAGCTAATATAGCCTAAAGCCTTATGATTTTTTTTTTAATTTGAGTTCCTGTCATTTTAAGACAAACGCTTTTAGTCTTGCCTTCCCCCTGCAAAATTCCCCAAACAGAATGCATTTTTTAACTTATTTCATGCAGAAATTCCTCATGATGGCCCCTGCCAAGTGTGGCACATGTGGATGCATCTCAATGGGAGCTGTCTTGACCAACGTGCTCGCCTGCTGGCCGCTGGGAGGGAAGCTGCACTCGAGCGATTTGGTTGTCACCTGTCTGCTTGTTCATCCTGTCTCTCTGAGCTTTATTTGGCTAAATAAAGGGGCAGTGGAATTATTTGTTTACAATAAGATTTAGTGCTTCCTTAATACCTTTTGGTATGGATACTTGCTGTTTAAAATAGCAGCGTTGGTGGGGCGGGGTCTGATGGTATGATGTTAGTGCATCAGCTCACACTGCGTGACAGCTGTGAGTGTATATATACAACCCCTAAAATGAATACACGAATGTATGTAAATATAACTCTTTAAATCTTGACTTGAACAAGATAGGTGGCCTTGAAGAGTCTTCATGTTTATTCCTTCCCTGGTTGTTTGGACTGACAGTCATGAAACTCCTTTTTCTGACTGGCTTTAATCCTCATATCAGGAAAAACCTAAACTAAACCTTCTAGCTCTTAAAACATGCACAATGTGTTAACCTCCCCAATGGCTGATAATTTTGCTTCATCTCCCTCCTGCTCAGTTCTTCCATGGCTAGGTAGAAAGATATGTATAGGTTGTAGTGCAGCACTAGTGACTACCTGAGAGCTTTGGTGCTGGATGCACTGTGCATGGGACAGTACAGGACTTACTGTCATTTATACTGAGATGCTCTTTGAAAAGTTAATTTTGTAATTAATGAGAAATAGTTTGGAGGTTTGGGTTTTTTTTTGTTGTGGGTTTTTTGTTTGTCTTTTTTTATTTTTTTCTCCCAAAGCAAGCTGCAGTTTGTCATAAATAGTGACCAGCCCCCATGGTAAACATTGATTTCCTCCTTCTCAATCTCAAATTTTAGTAAGAGAAGCTCAAATTACCTACTGGTTTTGTCATGGGATACTTTATATTGTAATTCCTCTTTTCCCACAGGACCTATTCTTGCTGTGCAGATGCCTTATTTTAGTTAACAGTATGAGAAAGGGTGAATCAGAAGGATGAGTACAAGAAAGACTTCGTTGTTGATGTCGTATATTTGCGTGTATGATTTTCCTACTCTTTATGATGCAAAAGACAACTTAAAAGTTTGCTGCATCTTGTTTCACAGCTGAATAAATAAAAAATAAAGTTGTCTTTGCTGCAGAAGTCTAAAATTAACGTTATCACAGTCTTTTTAATAGTATTAACCTCAGGTGTTACATAGTACAGCAGTCAAAGAAGAAGCATTTTTCTGTAATGCACCACATCTTCTTTTGAATTATGCAAATGTTTATAACTTCTTGATTTTAATTTTCAGTAACCCAGCTTCCTGGTTTTGTAGTGTGTGCAGCACAGAATGGTCTCTAGTCACGTTGTGTCATGTGCAAAAGAAAATCTGCAGCCCTAATGTTGGCACATAGGAGGGGAGACAGGCAAGGGCGCTGCGCTGGGACTGGCTCTGTTTACTGAGATGAGAGTCCCTGCATCCTCTTTCCTAATGGAAAACATGAATTCCTTTGTTTCTGGGACATAGTTTCTGTGAGTTGGTTTTGTATAGAGCTGGTGATGGTGCTTTGTTTGTTGGACTGGCCACTTCAAACCTTTTTGATCAAAATTAAGCATTTTGGGAATAATATTTGAATCTTGATTCAGCTGTTCGTGGCATATTTTTGAAATTATTTCTGTTGCAGAGAACATCCATAGTAATGTCATGAGTGTGGAAATTCCTTGCCTCATGCCAGTGTGCAGTTTTGGGGCTTGCTGGCTAGAAACAGGGTAAACAGCCTCTGTGGCACTTCCAGACTTGTTTCTCTCTAAATTTACCTCCCTCGAGACTTAGACTCACCCTTGTAAGCCAGTAAACCTTTCAGTAAAGGTTATTTCTGTGGCTCTGTGTGTTATCACAGTAGTAGTAAGAAAATAACTGCGTTAAAAAAAACATTTTGAGTATTATGCTCTACATGCATCAGAAGTGTTTGTACTTAGAGAACATACTTGCTTTTTCCATCTAACACTGTGGCAAAGGTTCTTTAATGAACAGTCAGGTTATTAAAAATTTGTTCTCTAGACTGCACTTAATGGTAATGGTATTCTAATGATACATTAACTGACCAAATATATGGAGGAACTACGTTTTTTTTTTTCCATGTGAGTTTCATAACTAGGGAAAAGGGGTTTGTTTCTTTGATGCTTTTGAGAGGAAAGTTTACCTCAATTTTTGTTTTCTACTGTACACATAAATATATGAGGCATACTGCATGCTAATACTTAAGTGTTGGTAGTGGCTTTTGGTAGTAGTAAACAAAGCCATGAGACCTCACTGGATGTTTAGGGAGAAATTTCAATTTCTCCTAAAGCTGCATGCCTGAGGGAAGGTTTGTATGAAGAGATTGCTAACAATTTCTCCAAGTATGTGTGGCAAAAGCTGCCAAGTGGAAGGAGAAAGAAGCTGTCATTAAGATTGCCCTTGAGCAACAGCAGTAGTCCGTGAGTCCCTTGTGATGAGTTTTTTTAGAAGCACAGAATGGTTTGGGTTGGAAGGGACCTTTGAAGATCATCTACTCAAACTCCGTGCTGTGGACAAGGACATCTTCCATTATACCAGGTTGCTCAAAGCTCCATCCAAACTGGCCTTGAACACTTGGGGCATCTAAGATTGATGGTCAGGAGTGTGGTACAAGGCTAGTGCAAGGTACTGTTTTTCACAGCTAAAGAGTGTGCAAACTTGCTTTGCTTTTTTTTCAAAAAAGCTTCTCTTCAGATAATTCTTCTAAACTATTTTCATCTCTTCTCTCATCTTCTCAGCACCTTACTTCTGAGCTTACTAAAGTCGAGACTCTCTGCTTTCTGATGTTCTGGTAGGCAGAAGTCATTTTTGGCAAATACTTGTTAAAAGAATTTTAACATTAATTCTAGAGCAGAGGTTTTACTCTCAGCTGTTACCTAGCTTTTGTTTGCTGTGTACTTAGCATGATGGTGTTAAACTGAGTGTGTGAGGAAGGGTTTTGATATTGGGAAGTAGACCACTGCCAAGGCAAGTATTTGGACAGTGATACAATGCTGATGTCCCAGTGTTAGAAACATAAATTATTTGTCGGTAGAATTGCCTTGTTAAGGTTTAGGGCTTGACATGCTTCAGTGATCTCAGAGCTAGGTGGAGACGTTAGTAAAGCCTGGGGAAAGGATGTACTACTGCTAATGGGCACAAAGAACACAGAATTTACAAGCCACGTGGGCATTTGACACAGCTCCCAAGATAAGGAAGAAACTAACAAAGCCAACTCAGCAACTGTGCTCCAACTGGATAAAAGGTGATTTTCAGCAGAGAGAGGTTCCCAGCACTGACTCAACCCACCAACTCAAGAAACCCACTGACCCAAAAGAAGAGAAAGACCGAGCATGCAAACTAATTAGCATGAAAAATGAGTCATTTAGCCAATAGATGGTAGAATACTAATTAATAAGAGACCTATATAACTTGTAGTCAATGAACTGTGATTTCTTCGTTTGCTAAAATGTATAAATGGTATAAAGTTTGATGATCAGGTAGCTAGCCTTTTGTGGGTTACCACCTAGCTCCCTAGTTTGCACAAATTAAGAATAAAGCTGAGAAATAAGAAATAAGCTGAGACAGGGGAGATTCGGATTAGATATGAGAAAAAAGTTTTTCACTATTAGGGTGGTCAGGCTTGGAATAGGTTGCCCAGGCAGGTGCTGGGCTGATGGTTGGACTGGATGATCTTAAAGTTCTCTTCCAACCTTGACAATTCTATGATTAAATAGAAATACCTTACCTTGTTGTGTAAACTGGCACTACACACCAGGCAGTGAGCCTGCATTCAGGACAACAGTGTCGCATGTGTGACAATTTTGTTTTTCCTCATTCCTTGGAATTAGTACTAAAGAGTTGTTTGACCGAAAACAACTTCATTTTTAAGAAGAGCACTTTATGCAGAAATAATATATGTGTAGTTATGGTCAAATAACTCAGGCATTCAAATAGAATTTCAAACACACTTACCCATTTCCATAGAACTTTCACTTTGCCACCAGGCAAGACCAGCACAACCATTTGACTTAATGAATGGAGAGTGGTTGTGGTTCTCCACAGTTGAGAGGCTTCAGAGTCTAACTTGTATTTACACAGGTGACATCAAAGAACTTTCAAAAACGTGAAATTTTGTTTGTCGCAAACTCGGAGAAATAATCATACTAAGTGAAGTAACGCCATTCTGGGGGCTGTTTTGCTAGCAAGCTAATGGTGCATACTGCTTCCCGACAAGATTCGGCAGTGGAGTTGAGCTGGCGTGGAAGTACTTTGTAGATGCAGTATGTTACAAGCCATTAGAGAGGAAGGAAACCTGTAAAGAACAGTGTTTCTTTGTGTTGGTTCATGGGTAGTTCTGTTAGAGTGTTTGCTCTAACTAAGAATTTATTTGCTTTTTTAATGCATTTAACTGTGAACAATACGTTTTTAGGCTTCTGTGTGTGTGTGTGTGTGCGCGCGCGCGTGTGTGTGTGTGGATTTACAGCTTTCCCTTTGCAACTTTGCTGTCCAAGCTGTTTTTCCTTTGCCTGGTAAGGTGTTACAGCACTTCTGAGAGCCAGACAGAACTGGACTTGTTGGAGAGGTTTGTTCACTGAGGCTGTGCTGAGCATGGCATGTCTGCAGGGAGAAGCTGGGAGACCACATCTTCACACAAAATCACACACACAAAATCACACTCCTCTTCCCCTCACGAGGGAGTTGTAGACTGCAATGAGGTCTCCCCTCAGTCTTTTCTTCTCCAGGCTGAACAGACCAGGTGACCTCAGCCGCTCCTCATACAGCTTCCCTCAAGGTCCTTCACCATCTTTGTTGCCCTCCTTTGGACACTCTCTAATAGCTTAATATCTTTCTTATATTGTGGTGCCCAAAACTGCACACAGTATTCAAGGTGAGGCTGCCCCAGTGCAGAGCAGAGCGGGACAATCCCCTCCATCGTCCGTCTGGCAATGCTTTGCCTGATGCCCCTCAGGACACGGTTGGCCCTCCTGGCTACCAGGGCACTGCTGACTCAGATTCAGCTTGCCATCCACCGGGATCCCCAGGTCCCTTTCCACAGCACTGCTTTCCAGTATCTTGTCCTCAGCAGCCTTGCAGCAGGTGCTGGCCAGAGGATAGAGATATGCAGGGTTTGCTGCAGGGTGAGAGCGCTGACTGGGAACTTGGGTCCAAAGTGGCCACCTTCCTTACCATGGCAGCGTGCACTGTCCTAGCTGGCTCTAAGTCAGCCATCTGCATCAGTAGTTTGACCTGATATGTATTTTGCTGCTTGCTGAGGAGCCTGGTTAAAATTAGAGGGAAAAGTAAACTCTGAAGAGCTTGGCAGAATGATGAATTATGAATGTTGAGTGAAACCCCACATATTTGGTGGCCCTTGGACTCAAATTTCTGCCAGGCATGCTAATTCTCTCAGCTTGGCTGCATTTCTCTGAACTTTATTGTGGATCAAAAACATGTGAGAAGGTTGTGAATGATGAGCTGAAGTTGAATGTAAAAATGTGTGAACTCTGCATTTGTTTCTTTCTTTATAGCTGTAGGGTAAATCTTTTGGTGAGCCTAAATTACATTCTTTAAGGATGCCCAATCAGTCAGTCCCTCTATTGTCAAGATACTCTGTGGGTTACTTGGAACTGTTGGCAGCCGTCTGAAGTTTTTTTCTTTTCTCATTAAAATTAATGGCAGATCTTCTCTGTGTTAAGACAGCTTTGAAGATTTAGTCAGTGTTTCCGGAGGCAAGAGTAATAATTGTTTCTAAAGCTAGATACCTAAATACAGTATATTCACTACTGTACTTGGAATGCAAAACACTGATTTCTTTGGGTTTGCCTTCTTGGCTTTAATGTTTCTTTACACTTTTGGCTTATTTTCTTTTGTGAAACTTGTACTTCCATTTATAGAGAAGTAGAGTATTCTTACCAGCAGCTCATTACAGCTACCTTTGGAGGGGGATTTCTAAGACAGGAGGCTAATGGTAGTAGCATATTTATGTACTCACCCTGCATGCAGTGGGCTTGATGCTCACTTGTGTGTCCATCTGTGTGGCTCACACCTGTGGACTCGCATAGCCCCTCTAGTTTAGGCCAGCTCCTAGTGAGAATGATGCTTTTACAAAGCAGGAGATGATGTTGAACATGTTGGAGACTGGAAGGTGTGAAAGTCCGTTTTTCTTGCCAGTAATCAGGGTCAAGTGTTACTGGAGAGACTGGTACCAGGTAATAATTAAATCAGTATTGGAATTTGTTCTGATTGAGTGTAGTCTGTAGTTATCTCAAGTAGATTATTGTAGCATAGTACACACAAACCACAAAGTACACTAGACAAAGAAGTGCTGTCTTGCACAGAAACTAGAAATCATTATTTTTCTTTAGAGGACTAAAATTTGATCTTAAAAAACATATAGCAAATGCGTATAATTGCTGAATGAGTCCCTCCAGAATTTGTGTCTGATCAGATTCTATAGAATTACAAACACTCTTAGATAATGCTGCTTGTGATTTAATTGCAAATCCCAACAGTGGATTGTATTTTTTATCACAGTAGCAAGCAATAACTCTTCTATGGACACTGAAGCGCAACCAAAGAAGATGAAACATACAAATCCACTTCTAGTGTACTGGAAAAGATGGCAGAAGTTCCCTGTTTTTGGCAAGTTGCTTTCCTGTACACGTCAGACTTCTATACAAAATAGAAGTTGCTGTGAGTTGGTATGCTGCAACTTTACTGTCAACATTTTGCATGAATGTGAACTCCTGGGGCTGGAGCAGTCACATCTGTAAAGTACTGTAAAGTGTTGGAAAATGAACTCTCAGAGAAGCACAGTGCAAAACCTCTTGACAAGTTCTGTGAAATTGCAGCCTGAATTTTTAACTGTAAGTTGGTGTCTGAACCAGATGATTTATGGAAATCTTGGAGGCAGCAGTTTGAGAGCCTCCAACAAAGGCACTGGATATCACTGCTCGTCCAGCCAAGGGGTTTGAAAACCAGTACCCTGCTAACATGTTTCCATGTGCAACTTCTTTTCTTACATGGTAGGCAGTGCATTGCACTTGGGCACTGATTTGTCTTTCACACTTCCCAGAACATCCCAAAGCATCCCATGCCAAATAGGTGTTAGGAAGTAGAGAGTATTAGTATTTAAGGGCTGCAAGGTCCAGGAGACTGTTAGATTGTTGTGCTGGTTAGCTCTCTAGAGGTCTTTATGGGAGCTTTGACAGCAAGTGTGCTTGGAGATTAGAAAGTTTGAGATGAGGGTCTTCCAGGTTTGGGTGCTTTCAGATAATCTCTTTTAGGGAAGCAGTATTCTCTAGTGCTGGGATGCAGCTCTACTGTCATTAGTGGCTTATTGGATCGAGTGTGCGTTGTGCACTGGGGTAGGGAGAGGGGCAAGGAGGCAGAGGTCTAAGGGAAAGGTACACTGCTGGGCAGGAGCAGAAGAAAATACGGCAGCAAAGCTGAATCAAGTACCAGGGGAAATCCCTGTCCTGTGCCCAGTGAGGCATCATGCTAGTCTTTAATAGCTCCAACAAGTGATGGGTGTAAATGGATGTCTTGTAGAATGACTTCCTTTTTATTGTTTGTTTGGTGGGGATTTTTGTCACCACCAAAGGCTATAACTCATGGGATGACAGTGAAATGTTTATGGGTAATAGCTTGCATGGGTTTTAATTTTTTCTTGTCTAAAAATAATGTGGAGACAAATACAACTTCTTTTCTTTTTTTTTTTTTTTGGTGAAATATCCCAAATTAGAAATGGAGGGAAATAAATTTCAAGGCTGATTTCAAGGAATTTGGATTCTTTATTCAAGATTAAATAAGCCTGCTTTACTTTATCAGTACTGCTTACCACATTCACAGTTAGTGATGGTTTTTAAGCTTATGTAAAGTTCAGTGTGACATCTTTTTTCCACTTGATGCTTAAAACTGTGTGCCTCTGTGTTTTTGTCGGAACAAAACCTTACTGTTTAATTGTTTGTTTTGTTTTTATTATTTACAAGGTGGAATATATGTTAGTAAAATTTGACCATGAGAATAAGAAAGTTCGCCTGGCACTCTGTGGTGAAGAAGTTCTTCAAACACTGCAAGACAAAGGGGAGAAGGTAAACCCAAAGTGAGTAGCTGTTTCCTGTTTTATTTTTTTTAATCCTCCTGTTACGATACTTTACAGAATTTTGTAAACCTGGTTTAGCATTCAAATCTGCTGTTGGTAAAACTGTAAACCACAGATACTGATATTTTCAGATAAATCTGGGGTTCAAGAAGTGAAAGATTTTGAGCACACTTGTAGGCAGTCCACATGCTTTTTGTATTATGCTTTGAAAAAAAGGAGGATGTAATGGCGAGCCCACAGAAATTGTAGTTTGGGTATTTTTTTGTCTTGCTTTGCTTTTGTGTCTGTGTGTACACAGTAATCCCTGCCCCATAAAGATACATGTGTGTGCACTTGTTCCTATATCTCTGACTACAGGAGCAAGTGAGGGCTGTATAGGGAAGCCTGTTGTCTGTAGGAGCACTCTCCTGTTTTTGGAAGAATTAGGAATGTAGATGTAAGGTTGGCAGGAAAGTTTTTCCCTATCTTCCCCTGTGGAGTTTTGAGGAATAATTAGAATATGTCCCTATTTCAACTATCCAGAGAACTGTGAATTACCTTCTAACTGATGGCAGCAGAGAAATGAGACCAGGGACAGCAAAGTGTTTTGGCTGAAGAGAGCCAAAAGCACGTCACAGGTTACAGGAGGGTAGAGATGAAAGGCTTTATCCCCTGTACCTGTCAGCTTCTCTCTATCTACCTTAACTTCCACTTCCAGTAAGGTTTCCCTGCCTGTCTTTCTTGGTAGAGGGACTAGTGAAAGCCTACGAGAAGGAACCCCTGTGCTTTTAGCATCAAAACTGCTGCTGTCAGGAGAACAGTAAGAAGTGGCTATGCCTCGCGTAGGGTGTGCTCCACAGAGCAGGCATGGCTTCACAAGGGCATGGGAGGGTACTTCTCTTTAGGGATGACTAGGTGCACTTAAACTACATTTTCATTTCTTAACCTCATAAATTTGTGAAACAGGACAGGCAGTAAAAATAAGAAATGGAACATAACTTTGGTCTTGCCTTGCACTGTGAAAGCAGTAGAGCATTCTGTACTTCCGAGTTTTAGTGAAAACCCCAAGAAACAAAGCTCGAGACAGATCCTACGGGTGATTGCAATTTGACATACGCAAATTCTGCTTACTGCGCTATACAACAACACTATTACTGCCAAACTGTGCCTTATTTTCTTTGTACTGCCTCCTGGCGGTGAGGTAAATTGGAAGATACATTGTGTTACTCTATCAAATAATCAAATTTAGGAGGTTTTTCTTGCAAGCGATATTAATTTCTGAAATGATCACAAATAATTCATCTTTTTTAAAGTTGCTGAAATAGTTACATGAGGCTGTTATTTTATTACAGCCACCCAACACTCTGGAGACCAGAATATGGAAGTTACATGATTGAGGGAACACCTGGGCAGCCATATGGGGGAACCATGTCTGAATTCAACACTGTGCAAGACAACATGAGGAAAAGACGTCAAGAGGCTGCTTCTGTGCTCAAAGAAAATGAGGCTATTTGCACTGTGACATCATTTCCAAGGTGAGATGGTTACTGAAGTGTAATATCATGTTTTCTATTCTCCTTACACAGTTTTTCTCCTTACTGCATGTAGCTAACTGTACAATGAAATAGAGAAAAACATGATTCAGTTGAAGTACTTCAACTTGATGTTGCAGTCATGTTTCCTAAAATTTTCATTGTGACGAGACAAGCAAATAAGCATCTTTTGTATTTTTAGCTTGCTTCTGACCTGTGACGGTTTTGTATTAGGAGAGAATACCTGAATATTCATAACATAAAATGTTATATATAGTCTGCCATCTTGAGTTGATACAGCAAATCGTATGTAAAAGGTTTATCTTTACCTATTAATCTTTATAAACAGCAGTTTTGCAAAACATGGCTAACCTGATCTATTTTTTAACACTACTTTTTCACTAAAGTGCATTTAAGCTTCTGGTAGTTTGGAACACACAGACTTAAGACTTCTATAAAACAATACTGTACTTACTGAATCTAGAAAGGAGAACATTTCTCCTGGGTGGATAACACCCTTACAAAAAAGGGTAGATTTCCTCCTTTTTATTGTTATTAAGAGATTCTTGAAGAAATTAAATTCAAGATGTACTTCATTACTTAAGAGAAACTGTACCTTATGCATTCCTTTCAAGCATAATTCTAGGCAGGGATTTATCATGTTCATTGTAACTAGCCTGGTCAGTGAAGTGAATGAAGATAGTTATGCTTATAATAGTAAAAAAGTTGCTCTGCAGTAGAGGAGAAACAGCTGACCTTACTGGCTAGTTTCTTGTGTAATACAGAATGCAGTGGCCCTAAATTCTTGCTGAGAGCAGGAACAGTACAAAATATGACTTAACAGTGATGTTCACGTGCCAAAATGCCTGCATTAAGCCCCATGAATACTGTTTTCTCTTTGTTGGAGCTGTACTAGGTGTTTAAATAAGAGCTTATTTAAAGTCCAGAGGTTAAGTAGTGTGTTACAGAATTGTGGTTTTTTTCCCTGAAACCTTATATATATATTATGTTGTTAAATAAATTTTATATACAAACATTTTTGACCCAGTCTTGCAGGGAATAAAGGGAGAGTTCTTATTGCTTTGTAAATAGAGATAGATACTTCTTACATCACTGTAGGAGCAGTACATTGGGCTTCAATAAAAGCCAGTAAATAATAAAATGTAGTTTGTTTATTACTTGTGCATCCTCCCAAACATAGTTTCATACCTCAGAGGTTGCTCTCCCTAGGCTAGCCTAATTTAGTTTAGTTTTTGCACCTTTCGCTATTTTGCAATTCAAGGCCTGTTGGTTTGACTGGAGTCTTGTTAATGTATTTCTGAGGTTTCATGAGTTTGGAGTTTTATGCCACATTCTCTCTACACAGACATGTACATATGCCTGTACATTACATTCCTCTCATAGGAATTTTTGGAGTTCTAAAATTACAAGCTGCTATGAGACACAGGATATATCACTTTAAACTACCTCTGATTCTTAAATAGTTGATTAGGCATATATTTTAACAGGGGTAGATTGTTGGGAGCAGAGCTGGATAAATGACTTCAACAGTCAGCACTAACCTGTATCCGCTGGAGAAACTCTTTAAGGCACAGAATGCAGTTGCATGTCAATATTAATGATGAGCGCTGACACACTCTGACGTGTGTGTATACTCTATACAATTCTGTGAAGTCTCCTGCTTCAGCCACTGAAAATGTCCGTAGTGGTAGACTAGTGGTTTAAGAAAAAAAAAAAAAGCTGTCTTAACTACCACGGAAGCTGGTTGCTGGCTGGTTGTCTACTAAGATCCTAATCTCTGATCATCTGACCATTTTAAAATCACAGTCTGTTTTCATTACAGCTTGGATCTCATTGTTGTGTTACATAGGTTAGGGTGTCCTGGGTTTACAGTGCCGGAATATAAGCCAAGACCAGTAGAAGGAGGAGCTTCAAAATCCCTCTTTTTTCCAGATGAAGCCATCAATAAACATCCTAGATTTAGGTAAGAATATTTGGGGATTCTGATTGAAAAGCTGAATATTTTCTCTTTGCGTAAATATCTTAGACATACCTGCAAATCCTTTACATCACTGGAATAGAGAGTGCTGTGGCTAGTTGCTGCAGATATCATAAGGACTTGGACACAAATGGTTGTGATGACATGTTTTTTTTTTTCAAAGTGACTTAAGAAAGTAAACTGTTAAGTTCAAGTACCTTATATAATAGTTCATGCTATTATGGGGCAAAAGGTTTTGATTTTGCTACTGCCAAATTGTTTCTGTTTTGAAATCCTATGGCTAAATGCTTCCATCATGGTTAATCCAGCTCTCACTTGGGTATGTCACAGTGACATCTCAGTGTACGCAGTAGCTTTCCCTACTTATTATGAAATGGATCATGTTGTACTTCTGTAGTCTGAGAGGGGTTTTCACTGTAAAGTGAGACTTTGGAGAATGAAAATAATTCTATTTAAAAACTAAGCACACCTTTTAACTTGCCCTTTTATTCTTCAGGTCTGTAGCCTTTTACTTCTGACTATTTTATCAGCATAGTACTGTGACGTCTATCAAAATAAGACTGACTTCACAGGATAAAAAATCACTGTCTACCTTAAACCAGGAAAAGAACCATCCTGAAAGAAAATGCTCAAAATAAATTGAAAGTTGACATTCAGAATTTGTTGACATTACAAATTAACTGCAAAAACATTTGCATGAAGAGAAAATTTCAGATAATTCAGCAAATTTTTTTTTGTTGTAGTACACTGACCAGAAACATTCGTCACCGAAGAGGAGAGAAGGTTGTGATAAACGTACCAAGTGAGTAAATTCAATCTTTCTTTTTGCTTTTTTAAAATAATTGTTTAGTCTCATGCTCTGAGTTACTGATTTACTGTATTTTCCACACAGTATTTAAAGATAAGAACACGCCATCACCATTTATCGAAACATTTCCTAATGATGATGGAGAAGCAGCAAAGGCAGCTAAGCCAGACTATATATACATGGATGCTATGGGTTTTGGAATGGGAAACTGTTGTCTCCAGGTAAAGTGCATCTGCTTTCAAGATGTTACTCCATGTTTTTTTCCCTAAATGTTTCCCTTTTTAAGACTTGCCTTATGTCTACTTCCTCTTTCTTAATTCAACTGATGTGTTTTCCATCATAAGGACTTGGACAGTGTCGCAAAAGGGGAGATAGAAGAACAAATGTAATGTTATGTCTGGTAATCTAGTTTTAAAATCCGGGTATATTGGATTTGGCTGGCCAGGTTTTGGTCACAGAGGGGCTGAAGGGATGGCTGTTATGAGAAGTGGCTGGAAGCTTCCCCCCATGTCCAAGAGAGCCAGCTGGGTCCAAGAGAGATGCAGCACTGGCCAAGGCCAAGCCCATCAGCAATGGTAGCACCTCTGGGATAATACATTAAGAAGGAGGGAAAAAACTGCACAACAGCACTGCAACCAAAGATAAGAGTGAGAACATGTGAGAGGAACAGCTCTGCAGGCACCAAGGTCAGTGAAGAAGGATGGTGATGAGGTGCTCTAGATGACAGAGCTGAGATTCCCCTGGAGCCTGCAGTGAAGACCATGGTGAGGCAAGAGGATGACAGTGGATCAGAAATCCACCTGCAGCTGTTGGAGGACCCCACACGAAAAAGAGGTGGATGCACGAAGGAGGCCTGTGGGAAGCCTGCAATGGAGCAGGTTTCTAGCAGGACCTGTCACCCTGTGTAGCACTCATGCTGGAGCAGTTAGTTCCTGAAGGACTGCACCCTATGGAGCAGTTCAAGAAGTGTAGCCCATGGGAAGGGCTGTCATGGTTTAAACCCACCCAGCAAATGAATACCATGCAGTCACTCCCTCATACACATGTACCCCCACCCCTGGTGGTGTGAGGAGGAGAGTCAGAGAAAGGTGAAACTCATGGGTTGGGATAAGAACAGCTTAATAATTGAAATAAACTAGAATATAATTGTACTAGTAATGAAAATGAGAGAGGGGGGAATAAAACTCAAGAGAAAAGTGATGCTCAGTGATAGAGTTGCTCACAACCTGCTGCCAAATTGCTCAGCCACTCCTTGAGCAGCAGTCGGCCCCTCCCAACTAACTCCCCCCAGTTTATGTACTGAGCATGATGTCATATGATATGGGATATCCCTGTGGCCACTTGGGGTACTGGCTGTGCTCCTTCCTGGCTTTCTGTGCACCTGCTCGCTGACACTGCATGGGTTAACTGAGAAGTCCTTGATTTAGAGTAAGCCTGCTCAGCAACAACTAAAACATCACTGTGTTATCAACATTTTTCTCATACAATCCAAAGCAAAGCACTGTACTAGCCATTAAGAACAAAATTACCTGTCGCAGCTGAAGCCAGGACAAGGACTCCTGTTGGAGGAGTTTGTGGAGGACTGTCTCATGGGAAACAGTCCATGATGGAGCAGGGGGAAAGTGTGAGAAGTCTTCCCCCTGAGGAGGAAGGGGCAGCAGAGACAGCATGTGATGACCTGACCCCAGCTACCATTCCCTGTTCCCCTGCACTGCTGAGACAGGAGAAGGTAGAGAATTCAGGAGTGAAGTTGAGCCTGGGAAGAAGGGAGGGGTGGGTGTTCTAGTTTTTATTTCTCATTATGCTACTCTGATTTGACTAGTAATTCATTTAATTTCCCCAAGCCAAGCTTGTTTTGCCTGTGACAGTAACTGGTGAATCTCACTTCAGTGGGTTGAGTCAGAGTGTTGATCTGCTGAAGGGTAGGAAGGCCTGCAGAGGGACCTGGACAGGCTGGCTGGATGGGCTGAGACAACAGCATGAGGTTCAACACAACCAAGTATCAGATCCTGAACTTTGGCCACAAAACCCCCAGGCAGCTACAGGCTGGGGCCAGAGTGTCTGGAAAGCTGCCCAGCAGAAAGGGACTTTGGTGTGCTGGTTGACAGCAGCTGAACATGAGCCAGGGTGTTCCCAGCTGGCCAAGAAGGTCAATGACATCCTGGCCTGTATCAGGAATAGTGTCATCAGAAGGACCAGGACAGTAATTCTTCCCATGTAGTCAGTACTGGTGAGGACACATCTCAAGTACTTTGTTCAGTTGTGGGCCCCTCAATTCAGGAAGGACACTGAGGTGCTGGAGCGTGTCCAGAGAAGGGCAGTGAAGCTGGTGAAGGATCTGGAGCACATGTTTTGTGAGGAGAGGCTGAGGGAGCTGGGAGTGTTTAGCCTGGAGAGGAGGCTCAGGGGAGGCCTTATCCCTCTCTACAACTACCTGAAAGGAGGGTGTAGCCTGGTGGGGGTCAACTCTTCTCCCAGGCAACTAGTGACAGGACAGGAGTCTTAAACTTCACCAGGGGAAGTTTAGGAAAAAATTCTTTACAGATGAGGTGTAGGTTAGACACTGGAATGGGCTGTCCAGCAAGGTGGTAGAGTCATCATCCCTGGAAGTTTTTAAGGAAAGACTGGACACAGCAGCCATGGTCTAGTTGACTTGGTGGTGCTCAGTCATGAGCTGGACTCAATGTTCTCAGAAGTCTTTTCCAAGCTAGTTGATTCTGTGATCTCTCCCTGTCCTTATCTCTATCCATGAGCCTTTTGTTGCACCTTTTCTTCCCTGTCCAGCTGAGGACGCAGAGTGGCTTTGGTGGGCAGCTGGCATCCAGCCAGGGTCAATCCAACACATCAGGTTTGTTTGAATGATGTTTATGTCCTGCTGATATTCAAATGTGGTTGGATGACTTGCTGAAAGTTTTCTTAAACTGGTCAAACCACATTTGATCAAGCACCTTCTCCTAGAACTCCAGCACTTTCCAAGTGTCAAAGATCATCTTTCATTCTGGTCATCTTTCAGGCATGACCAAAGGACACTGTGAAGATGGAAACTGAGCTATCTTGTAGGAATATGAGGGGGTTTTTGGTTATTCATTTTGGGTATTCTTCCTCTTCCGTATTCTTAGAACAGCAAAGGAGGGAGTGGCAAGAGGTCATGGGTCATTTTAAAAATAAGTAGCTTTCTGCTTTTGTATAATTTTATTTCATTTATAAACATCATGAACTCCTGTATAAAGTTTCTCATTCTTAAATATTTTGTCTATCTGATAAGGAGTTGTCTTCTCACTGCTGGTACCATGAACTTATCAGATCCACATGGATAGCTGTCTTCTGTTACTGTGTGCTGGTAGACATTCTTGGTCCTGTTTTCTTATTTTCTTTCATTTGCCTGAGTTACTCCTGTCTTGCAGTATTTCCCTTTAAATCCAGGTGCTGAATATTGGGAGTGCTTTAATCCTTCCAATTTCTGTTTCTTTTAAATGTTTCTCTGTCATAGTAGTCTGATGCTGGGGGCTGGCTGATGCCTTAAGTAGTTGCAGTTTATTTGATTATTGATAAAATGTGCCCATTGGTACCACTGTCTTGGAAGCGAGCTAGGAAGAGGCTAGTGTTAAGTCTATGGGATTAAGGGAAATTCTTCAGGCTCCTCTTGTTTCATAGCAGTGGAAGAAATAACCCCATAAAAAGCAGTTCTCTTTGAGATTGAAAAACGACAAAAGCTGAATAAATAGAAGTTACTGACAGCCACTAAATATGGTTTCTTGTCAGTAAGAGCAAGTTAGGGAGAATCTGATGAAGTAGTGAAGTGTACATATAATACTTAAATACTTTACAAGGTGTTACGTTTGGTGTGGCATATTTTGTACCATCTCTCTCTTATTTTAGATCAAAAAAAGAAATTCAGGCTTATCATTCAATCATTATATGAACTTAAAAAAAAATTAGCAAGTTCCTGTTTAAGGAATACCATTTTACTAGTCCCCATTCTTGTAATCATTGGCCAAATTCAAATTTGGTAGTCCTGTTATCATTAAAGGGAGGATGAAAACAAGGCTGGCAGCTGCTTCTGGATCAACTGATAATTCCTGATAACTGACTAGAGGAAAACATGTTTTCCCCACCTATTTTTTTATAAGGTAGTTTGCATTATGCGTACTTCCTCTTGTGTTTTGGGGGTGGTTTTGTTGGTTTGTTTTTTGTTTTGTCCTTTTTTTTCTTACTGTGCACCAAGCTACAACTTGGTTTGATGTATTTCCAGGGTTAAAAATAATGTTCTGATGAGCTCAGCTGGGACAGCCTACACTGGCAGTGGGGTGAGAGGTGCTGCCCCTGCAGTGCCTATAGCCCTCCTCTGGAGAAGACAGCCGTGCCCTTTTTCTCTGTAATGGGATGCTTGTCTAGAAACCACGTTAAATCTCGTATTTATTGTGGTTTGAAGTAAACATAAAAGAGAAGAGGAGGCGAATATCAGTGTCTGGGGAGGGAGTTTAGGTATCAACCCAGCTCCACTCCAAGGCTAGCTCCCTAGTGCTGAATGTCCCAAGTTAGTGATAAGAAATCATACTTAACTGCTTGTCTGCAAGAGAATTAAATAATCTTATCCTTTTAAAGTGTGGGTTTTTGTTTGCTTGGGCTTTTTTTCTGATAGCCATTTGAAGAATAGACACAAAAAATATATTTTCTACAGCACAACCATTTTTTGTCTTAGAATGTTTTAGTGAAACGTTGGCTGCAGATTTAAAAAGAGAAACAAAACAAATAGAAACAAATCCCATATTCCTCCTACACTACCATCACCAACACCCCCCGCAAAAAAAAAAAACCACCACTGAGGCACCAGTGAACACAGGGGTTTGGAGGGATTTGTTGATTGGGCTTTGTTGTTTTTTTTAAGTCTGAACTTGAGGTTGTATTGGTTTTCAGTGGCAGGCTGAGAACATTTATGTTTTGCGGGGCTCTAATTATTATCTGTGGGACAGGAAAGTCTGTGTTCAGCTGGCACTTTTCAGGACAAGCAGTGGTGGTGATCTAGAGCTGAAGTGTGTTGTATAATGTTATGGTAGTGGTACAGGGGTACACTCCCAACTGAGTTATCCTCTAATATGTGAATATGTAAACTGCTAAGATGAAGAGACTTTTGAGGTGATTGATGACACTACATTTTTAAAATACATAAAGTGTTGGTTTGAGTACTCTAGAGGGTAAGGTCTGCTACTAGAAATTTGTCTTGTGTTTGATGCTGCTCTCAGCAAATTTCACAAAAAGATTACAAAGCAGTTATGTTTTCCAGTGGCCTATATGTGGTAGGACTTCCACAGTATTAATGGCTTCTGCAAGTAACATTTCTTTTCCATCTTTTGCTGTGTCCTGACCTCTGGTACCGGCAAAGCTGGACTTTTTTTTAAGTTACAGTAGACACACAAATACTTATTTTTTCGTAGTTTTGCAGGATCAAAGGTGTCTTGAAATGTTCTTTAAAACAGGATTAGCGTCACATAAAACAAATGTTAAATCTACAGTAACGCCTGGCTGTTGTTCTAAGTAGGTTCCTGGCTTATTTCCCGAAGGTGCATTACCCCAACCCATGTGTATTGTAGATGTTAACTTAGTTTTCTTTGATTCTGGCAAGTGTTTGTATATTTAGCCTCACCATGGAAGCATTATGGTCTGAAATCTTTTAATGAACATGGAAACAGCGTGGAAAAGAGCTTGTGTAAATACTACTGATAGGTGTGGCAAAAATGTGTCCAAGATGTAGGACTGGGATCCACACAAAAAACCCCACCCAAAAACAACCAACCAACCAACCAAAAAACCCTATAATTTTAGTATTTAAATAATTTTATTATATCATTGATTTTTAAATCTAGGAAGACTGTGTTTGTAGTATGATTATAGAAATGGTGATAGCAATTGTACTTCTTCCAACAGGTAACATTCCAGGCTTGCAGCATTTCTGAAGCAAGGTATCTCTATGATCAGCTAGCCACAATTTGTCCCATTGTGGTAAGTAATGGACATATGTCAGATGAACTCTTCCTTAGTGGCAAAAGCCACTACTTGTAAAAAAAAATAAAATTTAAATTACAAGCTCACAAATTTGGTACTCTGGGAGAAGTGTCAGACTATTTCTAGGTTGTCATATGAGTTGTGTTATCTATTTAATGTGCAAACGACACCACAAAACAGATGATACCTGTTCTTTCCCAGTCCTCGTATCTGTTTCTTCTCCTCTGCCCTCACTCCCACATGCATAAGACTCCTGTTGAGCAGTTCTAAAAATACACTGGGGCAGTTTTTCTTGGAAACAAAGCAAGTTCACTCCTGAAAACAATTTTTAATTTTTCAGCTCTGCTCTGGTGTTACAGAGAATTTTAGCTTACATTGTTTAAAGCTGTCCCTTTTGTAAGCATGTGTTCATAAACAGATGTTTACAGCAGGTGTAACAGAAATAGAGTAACTCTCTGGTCTGCTTGGTGAGCAGATCCTGCCCTGAGTGACGTATATTCCAGCTGTACTGCTAAGGTGCTTGGCCAACAAAAATAAACAAAATATCTGCCAGGTGAACCTGTGAAGTTTCAAAGTGTGCAAGCAGAATAAATGCTGATTTGTCACAAAATTGCTTCTGTCTGTATCATTTTTCTGTTCCTTAAATGCTGATCTCTAAAGGTAAATACATTTGGAGAGTGTCAGGTCCCACCTCAGTAACGCAACCCTCCATCTGAACATTTTCTGGAGGTAGCAGTTGAGAGATTTTTGGTTATACAGGCTTTGGCTGTATGTTACGCTGAAGTATATACTTGAGTTACTTCTGGACCAGCATGCTTCCCTTTCCAGTGGGACTGTATTTTGCTTTTGGTTCCTTGGCCTGTCCTTTGTTTTCATATGAGACTTTTATTTTAGATGGCATTGAGTGCTGCATCTCCATTCTACAGAGGCTACGTGTCTGATATTGACTGTCGCTGGGGAGTAATCTCCGCATCTGTAGATGATCGAACACGAGAAGAGAGAGGGCTAGAGGTGAGTAATGTTAGGAAATAGATGTCTGGGTTTTTTCAGGTAAAAAAGTTAAATCTCCTTTAGCATCAAATTCTGCTTATGCTCGTCAGAATTCCTAAAGAGAGAATGTGGTGGGGTTTATGGTAAATATAAGAGAGATGGTGTAAACACCTTGGTTGTACAGTTTGTCTTAGCAAGTATATATTTTTAATTAGGTATGGAATCCCAGTCCTCCACAGCTTGCTGCAAAGGCCCCCCTGTGATGAAACATCTCAGTTTGTGCTTAAGCCCAAAAGGCAAAAATTGTTCTGGATTAAATAGCAGGTGCTGCCGAGTAATATAAACTAGAACTGTGTGAAGAGAGACAGATGTCAGAACTTGAACTTAAAGAGCTTCACTAAGCAGGAATTTGCATTCAAGGTGCTTACAAAATTACATAAAATAAATAGTTTTAAAAATCTACTTGAAATAATACTACCACTTTAAAAACTACCCATTTTAAAAGCATCTCTAACAATGTGCACATAGCAAAACTGTGTTGGTGTGTGTTGCAATAGTTGTAATAATGCTTTCCATGTACGCGGGGTAATGGTATATTACATCAGGAAGAGGTTTCCACTTTTAGTGGATGTCTTCTAGTCAATGTGTGATGACTGGTTTTTTGCTCAGATACATACGTCTGCAAACAAAATAGTCGTAATTCCAGAACTGCTTTCTATTGATCCTATTTAAGACTTGTGCTTTTTAAATAATTTTAATTGACGCTGTAGGGTTTTTTTAAACAGGATAATAATTCTCACATAAGTGTCATTAGTGAGCAAAACTTAGGTAACATTGTTAACAAGCTGTTAAAATATTGTATTCTTAAATTATATAGCCACTGAAGAACAACCATTATAGAATCAGTAAATCCAGATATGATTCCATAGACAGTTATCTATCTGAATGTGGTGAGAAATACAATGACATTGATTTGACAATAGACAAAGATATCTACGAGCACCTAATAAAGGAAGGTAAGTCCTTGCTTCATTATGAGCAGGTTAAGAATTATGTTTGCAGTGTGATGGGGATATTTTGGTTTTGTTCTTGTTTGTAACAATCATTGTGCAGCCCTCAGAGTGACTCCTACTCAGGAAGTATCTGTGTAGCGTGGTCTTGAGAGTTTTCTAAAACGGATTCATTTGTAACAGAAGCTGTCCCTAATGGATCAAACTGAGTTTCTCAGGCTGGAATTAATATTTTATCTTTATGGAGAGAGCAGAACTGCTTAGGAAACATGGCACAGAATGCATCAGAAAACAGGAAGAAACAGACAGCCACACCAATGTTCAGCTGCCATTTCCAAACAAGAACTTGTGTGGTTATTTTTTCTCTTTAATCATTTCCTTCCTTCCTGAAGTCATCATTTAAACTTGAACAGGATGTGGTGGGTTGAAGGTAGCATTGCAGAGTTGGATGTTTTCGGTCTTGTAAAAAAATTAATTACTTAGAGCCTGTTTTGATATGTGTGAATTGTTTGAATTTTCATTTTGTAGGTATTGACCACCTTTTGGCACAGCATATTGCACACTTGTTCATTCGAGACCCATTGACTTTATTTGAGGAGAGAATACATCTAGATGATGCAAATGAATCCGACCATTTTGAGGTTATGTCTGATTTGGAGGAATTTAGTAAATATTTTCATATATATAATTGTTTATTCTTTATAGTACTGCTTAACTGGAGGATGGCCATAGTAGCTAAGAATTTTTTCATTGCACTTTCACTTCAGCTAGTTCTTTAGCACGACTTCGCAGTTGTAAGCATAATATTTCTTTGTTCTGTCCTTTATTTAGAAGGTGATGGCTTATACTTTAAACCAAATAAAATATGAAGAGCCCAAATTATATGTGCTAAGGGGAACTGTCTGTTTTTATGGCTTCCTAAAAACTGTTTTGCATTTTTGGTAGGTAGAAATGTCTCTCTTTTACAGTTTCGTGAGATAATAGCTATGGTGATATTAGGTATTTGTAGTTTGGGATGTGTCAAGCCCTCATAAAAAAAAAAAAAGTCAGCTATATACCAGTCCCCTACTATCTTGTACATAATACTCAACCAAAAGAGTATGAGAAAGTATAAGGTATTTGCTCCTAGAATGGGTACTTGTAATGAGGATTTTAGGAAGTCATGCCACTTACTTTGGAAGCACTTCTCTTCTTGAGAAGAGAACTTCTTCGCTTCCTTGATCGACTATTCCAAGGAAAATATTAGGACTTTAGTTATCTGCTTATTTTTATTTGATTGTATTATAGAATGATGTGTATCTTGATTGTGACAGATTATTTCATGTGCTTTGCAGAATATTCAGTCTACAAACTGGCAGACAATGAGGTTTAAGCCACCACCTCCCAATTCAGATATTGGATGGAGAGTGGAATTCAGACCTATGGAGGTAAGAAAGACGTCAGTATGCACAAGGGCACATTTCCTTTTAAGTGGAAAAGTACCAGGCATTATGCCATCCAGTATCAAACTCGTATTACTTGTGCTGTGTTTTCTCCCCTCTGAATTGCTAGATGCAAGTGAAGTGGACAGCAGTGTTTAATCAGACGTGAACTGTGGGAATGTAACTGACAGGTGAATCCACTGCAGCACAGCAACGCATGCTAATGGATTTGGGGTGATGGGAAAAGGAATTAGGCTTGTATTAAAGCAGCAGTAAACAAAGCCCCATTTAGCTTCTAGGGGACTGTATTTTTCCAGTACATTTCCTGGTACTGAACAATTCTACTGTCATTGTTTTGTTTTTCACAAGTGCTTTAATTCTGTAGCTGTCAGTTTCTGAGATCTCTGAATTTAATCCCTTTAGAGTGGAAATTTAAAAGCTACTATACATCTGTAATTAGACAGAGAGCCTGAAGCTGCAGGTTCTTAGTCTTTCGAAACACAAGTGTGTTTTGGTATCGGATTGAAGGTTGAGTTTGTTGAAGCATGTGTGTGCATTGTGCATTTCAAGTCACCGCTGATGATTCGTGTGTGTGCGTCACCATCTCGGTGAGTAGAGTGTCTGTGAATACAAGTGCCAACGTGAACATCTGAGTCAAAATGTTTTAAACTGTCCTCGATATTTGACTACTTGCACGAGTATGTTCCCACTGAAGTAGTTGACTCTCTAATCCTTTCATGTCTAGGTCCAGTTAACAGACTTTGAAAACTCTGCATATGTTGTGTTTGTGGTATTGCTAACCAGAGTGATTCTGTCATATAAACTGGATTTTCTCATTCCTTTGTCCAAGGTAGGTGTGAAAGATCAGATCCATTAGAAATAAATGCAATGTATTTGTCTGATTTTTATCCCCTGCAAGCTAGGAAATAGCATTTGTGCACTTATGGAACAGTCATTTTATCTTTCAGTCAGTTTTCATCTATAGCAGTACTTTGTATTGATTTCAACTCTACAGTATTAAACAAATATTTTACTGCTGTCTCATGGAATTAAACTTATAGACAAATACTGTAGGAATTTCTGTGGTGCCCAGCCGTGTCTGACTATTCCAGAAATGTCAAGAAATACCATTGTCACAAGGCTGTTTGGAGGCTGGGAAAAGGGCACGTTTGCACCGTTTTTCATGGTGGGGGAAATAACCCGTGGAGAACAAAATAAAAACTTTAGATACTTTAGCGTCACAGTTGCCTATGTCTCCTGCTGTTATTCTCTGTTTTGTTTGTATCTGGTGGAGAGAGAAAGGAGGAGTCAGCATGCTTAGTGTTACACGGTATTTGAGTGGAAACAAATACTGCTGATTCTGGTCGCAGCTGTGACTTGTGTTTAGACAGATCAATCATGCAAAATGTGCTTTTGCCTTAATCTTGTCCTCACAATTGCTGAACTGTTTTGTGTGAAACTGTCCCTGAATGTCCTCTTTCTGAGGCCCTTGACCAAAAAATGTCTTTTTAGATGTATATTCCTGCAGTGTTATAGGTAACTTTAAAAAGGGTCCTGTAGTGCAGATGGCTTTTGACAAACTCTATACTGGAAAATCCTACTGGTGCTGGCTACAGCATAGCCATAGTATCCTGTGGCTTTTCATAGTGTTTTCTAATTAAGATGGAGAAAAACACTGAAGTTGTAAATTTACAGTAATGGTACCATACATTTGGTATGACTTCTAAAAAGAGATGTCAGGGAGTTCAGACTTCATAAATAATGCAGCAATTTAGCACTTATATTAACCCAGTATGGGAAAGGGGTAAATCCAGACCAGAGGGTTCTTGACTCTGAGTTGTAGTGCCCACATGTAAATCCACAAGAGAGAAACACAGACACCACATGCAGGTCTAAGGTCTAAGCTGATCTAGTTTATTGTAACAACATGGTGGGTTTATAAGGGGTAGAAGAAGGGGACCCTGGGAGAAAGGACACCTGGACCTGGGATTGGTGGGGTAACACGAATCCTAAGGGAAGAGGGGGCAGTGACAAAGCAGGGACAACAGGGGATTGGCTAAAGCAGCTGCCCCTGGGGGCTGGCCATGCAGGGGGCTGCCAGCACCTCTCCAGGGAGGGAGACATGTCCCTAACCATAGGAAAAGGTCACAGCACAGTCCTTCTGGTGGAGGATTCAAGTAAGACATCCTCGGCTTCTTTCCACGCTGTGAAGGCAGCCTCAGTCGTCAGCCCATCTCCAACATTATATTACATAGTTACATTGTTATTTGAAGTGTCTCAAAAGTACACAGTTTTTAACTGTCAGTTAAAAGTGAAAAAGAGATCAGGTGCTGAAAGAACCTAAAACAGAACTGGGGGACTGGTGGTCTTAAACTTGCTTGAGCTCACCAAGTAATTTGGCAGGTAATGCAACATAGAATTGCACAACCGTTGGTAAGCCTGCCTCTTTCAAGTAAAATAATAGGGAGTTATGGGGCTAATCTCACACTAATCTTTGCTGTCTAATTGAATGTGGTTGAATACTCATCAGCTGGGACTGGAGTTCTTTCAAACTTTCAAAACAGCCTGTTGTGTAAATAAGTTTCATAATATGAATAAAAATAGGCATTTGAAAACAAAGCTTTGAAAGGTAAGAAGTACGTAAAGATTTTGCATTGCCCTTAATTAAAGGTCAGACAAAGAATTCAGCAAATCCATATCCTTTCTTCTGAAGACAATAAGGTACAGCTGATGTCTGAAAGCTATATGATGTTAATTCCCTGAGAACATACTGACCAAATAAGTTGGACAAAATCTTCCGTCCAGAAAGACAGAGTAATGCTTATGTCATTTGCAGAGCATGTGTACTTTGTCATTTGCAGAATCTTTGAGAAGTCTGCAATTTAGAACTTTTTTACTAGCAGTCTTAAGTTTAAATATCTAACAGATGTTTGGGAATGAAATAGATGCAATTCCCATACAAAGTTACTTGAATGCTGTTTCCAAAATTTTGTTTAATACAGTGATAACTCTTCTAAAGGCAGCAGTGATTTTGTTAATAAAAGAAGCAAACTATGGCTAGGGAAATAGCAATCTTCTTCTTCTGTACTCATTTGAATTGCATCTAAATATGCAAAGAAGTCTGCCACATGGGATGCAACCTGTTAATCACAAATGTTCCTGTGTTTTCATCCAAACTTAACTTAGCATAGAATGTTCCAACAGGAAGCCATTATCTTTTCCTCTAGAGACCGAGTTTCATAAAACATCATCTCTTTGTGGGTTTTTACTGGACACTGAAGAATAAAATCAAAGTTATCTCCACAGCTTGACCTGTGTGATGAAATAATAAGAAACACAGTAGATGTTTCAACTTATGAAACCAAAATGTGAGAGTTTGGGAGAATCCTACTGCTCTAAAATGTCACTCATCTCTGAAATACTTCTTTTGCCAGGTGGATGAAAACATGAAAATGGCGCAGAAAAGAGATGCTGTCCGACAGGGAATGTTTTACTTCAGGAAAGACATATGCAAAGGTATTGTAACAAGCAACCTGACGAACACTGCTGTCAATGTTAAGTGCATCTGGTGCCTTCTAACCATTTTTTCTTTCCCTTTGTCACACATGAAGGAGGAAATGCTGTTGTGGATGGATGTGGCTCTGCACAGAATGGCACAGGCACCAACACAGAAGAGTACACCTTGATGAGCATCGATACAATTATTAATGGAAAGGTCATAGCCTCTTCTACCTGGAACACGGTCAATTCTGCCCTCCCAGAAACCAGACTGAGTGTGTTTTATGCTGATTCTGTTTTCTTACACAGGAAGGAGTCTTTCCTGGATTGATCCCAATTTTGAATTCCTATCTTGAAAACATGGAAGTAGATGTGGACACAAGGTGCACCATCCTAAACTACCTGAAGCTAATAAAAAAGAGAGCCTCTGGTATGTTTGACATTTTTGGACATTGATTTTCCTAGCATTTTCCTACTTTCAGTTAGGTAAAACTGATGGAAGTGGTGGCTGTCTGGTTTAAGTGTTGAATCATAAAAGCGTGTTCTCTGCCTTTAATCTGATCCTGTTTAATTTTGATTATTAATGTTTAGTGATCCATTTTAGAACTTAAATTAGTAACCAATAAAGTAACAATTACATTTTAGAGGGTAGTGTATGTCCAATCCAAGATTTCTCTTTTCAGCACCGCTTTCTGCTGCTTTTGCCAGTGTATTGTCCACTTTGTAGTAGTTTGTACATATACTAGTCCACTTTTCCCTGTCAGCTGGGAGGTGTAAAAGCGAGGCTGGGTCTGGTAGCCTGCTTGGTGTTAGTGGTGTGACTGCAAAGCATGCTGCTCCAAAGCATTCTCAAGTCTAAACTCAGCTGTGCTAGAGCATAGGACATAGGCTTTAGCTCCCTGATAAGAAAGCTCTCTTCTGTGAGTAGCAAAACTCCTTCAACACAGAGCAAACCAGGCTCCTCCACTGTCTTTCCCATGTTGCAATGTTTTTCAAGACAGGTGGTATAAAGGCTCATTATTTTTCTTCTTAAAATGTAGCAGTATAATAAGTAAAAGATGTAGGCTAAACTTGAATTCAGAACTGGGCAGAACTGGGCATTTAGCACAGACTTCAGCAGCTTTTTAACTTTTTCTGTGCAAATCCCTTGAACACTTGCCTTGCAGTTAATTTAACTAGATAATTTTAGTCTTGTAATTCAAGACTTCCCACACCCCCAATTTTAAACTAAAGTATTGCATTCCTGTGCCATGATGTTTCTCAGTTGTGAGCTTTAGATTATTCCAGTTTACTCTCAATCTTAAGTCAATTATTCCTGATCTGCAGCCTGTCTAGCTTGTCATATCCACAAAGAGTGGACGTTTTTCTGATTTCTCTCCTCAAATGATGAACACTGCACTCATGAGTTAAACACTGACACCTCAGCTGCTGTGGCTGTAACCTTGCCCCTGATATCATCCATCTGAGCTTCAGTTACATCCTCCCTTGCAGCACAGCTAGGTATTGCCCTCCTGGCCTCTGTCTAGGTGGTGTGTGACTGCCACCACTCAGTGAGAGCACAAATTTGGTAGGCAGGCAGCAGATGCTGACCACCACCAAATATTGAGAGCAGTACTGAGATAGCAGCATCAAGCAATCCTTGTCCTGGTGTGCTCTCCTGGCTCCCGGCTGCCTGCAGTGTGGGAGCTCTCTCGGCCGATGCTTGTGCAGTAGTCACAGTGCTTGATGGGCATTCACAAATGTGATTTCCATGCTCTTTGCCTTGCCCTTCTTGAAGTAGTTGCACTTTTGGTTCCCATAAAGTCATACAATAAGAAATACCACAGTTCTATGATATGCACTTAAAAAACATAGTTCCTGTTGTTTTGAATGTTTAGTTTAAATGCTCTTCCCAGTTATTCCATGATACGCCTTCTAGTTCCTGTGTTGTAGGAGCATGTTTTTCTATTCAATTTTCGTCAACATTCATAACTGCCCAGACTTTTCCAGTACTTCTGGAACAACTTCAGTTGCTTCTGAGCTTGCAGTTCCCTTCATCTGGTCTCTCCTTGCTTGGAGGTTGTCTCACACCTTTTGTCAGACAAGACTGTGGTGCCTTATCCCTGTATGCTCTTGGAGAGGCATGGGCTGCGCTGCAGGTTTACACCGTGACAAGGATGGGGAGTGCCTGGGTTGCCTGGCCACTAGGTGTCTGTGTTGGTGTGCACTGCACTGCTCCCGGCTCCTCCTGCACAGACAGCCTGTATGGCTTTCAGTCCAGGAACGTGTCTCGTTTTTATGCCTCGCTCTGCTCATCTCCTGGCTCCACTGCTTTTTTGGCAGGCCTCCTGCTTCTTGCTGGTATGAGAAAGTTTTCCTGTGAGTTTTTAGTGTCTTCAATAAAAGACGTTTATCGGGTCTTGTTTTTTTCTTCCCTCTTCTTCTATAGAAGTGTAAATTCTGGCCGCATTCTTTAAGACATGACTTCTGGTTTTTGAAGGACATTTTTGTTTCTTATAACCTTTTTATTCTGCTCTTCTTTCCTGTATTTTTTGCAATTTTTCTGATTTGTGTTCATGTACCTCTGTTCAAAACCACTGCTAGCATATTTTTAAACAGTCATTGATGCTTTTTACTTTTTATTTGTGTGTTCCTCCATGCTTTGTCTAACTTTATTCCTCTTGCTTTTTAAAATATTCTTAAACTGAAGACTCATGAGGAAACTGATCTTCCAGTAGCTAGCCATGAAAGTTTTGCTAGGCTCTTCGAGAATCCCATCAGCCTATCTTAATGTCTTGCTGTCAAAGTTACCTTAAATTTGTAGTAGTTAAGGTTTTTCTGCATATGCTGCATTCAGGAGCAAGATTTAGCTGCCTGGACACTGGTGTCCAGCTGGCCTCCAGCTGCTACTTTGTAGGAATGTCAGTTCTCCTGCAAGTGGTGTGTGCTCTTCAGTGACCCTGTAGAGAGCTATTGGGGACCTTTAGGCACTTGCTGACCACCCCAAGAACTGTGTAGTGAAGCAGAGGCAGTGTGTACAAACCAGAAGCTGGTATAATTTTTCGCTAGAGTAGCTGCCAGAGGGAGAAAGAATAGTAAGCAAAGATAGACAGATCAAAACTAGCAGCTGAGCTGATTGGATGAACTACAAAATTATTTTGTAGTATATAGTTGTGTAGAGGTGTCTGTTGGTTCATCTCAGTCAGATTCTTTGTTAAATGAAACATTTAGGACATCTTGCTGTACAATCTCTTGGTAACACCTGTTCCAGTAGCTGCTTCTCTCTGCACTATGTCATTGCAACACCTGAAAGTTTGAAGATTGCACCAGATGAATGGCTTTTAGATCACCAGTGGTATGTCAGCTTAATTATGCCCACAGTTTAGCTGTATTTGAAAAACAAATAGTTTCTCATGAAAGCATGGACTACTCTTTTATTGTGTATATAATGCAGAGAACTGCAGGTGCTACCTTAGATGTATAAACTGTGACATTTGACTTCCCCTTGCCCACAGGAGAATTAATGACAGTTGCTCGATGGATGAGGGAATTTATCGCACAGCATCCAGCCTACAAGCAAGATAGTGTGATAACTGATGAAATGAATTACAGCCTTATTTGGAAATGCAACCAAATCGCACAAGGCCAGGCAGAGTGTCCTGAACTGTTGGGGGTGGGATTTAATAAGAAACAAAGTGGAAATAAAACTGACTCTTTGTAATGAATGAATGCTTCTTAAATAAAAGTTTAAGCCTTTTAGCAAAGCACTAGCGAAGATGCTGTGAATCTGGTACAGTTTCATGGTGTGAAGACCAAAACAGGGTTACTGCACTATAAAATGGGCCAATCTGCCTAAATATTCATTTAAGACATCCTGAAATAGACATATTCTTATTGCTAGGGTTTATACAATATACATGTAAATAGTAAAATATTTTTATGATTAACATCAATGTATTTTAATAACATTGTAACTAAAGTTATTGTGAATTAGCTTGTAACTTTTTTATGCTTATTCTAGAAAGAAAAATCGCCCTGAACAGCTTTGTAAATGTAATGGTACTTGTATATTATATGCATTCCAGTTACTGAATGTTTACTGTAATTTTTTTAACCTGGAATGTGCTAAGTAATTTACCTTATTGTGTAAGAAAAAACAATTCTTCTGGATCTACCTGAATCACAGAAATTTCTTCCTTTCATCTGGGTTTTGAAAGTATGTAAGAACAGATAAATGCATGTGCATCCTAACTGTTAATCTTTACAGCAGTTTCTCAGTTGCCACAAGACCTGCATCTACTTGTAAACTGTAAAACTCAGAGGAACAGATCTGTCTTTATTCAGATAATGCAAGTCAGCGTGCCTGCAGATGCATCATTCTTTTCTTCCCCTCTGAAATAAATCTGTGTGCTATCACAGTTCAGAAATTTGCCCAATGATTTAACAAAAAAGTAGCAATGGGAGATGTGGTGAAATAGAGGAGGAAATGAGACCTGAGCATAAAGCTCTCTTCAGAAAGGAACCAGAGATACCCACTGTGGACTTCAGCATTCCTTGATTCCTGTTTCTCCCACGTTGCTGATATTCCCACAGTCGACAGTGACTGCAGCAAACCAAACTCATGTCCATTCTTCCTAAAGGTTGAGTTTCTTGTTTTGTCATTCGTTATTATAAGTATTTTTGTCAGCATGTTGATTTCCTAAAAGGTACATTATGTTGGTAGCTGAGGGTACCTACACAGCTGTAGTTTTGGACAAACTTAATCCCTTCTAGAAAATAGTTATAAAGAGAATTTTGGAATGCACTAATCCTTTGAATTTGGAGCAGGTGCTGGGAGTGACTGTAAAGTATTTAAAATTTAGCCATTGCAACTGTAAATAAAGCAAACTTAAGGGGCCTTTTTGATTTAGCTTCTTAACTGACTTCTAGATGTGAATTGCATTATGGGTAGATGATGCAAAGCTCAATGCAAGCATATATAAATACCTGAGGTGTAATGATTTTTTTAAAAGAACTAATGGAGAAACTGCAATGAAGAGGTGCACTAAGAAGAAGCTTTTATGTACTGAATTAGACTTTGTTCTGTGTTCACAGATGTTCTTTAGAGAATAAAAAGAATGCTCTTTTTCTGCAGTGGTGAATTTGTTTTACTTAAGATGTAGGCATATACTGATTTAGCTTCTGTAATAAGGAAATAAAAATAAAATTTGCAGTATGTGTTAGTCACTTGCATGACTTGAGCCCACATTTTCAGATTCAAAAAAGGAGGAGTTGTATACCTGGAACGTACAACTCATCCAGACTCACTTTCTTCACCGTGGAGCTTCTCAGGACTAATGGCAAATGATCTGCCACCCCCGCAACAGAGAAATACTTGCCCTTGTCAAGGTAGCATCTGGCTGATTGCACAGCAGGAGCTGCTGTGCTTGGAAGACCCCTAAAAATAGTTAGAGTGCTTTCCTGCTGGTACTGCATCAATACCTGTCCTTATTCCCTTTCAGTTGATATTAAATTACCCTTCTGGCCTACTATATGTCCTGTAAGTGAGAGAACATTTTGTCATGATGCCCTAAAAGTTGTGGGTCCTTGTATGCATATATTCAGAAGGGATGAGAGACATCAAACACAGAGTTGCTGCTGTTTGTTGAGACATCCATGGTTGCAGTATCTAAGCGGTTCACATTCAGTAGATGAAGAGTTAAGAGATGTGCTCCAGCCTGTTTTTTACAGTGTGGCATGGTGAGGGCTCTCACGAGGGCAAACCAGAGCTGCTGCAGGGAAGGGAGGCAAACTTTGCTACTGGTTTTGAATATACCTTAGAGGTGGCCCTGTGGTATCTGCACCCACTCTGAGGTGGGGAAGCAAACCCTAGGGCAAGCCTCAAGCTCTGACTGACCTTTTGCAGAGAACATGAGAAACTCCTTTGAGCTATGAATTTGGGATTTTTGGTCCTCCAGTCATCAAGTGCTTTCATGGGATTAATGACCTTTCCAACAGTCACCTGCGTAAAAAGGGAGGGGAAGATGTATCAGGTAGCTGAGGTGAACTGTGATTGATTCCTTGTCCAAATACTTCAGGAGTGCATCAGTCATGGCACTCCCTGTGATTGCTAACATGTTGGCCCCAGTTCAGGCCCAGTAATACAGTTTCATGCCTTCCACTCAGTTTTCAGCTAAATCCTGTTGTGCTTTCCAGAGGTCTTGATGCTATAAACAGTACTCTGATGCCAGTTTTCTCTAGAGAGTCAGAGTACTTACAAGTGTATTTATTTCTGGATTATTTTAGCCATGCTTTTATTATGGCCTAAATCTGTAAAACGTGGCTCCTTTGTGTGTGCAGAGAGCTGTGCAAGCAGCTTGCCCTTCTGGAAGTGGTGCATCAAGAGCTTCATACAATACTTTGGTCCTGTAAAAGCAACCTGACCTCTGAAACGAGCATCATGCAGCTTGTGGAAGTAGCACTTGGAAGTTTCTTGTTTGCAGTTATTTTGTTTACTGTTTTTAAGTGGATTGTATTTGATGCACTGATGTGGTTTTGCAGCAAATTGGAGAGGCACCTCCTGCACAGGAAGTTGGTCACAGGAGCTGTGACAGCTGAGGTTATTGCAGCATTTATCTAGATGGTGTGAGCTGGGTCTCAGCAGGAAAGGATTTCTGCAACCCTTTTCCAAGAGCCAGGAACAGAGTAGGAAACAGCGATGGCCTTGCCACTGTGCAAGCCCTGCTCAGCAACAGCCCCAGCCCCGGTGGGTCACTGACACTATTTTAGCAACAAGGGGGAAGCAGAACACCACACAGGCTGCTGGGAAGGGAAGGGAAGGCCAGGCCATCCCAGGGGGCAGCTGACCTCCACTGCTAAGTCACTTCCCAGTTCCCCCAGCTGCCCTCCTACAGCCTGCACAGCATCACTGAGCAAGAGGGTGAGATATTGGGTTTTCCCCCTCTGACTATGCTTTATATGCGTTATATTTCCTCTATCAGAATTCAGTGAAGTGCAAATTAGGAACTCAATTATGGTGTCTTTGACATACACAGGTCAGGTGGGAAAGGACGCTGTTAGCCCTGGCTATTCCCCCATGACAGCCACATCCTGCATCGCCCACTCCTCAGGTGAGGGAAAAGTGGTCCTTAGCCTTTTCTTATGTAAAACATCATATAATCAAAATACTGTGTTGGCTTAAAATAACCAAAACACTCCACAACATCATGAGATATCAAAGTGCTTTCTGAATTCTACAGAAGAAACCAGGGAAGAATAAGGGGCAATGAGGCAAAGAGAAATTAAACAGCTCTGTTAAGGTTATGCAGTACCAAATAACTGAATTTCCCTATGCAAACCCTCCTGAAAATTTTGGGGTTTTTCTGAAAACATGCTGGAACCATGGGCTTACTCTGGCAAAGGTGGTGCAAGAATTTGGTGCTGGATGGGACTGGCTGCAATGAGAGCCATAGTTGCTTAAAGCTTATATAGAACTAGAGCTCCAGGGCTGTAGCTGGTGAATTTAGGGCAGTAACCCCCAATAAGAGCATCCAAACTGAGTATTTTTCTGGTTTTGATCCCGTCTCTTCTCCCCACTCATGCTGTACATAGCTATGACAGCAACAGGGATTTCCATGGCTTTTTTTCCAGCACTTCATTTAGGAAGAATTTAAAGTGTTATCTGTACCTTCCTTTGAGGCCACAACAATTGGGTAAAACAGCCTAGTGAAACTCAAATCCTTGTGAGTGCCACAGCATGGCTTTTCGTGGTGGCCGTGGGCCGGTATCGAGATCAGCCTGGCGTTTGGTGCGTGGGTGCCTGTCCTTGGTGCCTCCTGGTGGCGGTTCCTGCAGCCATGAGCAGAGCCGTGGAGATGGCAGCAGCACCACTCGTGCCTCTCCCTGCCACCGGGGCTAAACCCCACGGGCTTCTGCTCTACTGTGCTCTTCCCCAGAGACTTAAAGTTCAATGTGAATTATGATGTTTGCATTAAAAGCAAGGTGCAGTGTCCCAAGCTCCTGGTCCCACACCTCCCTCCTTTTCTACTACATAGAGTTGCATGCAATATAAATGCACTGCTGTGCCTCAGTGAACTTACATCACCTCCTCTTGGGGGCAATTTCTTGGTTTGTCTCTGGGGTCCTGAGCTGTAGAACAGAATTAAGAATGCCAGTAGAGCTCCAAAGGACTTGGGTAGGTACTAGGAAGCCAATGGCACCCCCCAACCGATGGGATTGTATGTAGCAGCACATTAAAAATTAATTTATTATGCATGGAAGCGGAGTAATGTAATGAGAAATAAAAACTAAATCTCAAAACTGAGGGCTCCACCGTGGATCCCCTGTGGGGCCACATGTCCTGCCAGGAGCCTACTCCAGTGTGGGTTTCCTTTTGGTACCACAGCCTCCTTTGGACATCCATGTGCTTCAGTGGGGTCCTCCACGAGCTGCATGTGGGTATCTGCTCCACTGTGGGAGCTCCATGAGCTGCAGGGGCACAGCCTGCCTCAACATGGTCTTCACCACAGACTGCAGGGAAAGATCTACTTCCACACTTGGAGCACCCCCTCCGCCTCCTTCTCTGACCTCGGTGCCTGCAGAGCTGTGCCTCTCACATGTTCTCACTCCTCTCTTCTGGCTGCAGTGCTACTGCGCAGTTTTTTCCCTTCTTCTTAAATATATTTATCCCAGAGGTGCTACCACCACTGCTGATGAGCTCAGCCATGGCCAGTGCAGGGAGTAGTTGTGCTTTCAGAAGAATTTGTAATAGTAAAGTTAGAAACTCGTTTTCACTTAGGAAGCCTGCAAAGTGCCTTCTCAAGAGGGTTATATGTTTGGGGTTTTCCCTTCTGCAGTGCTGAGGGCTGTGTTATCTCTCTCTGCTATGCTGGAGAGAGATAACCCTAACAGACATGTACAGAGGCCTTGGAAGATGGGGCAGGATACAGAGAGGATACTAAAGGCCCTGGAGAGGGCAGGAACTTGCCTTTTTCTCCCTGGGGCCCAGAGCCTAACAGCACTGTGAGGTATTTGTTAGTTTCTCAAGTTCTGGCCTTCTAAATAAACTTCTGAATTCTTTCCACTGCCTTGGCTTTTCTGGAGACACCTACATATCTTACTTTACGGCCAGCAGTGGGTCCATCTTGGAGCCACCTGATATTGGCTTTGTCACACAAAGGGGGAAGTTTCTAGCAGCTTCTCACTGAAGCCACTCCTTATACCAATACCTTGCCATGCAAACCCAATACACTGTTCACTGGAATAAGACAGAAGCCCACCTGGTTTCCGGTAGGACTTTATAAAATATTTATCCCAACCATATTGGAAAACTTATATTAGAAATTGTTTCCTGAAAATACCCCTGATTTATTTTATTTACTCCATCCCAACTAGGTTGTGTCAACTAGGGGAGCGTGAAGGCTGTAAACTGGGTAGCCCTGAAGATGAACCCTGCAGAGCTGCAGGCAGGACTGCTGAGCCACACTCCACTTGGGGTGTTTCTGGATCCTTCTTGCTGAGATACCCCTGTGCTGAACAGAAATAATGAGGTCTCCCCTCACACCACGCTTGGCTGGAGCCACTGGCAGGTTCCAGGTGCTGGCAGCAGCCCCACGGAGCGCTCTGCAGCTGGGGGGTCCTGCTGCTGCACCACTCACCCTGCCATCCCTGCTGCCAGGACTTGGAGATGGGATTGGCAGCATCTCGTCTCCCTTTGAACAACCCTATGTCTTTCCAGAAGAAAAGTGTAACTGTCCATAGATGCTAGCTACAAACTGCTGGTGATATACTATGGCTTATGTTAAGCAAGAAATGGCTATACTTTCTCAGTCTTAGAAAACAATCTGTTAATTTAGCCCTTGAAATTAGTTTTGTATCTCAAAGTTACTCCAAAACACTACCCCTGTGACATGGCCCAAAAGGAAATCTAAAATCGTGCTGACAGTGAGCAGGTAAAAAGTGATTTTTTCCTTCACTTCCCAGGAAAGGAAGGTGAAGGTAATACCCAGAGACACTGTGCTCAAAAATAGTGCTGGTGCATGATGGCTCCTCATCATTGACTACTAAGTGTTTATGTTCTGGCTGGGAAAATGCTAGTTTATAAAATATTTAAGCAACAACTGTTCTTACTCTGGAAAAAGTCCAAGCTCCTATTAGATGCAATTAGATCAAAAGTAAGCAGATTTTTATCTGATAGTACAGGATGATGGTACAGATTTTGATGGAAGATCTGAAAGAGTGCCTAGTTATCTGACTACAGCCAGTCTGTGTGGCAGCAAGGACTTGCTTGCTGTGTGTTGTTCTGGCAGGTCATGTTCAGAAGAGGTGGCTGGGGGCAGCAAGGAGGAAAGAATGAAGGAGAGAAGCCATCTCTGAGACATTCCATTTTCTCCCCACTCTTTGATTTGCACTAGGGAAGCACTTGTGCCAAGACGACCTCAAGTTCTCCAACATTTTTCAGATGGGTTTTTTCTTTCCTTTCAACCATTTTCTATGTTGCACTATATGCCTGCCCGTCTGTTCCCATCCGTGCATGCACAGGCAGAGCTGGACATCTTATCCTTGCCAGCTTACTCACAACATGGGCATTCAGAGGCCAAGAACTTGCCGTGTTTTTCTTGGCAGTGTAAGGGATTAGGACTCCTTGCCCAGAGACCGTCACATGGCTGCCTAACGAAAAACAGGAAAGCCTCCCAGAAAAAAAACAGAACCTCTCTGCTGAGGAGAAGCAAGGTTTGGCATCACCACATTTCCTACCCTTCATCCCACCCTGCAGCATTCCTGTGCGTTACTCATCCCTCTGGTATCAGCTGCAGGGCTCTGATATTACAGAGCAGTAGGACAGGGCATGGCATGGGATGTTACTGGAGACAGGCCAAGCCGGCAGCCAACTCTCCAGACCTCGCCTCAGACTGTGGAGAGCAGGAGATGTGGCTGGGCACAAACCGGACCACTGATCACAAACCATTTTTGCCTGTTTCTCACCCCGACAGGATGAAACAGAGCAATGTAATACGGACTCGGATGTGACTGACCCCTGAGCTTCGGCGGCGTGAACATCGCCAGCAAAGTGAAACAACCTCGGCACAGAGAGCAGAAAACCAGGCAAGGTTCTCGCTGGGGTGTGCTCGTAGTGCGGGGATGAGGTTGGACGAAGCTCGTTGCTAAGCCCAGGGCCAGCCCTAGGTGTCCTCGTAAGGTAAGAGGCACTGCAGTGAGCTGGAAGAGAAAATAGCTGTTCTCGGGGAAATAAAGGGGAAAAAAGAGCCAGAGCCACAGCGGTATTCCACGTCAAAATCCTCTGTGGGTTTATGGCCGAGTTGCTGCTCATGGGCTCATTCCCAGCCCGTGCAAACTCCTGACGTCCCGGTGTCCCGGTGGGGTCACTCAGTGGGGCAGCCACGGCGACTCCGCAAGCCTCGCCCGCTGCATTCCCGTCGGGAAGGCGTGAAGGGAAGCTGAAGCCAGTGATGAGGCTGCCCAGGGGTCACCCCAAGCGGGAGAGCTCCAGGCAGACGTGCTGTGTAGATGCTCCACGAGCAGGGTAGACCCTCTGTACGTGCTTAAAGACACTCTGTGGCACAGGCTTGACAACAGACCAGCCTGTCCCTTTCCAACATTTGTTTCAGCCATACAATTGCACTGCTGAGGGCAAAACTACCGCAGTCCAAATTAAAACGTGTAATCTCCCAGTGCTTCCAGACATGACACCTCCTGAACAATCATGTGAGGTGAGGAGGAGAATTCCCCTTTTAAATTCAGTTAGCTCTTGCTCTTAATCAATTCTAGGCAACAAACTTCACTGTTTTAAAAAAATCTGCCCAGGCCTCCACAGAGAGTGGTGCAAATCAGCATATTTCAGATTGTTGTCTTTTTCCCTTTACTTGCGGTGCAGCCCGACTGGCATACATCCCAACACTTCTTCAGGGGCAGGGATTCAGCCATATCCAGAGGCACTGGTGAAAAGCAGAGCTCCAGAAGGGAGTGCCCACATGTCCCTGACTTTCCACTTTTCAGTCATCCCAATACATGTGGTGTCATCAGTGCCTGACCATTCCCACTCAGGCCACAGGGGTGCAAAGAGGTGGCATGGCCGGGAGGGGAGAAGGCAGACGTGCACCCACTTCAGTCCCTCCCGCTGTGACTCTGGCTTCCAGCAACGTGGCGTGTTTGGCCTTGCCTTGAGCTGATAAAGTGTGTAAAGCCCTGAGTCCCAACCCAGTGCTAGGACAAAGCATTTCTTATCCTACTTTGGAAAAGCAAAATCTACAGAACAGAAAGGAAACTTGGAGGATTCCAACTGTGCAACAAGAGTATTCGGGGAAAAGCTTTGCAGGATGCCACCTTTCTCACTGTGTGCTTTCTGTTCTTGTATATTTGTACAAAGCTCTGTGCTGGTTTTCAAGATACACCACAGCAAGCTGATCTCCAGAGGAGAAGAACACATCCTCCAGGACCATGCTGTCCAGAGGGGATCATCTGCCAGGCACATCAGTGGTCAGGATGTCAGCAGAAGAGTTTTCTCTTTCCAGCTCTGCTTCCATCCTGAAAGGGAGGTTTTATCTCCCTTTTATCCTGATGCAGCCAACAGAGTTTTGTAATGTGAAAACTTCGGTGCCGAGTTTGCTGTTGCAGTGACATGCTACAACACCTCAGAGCTGAGCTACAGCAACCAGATGCTGTTCTAAACATGCCCACAGGATGATGTGATGTGGCGAGCCTGATGCTCTCACTGCAGTTGAAGTGAAAAGCATTATGATAGATTTTGTCATACAACTGCTCTCTCTTTACAACTTTTCCTCAGTTTGAGAGAGATGACATAGTGACAGCCTATGTACACCCATTTCCTATCTTTTATCATCAACAAATACAAAGGGTGTATAAACTGGGTCTGTACTAGCTACTTCCTTGTAAACAACTTTTATTGGTGGAGCCTATGGGCTCAAAATCAGCCAGATTTGTGTTCTTCTGGTACCTGCCATGAAAAGACATCTATGGGCTGTGTCCTGGGACACCACAGGTGGCATGTACCTCCCAGAGGACATTACGGACAGTCCTGAAATCAATAAATACTCTGTGTCTTCATGGCATACCTCCAGCTGGAGATCAGCTGCTATGACAGGCCCCACAATAGGAGCTGGTGATTTAGCAGCTACTTTCAAAACTGTTTTCAGTGGGGCAGGAAACACTGACATAACACCAAGTTCCCTGTTCCATGACTTGCCTGATGATTTCTGTGGGGATAGGAATACAAAAAAAATCCCATTGACATCTACCCATCATATCCCAGCTCCTCTGTCCTAGTGCTCCCATGAGCTCTGCCTGCTCCAAGAAGCAAAGCTAAACCTAGTTGAGATGAAACTGATGGTTTCCAGGGGAAAAGGCTAGTTTCATCACTTTTTCCCTCTTTGCCAGCCTTACCTTCTTCTTCAGGACAACACCCTGCCTCCCTGCTCCTCTCCCCAGGTAGCACATCTCCATGGTTGAATCTCCTGTCCAGCTGCTTCTTTTGCTCCTGCATAAACTCTGCCACCTGATTTTACCCCGTTTACCTGCCTGCCCCTCTGCATCTCCATGTCAGCAGCCCTGCACCCATAGGATGCAAAGCTGTGCCTGCTTCCATTGCCCGAGTGGTGGCAGAGACACAAAAAACTTGTGAAGGCAGACACAGGCACGAGGCACACAACAGTCCTCTAAAAATGCCTCATTACTTGTCATTATGAAGGAAGACTCTGCAAGGTTTGGGCAGCCTAGACATGAGGACTGAGTGCACAAGCTACAAAATTGTGTGTGGCCTTTTTCTGTCCATGGTTAACAAAAAACAAACAAAAAAACCCCAACCAACCAACGAACCAACCAACCAAACAACAAACAAAAAAAAAAAAAAAAGAAGAAGGAAAAGAGGGAGGTGCTGAAGAGCTCCAGTTTGACCAAACTCAGTTCACTCGGCAGCTCAGATTTCAGTGTGTGCAGAAGAAGGCTGGTCTGGGCTAAAGAGTGACTGAGCTGTAAATTGTCTGAGAGGAGACAAGCAAAGGAAATTCTGCTTTTATTCAGACAGGAGAATAGACAGCTGAAATGGAGACCTGCAGGACATGTGGGTGTGGTGAGAAGATGAGGATAACCCACAAAAGGGTTAACCCATCTGATAAACTGAGGAGATAATCAGGAGGCAATCCAAGAGTGGGCAGAAGAGAAGAAAGCCAGGGAAGATGTAGATAGTAGGGAGAGTTTGGCAATGTCTGTGAAGCCTGATGGTTCAAGGGATATAAGGCTGGCATGTAATTTGGGATGGAAGGCCTTTCTGTGTTTGCAAAATTTTATCTTTAAAAGAAATTTTAAAAAAAAAAAAAAAGCTTCCCTAATTTTGAGCCACTCCTTCCAATTCAGACATTGTTAAGTGATTGCCAAGGAATGCTTTCATATTCTTAGCTCGTTTCTTTGGCATGCAGCAAGTCAGGCAGGAACTTCTCTGGGTCTGGCTACAGGGGAACTGGTTTTGGGTATGCAATCGGCAACTCTTTTCTAGGCTAAAAAAGCCTAGAAATTCCTTCTTCCCAAGAAAAGCTGGAATTTCCATCCTCCCTCTGCTTCTTTCTGTGTGGCAGATAGAATGAAACAAACAAAAATGAAGCATTTCTGAGGTAAAATGGAAATGGTCTCAGTTGAAACATCAGGACTTGGTGCTGAGGAGAGGGAACTTCCCATGGTGAGGCTGGGAAGCAGCTGGGTTATGCAGCACTGTGCTGATGGCTGTGTCCTGCAGCCATGGGACAGCAGGGGAAGCTTTACATGTGGCAGTGATCTTAACATGGACTTGGGCTTTTGCAGGCTTATTTTTTTGCAGCAATTTTTTTACCTAGATCAGAAGTAACAAAAGTCTGTTTATGTTGACTTTTTTCTCCAAGATGTGTTGAGCCATCAAACTCTTGCTCATTTGTTGTGTTCTACAAGGATCTGAGCTTCAGGCTCATCTCACATTTGACCTCCAAGTTTGCCAGGCATCTCAGCATACAGTCCTCCAGACAGAGGAGAGCACCAAGAGACCTGTGTAGGTCCAGTCACTGTCCAAACTAGCAATGCCCAAGTCTCAGAGGGACTCAGTTTGGAAGGTAAGCAACAGGCAATCCACAAATTGCAATAGTGGTCACTTTCTGTTTTATGAGAAGGGCTTAGCTTCGAAGTTCTTATTAGACCCCTGTGTTTAGGGCACTTCTAAAAAGTAGAAGGTCAGATGCACTGCTGCCTCTGAGGGTTCAAGTCCACATAATCTCCACACAGAGTACCTAAACCAATTCCTTAACATAGTTTTTAAAGGGTTTCTGGTGGAGAGAAAGGATAGGATGGAAATTCTCCATCCCCTTTATTGGACTTTGATACCACAGAGAACAAAACAGAAGATGTTTGTAAACCTATGTATGAATATGCATTGTGCTGACATCTTCACTACTGTATCTTCACTTCCTCCTGACTAGTCTCAAAGCACATGAAACAGAGAAAGCGATGGACAAGGCCAAAGGGGAATTTTCAGAAAAACAGAAGTTTTTTCATAATAAAGGAGAAAAAGGAGATTAGAAATTGTTGTCCCAGAAAACAGGAGTCTGGTGGGTAAGCACGATAGGGGTACATGTAATTAAATCATGTAAGTAAATTGCAGAACTGATCATTGCAAAATATGAAAGGGCTTGCCAGGTGATCAGTCAAATTAATGGAAAAGATGTGGCTACAGTAGCTAGCATAGTGGCATCATCATTGTCATTATTATTACTGTTATTATCTGGTTTAATATTCAGTGTTCTGGTTACCACTGTCTGGGTGCCATCTCTGTCCAAGGAAATCCACAAACACAGGCTGCTGGAACATGGCAAATATGTCAGGGAAGGATCATTTTGCAGCGGCTGCTTCTTGTGTTCTTTCCCTAAGCATCCACATCTGCTAGGGAGAAAATATTGGTTCTCTGGTCTGACTGAGTTATACTCTTACAAAATTCAGTGTTACTTGGGAAGCAGGCATAGGACAAAGGACAGGCTTCGGCCTAGCAGGTAGGCATTGGGTTAGGAATCCTGGGCTTTGGGAGCTGGATCAGAATTCAAGCAGTCACTAGTAGATTACAGAAGAACAGAATACAGGCTGCTCAGGAGAGGTGCCCTAGCAGGTAAACTCCCGATCGCCAGCACGCACATGCCCTTCTCTGAAGGGAGGCTTGCCCATGCCTGGTGGCTCCTCTTGTGGTGGCTGCTAGTGGCTGAGCATGCAACTGAATTAGTCTTCAGCTTTCTGGCCGAGTCCTCCAAACACAGTAGCGTTGCACAGGAGACAGCTAAAGCAGATTCAGCTGTGTTACTCTGTTCCTTGACAGCAGGATGAAGCCTGCCCAGCCCTCACAGCAGCCACACAGAACAGGGAGGTGCTTTGTCTCTTGGGATGACTCAGGGCTCTCAGAGGATACCAACTACCTCTCTAACAAAAGCCTTGACTAAGCAGGATATAAGGAAAGCCTCAGAGGTGCCTATTGACTTTGCTATGCTGCAGCATTTTCAACTGGTTTGCTCCGTGCTCCTGCTCTAGGTGAACTGAGTCACTTATATTCTTCTCCCTAACTACTCGAGTAATGTATTAATCTATCTCTACTTGCTCTTTCTCATGCCCCAACTACCTTCCCAATCATACCTTATATCCTGATTAATGGGTACAGGCCACATCTTGGGCAACACTGCTTTAACAGCTTGTTAATATTAACTAGTCACTTTGACAAAATTACTGGTTGCTTGGAACCATGGAATAGATACCTAGCTGTACCATTAGGTGGAAAACATTTGATACAGTCCAAGGAAAGCAAACTGTCCTGGCTGGCCACATATGCACAAAAAACATATAGTTATCTTATTCCCTGCATGGTCCTAGCCTGAGCTGCCCTGCACTCTGCAGACTTGGCCCAAGAGTCTCACAGGCAGGCAGGATGCAGCCACAGTGCTCACAGGGGAGGAGAATTTAGCTGTATGGCATTGTGGTTTAACCCTAGCCAGCAGTGGGATGGGGGAGAGAATTGGAAAGGTAAAAGCTAGAAAACTCATGGGTTAAGATAAAGACAGTTTAATAGGGAAAGGAAAAGCCACACACTCAAGCAAAACATGGAATTAATTCACCGCTCCCCATGTACAGGCAGCAGTTCAGCCATCTCCAGGAGAGCAGGGCCCCTTCACATGCAACCATTACTTGGGAAGACAAACATCCTCACTCCAAATGTCCCTCTCTTTCTCCTTCTTCCCCCCACTTTATATACTGAGCATGATGTCATACGGTATGGGATATATCCCTTTATCAATTTGGGTCACCTGTCCCAGCTGTGTCTCTGCCCAAACTCTCAGGCACCCCCAGCCTCCTTGCCAGTGTGGCTGTATAAAAAGCAGAAAAGGCCTTGGCTCTGTGTAAGCCCTGCCCAGCAACAACAAAAACATTTCTATATTATCAACCCTGTGTTCAGCACAAATGCAAAACACAGCCCCATACCAGCCACTGTGAAGAAAATTACCCTAGGTGAAACCAGCACATGGATACAGGTTGAACTGGCCTTAAGGTGCATCAACCCCCTTGGATTGTTCTATTTTCTAGTACAGATGTAGCACACGTGCCTCCCAGCAACTCCCACTGGCAAAACCAGGTTATATCCAATTACACAGAATCACATCTTAACTTTCATATACCTGAATATTTTCTTGGGTTTGCTACCAGACTCTCTACAGAACTAGAGGAATGTTATGCCTTTGTGGTTACATCCAGCAGTACTTGATGGTGCATCACATACTATATAGGACCAAAGGAGCCCTTCACAGATGAGGAGGCCAGTCAAGCACTTGAAGCTCCAGGCAATAGCGAAGCCTCAGAAATTTATGATTCAACCTTTTGAAAATGAACCATCATTTGAATCTCACAGAACAAATGCTCTTTTTATACACACTGTCTTCAAGTCCAGTTTATTGTAAAACATCTGAAAGCTGCATCTTGACTTTGTGTCTGAGATCAGAAACAGGTGTTCTCATACATGGAGAGGGTCTAATATCACTGCCTGTTCCCTGTAGTGTGATGGAGCTGATTTGCTTTCCTGATAAAAGAAAGTGCAGTTCAAAAGCATAGCAATTTGGAAATTACAGAACAGAAGCACATAACAGTTGGGCTTGAAAGAGACCCCTGGACATCATTTAGTCTACCCCATGCCCCACTTCTCAAGGCAGGGTCGGCTGGAACAGGCCACTCAGGACTACTTTCAAGTGGCTTTTGAGTATCTCCAGAGATGGAGGCTCCACAATCTCTGTGCCAGTGTTTGATCACCCTCACAGTAAAAAGTGTTTTCTTATTTCAGATAGACTTTCCTGTGCTTGACTATGTACCCATTCCCTCTCTCCCTGTCAGTGGGCACCCCTAAGAAGACACTCTGCCTTCTTCATACCCTCCCATCAGATGTTCATACCCAGCAACAAGACAACCCCTGAGCTTTTTCTTCTCCAGTCAGAACAGTCCCAGATCTCTCTGCCTTTCATCATATGGCAGATGTTCCTGTCCCTTAATCATCTCTCAGACACTTCATGGTACTCACTCCAGTAAGGTCAAACCTTTCTTGTCCAGGAGAGCCCAGCACTGGACACAACATGCCAGGTGGTCTCACCAGTGCTGAGCAGAGGTGAAGTGTCACTTCCCTTAACATGCTGTCAACACTTTGTCTAATGCAGCCCATGATACTATTAGCCTTCTTTGACAGGAGGGAGAATTGCTGGCTCATGGTCAGCTTGTTCACCAGGACACTCAGGACCTTTTTCTGCAATGTTGTTTTCCACTTGGTTGGGCCCTAGTCTGTACTGGGGCATGGAGTTATTCCTCCCTCCTCCAGGTGTAGGACTTTGTAATTTTCTTTACTGAGCTTCATGAGATTCTTCTCTGACCCTTTCTCCAGCCTGTCCAAGTACCTCTGAATGGCATCTTTACTCCTCACAGTTTTGTACATAGACAAACTTGCTGAGTGTGTCCCATCACCCATCACCCAAATTATTAATGAAGATGTTAAGTAATATTGTCCTGCTGGCAGCAGAAAAGCAGATCTTCCTTCCTCTGAAGGCCTGAGGTGGAATGAATGGTGGAAAGGAGAAACACAGAGAGAGGGAGGAGCACAGAGGGGAGGAGAAAGGACAGAAGACAAAGGATTTTTAATGGGAGTTATCATGCTTCCTCAAATTTGTACCATCAAATTTGTTTGTATCCATGAATGTTTTGTGGGGTCTTTACCTCCGTCAGATGACAGACAGATAGTCACATCAACAATTTGACTTTAGCTAATTCAGAACTGAGCATTCACATCTCCTTATATTCCCAATTTGTGATGAGCGATGTCCTCATATCCTCATTTCTGCTGATGCTTGCTGTCAGCTTCCAGTTCGGTGCCCTTTTCCCAGATCACGTGCAGTGCTTGGAGAAACCCTCCTGATCTTCGAAGCACAAATGCACTTCCCCTCTTCCTTCACAGGAATTTCCAGAGTAAGACATGTTTCCATTGCTACTGACCTAATGCTTCACTCCCCAACTTTGCCCTTATATGGCATCTGTTTAAAAAATATCACACTTCAAAGCAGAGATGTGTTACCTATGAAGACTGTGCAGAGACATGCAAACCATTGCCTGACAGTAATGGATGTCCAGAGCATTTTAAATCAACATGAGATAGGCTGCCAGATTTGGGTTCTCTCACCTTTGCTATAAACGCAGAGTTACAGCACTGAGGTTACCTCAGCATTACACAGACAATAAGTGACAGCAGAGAGTCATCCAGCAGGAGGGTTTTGCAATTGGAATGGGTAAACAGATTATCTTCTGTTGTTCTTGTCTGCTTATGCATTTGCTGGTGATGTTATATAACCCCCACCTGCATTCAGGGTTTGTTTAAATGTATGAAGGCAATATCCTTAAAGTCCTTTGCAAATACACTGAATATATTTTGGGAAAAAGTTTGTTTAACATTTTTAAAAGAGGGAGGCAGATCAAGAGTACAGCATTCTTGCCTGCTGCCCAGACCTTTCCACTGCAGCAGATATTAGTATCAAATATGCGGAGAGAGAAAGCTGTTTCTGAGGAGCATTCACCCCTTCTGGATGTTGCATTTGAATTGTGTATTTTAAAAGAACAGGGAAAGCAATACAAAAGTCACAAAAAGCTTAATTTTGATAAAAGCTTCAGCCTTTACAAAATCTCGACAGTACAGTAGATGGCTGCATTTAGGCCCTGTCCTCAATAGTCCCTTTCAAAGAAGGTGTAAGAGAATAGCATAAAATTTCAAATTACTGCAACAGAAGACAGTGGTTATTGCACTACTTACACATGTACTTACACACACACCTTTCTGGCAAGGTAAAATAGCCTGCAGTGCATCCACATTTTAAAGCCTCTTTGAAGCCAGAGGACACAAAACTGTAATTAGGTCATAATGTGCTTTAAGTGGTCTCTCTTAAATTAGTCTCATCTTCTGGTAGTTAAGATTAGCAAACTATTTAAGATTTTAATGTGAAAACTATCTTTTTATGCTGTTTTGATAGCAAACCCAAAATAACCTCTTGCTACAAGCTGTATTTCTTGTGGATTCTGGGAGAAAGAGTAAGAAATCAAGCACAGGAGTGTGCAGATATTAGAACTCATTCTTGTACTTTCAGTAAAGCCCTATGTGGATGACAAAATATATTTGTAGTTATCATCGTACATTTGGCTTCTCCAATTCCTGCCTGGAAAGAAATATTGCACTAGAATATCCTTGGTAGTATTGTAAAAAATCACAAGAACAGCTCAGGAACATTTCAGTGTTAATAATACCTTGTGCTTGTCTAACAGGCTTACTTGGTGCCCTCGGAGCAAGCATTGGAGTCTACAGCTGGGAGGGGAAAGTGGAAACACGGCTTTTGGGAGAAATGAAAGCGTGCCCTGGCCATGCCTGGCTGTTTGCCACAGCTGGAGACTGGTTTACTGAAAAAGATGGGAAGTGCCATTGCCATTTTCCCCCATCAGAGCATTAAAACTTTTTCTCCCTGCCACCAATGCCACTGTTGTTGAACATGCATTGAAAACAGTCTGTTCTTATGGATTTAAAAACATACCGTTTGCTTTATAGATAGCTGGAATAAATCTATTTAGTTTTTCTTTGTCTCACATGGCCTTATTTAGGCTTATGGACATTCGTGTTTAAACCAGAATTGTTTTCCCTTGTGTTTCCCAGGGGTTTTTTTTAAAGCAGTTGTTCCTCTCTAACTGGATAGTAGCAGAAGTAAATCAGCTTCCACGTGTTTAGAAACAAAGGAACAATGAAACATTCAGCCAAGCTTGCCTCAACAGATTACGCTTTTTTTATACTTTCAAGGCAATTTGCAACAGGAAAACTGCCCAGGAGCTCAGAGGATTTGGGAGGAGGAGCTCAGAACAGCAACTGTGACTCTCCTGGTAGATTAGGGACCAGATCCTCCCCTCACCCAATCTCCTGGAAGTTGTGCAACTGCCCAAACAGAGCCAGTAGAAGAATTTGATCCCTTTTCTTGTAGTAGTATGCTCAGGGTAAAGCACTGTGATTAATGAGTTACCATTTGTAGTCTGAAGCTCAGTAACTGGGCACGTGACAGTGGCTCCAGATTTCTTGTCAGCAAAAGCAAAATTCAAGACTGTAGGCACTCTGCTTATGGTCCTGGGGAGACGTGGAAGAGCAAAGTGGGACCCGAGCAGGCAAGTGCCAGGATTTGGGGAGCGACTGCAGCGGAGACAGGCTCCCCTGGCTTGCTGCCATGGGCTGCTGCTGGGCCTTGCTTGTAGCATGGATAAGTCCTGCCCTGCCTTTGCCTGTGGCAGTTGTGAGAGAAGACTTGTTATTTACATCCCTCCAGCCAACAGGTTTTACATGATCATCCCCTGGGCTGACAGCAAACAGGCGATGGAAGCTGTCACCTGGGAAGCTGCCAAGGCACTTCTGTCAAATTTCCTGCAGTTCCACTTCCTTAAATACTAGGTAGGACCTACATGCAGGGATTTCTTCTGTCTGGAAGCATATAGCTCTTAATAAGGCTAAATTTTGAACATTGAAAGCAATTTCCAGTTGTGTGTTCTGAAACCACTGCAACATTATTAACCACCTTGCTCTAAGACACACAAAAAATGACAGAGGTAGAGGGAGGAGGGCATCACCTACATGCCTTCAGTGGGGAGCTGCAGTCAGGACATGATGTGAAGACATCTCCCCACCACTCCTAGGACATGCAGAAAGATACCAAATTCAGTTCAAACTGCTGAAGGTAATTTCAGCAGGCAGTTTGCAACCAAGTGGGCTGGAAAACCACTCAGATGATGATCAGCACCCTACAAAAAAGGCACCAGGGATCAGTAATTATGAGGGCTTTTTGATGGGCTTGGAGCACAGGGTGCCATGTTTCCCACCATGCTCAGCAGCTCTCCCACCATTTGCCCTTTGCACCATGACCAGCTGGAGAGCTGAGCAGAAGTGGTGACAGCCCCTGGCATCTTTCCCTTCTATTTTGCCTTTCTTTGGCAGTAGGATGATTCAGGTGCTTGGTGAAGCCAGGGAGATGGTTGGCCTTCAGCTCGCTGGACTGATGGTGCTAGCAAAGGTTTCCAAGAAAATTAAGCTTACAGCTTTTGTTGTTGTTTTAAAATAAGATGTGGTTCTGGGGTTTGCCATCAGAGTATTTCAAAAAGAAAATGTTACAGTAGATTTTATGTGAATGCCTGTATTCTTTACAGTTCTACAGTTTATACAGACTGTTCAAAATGTCACCTTCTTTTCCAGGAAGCATTCCCTTGTTACCATATCTTCAAACCTTACCTGATTTCTTTCTGCTCCTCAGCTTTGCCCTTAAGGTAACTTCCTTTTGTTTTCTTTCCAGTGTTCCATCAGCTTTCAGTTTTACTTTCTGACCTTCTTTTTTGATTCTTTTTCTCAGCTAACTAAACTGAACAGCCAACACCATAAATAACTGTAACTTTAGTGATACCATAAAACACAAAAAGGAGGGAGGCACAGGAAGGAAGTACATATATTTAGATGAAAAAGAGGATGTTCTGAAAGTACCTGCAGAGAGGCCAGCAATGCTGGTATTTGGTGTTGAAAAAAATTGCATATGCAATGGGTTTTATGATTTTATGACCTGGTTTTATCTGAGTGATCAACCTGTTCTGACAGAGGAACTTTGGTCTTGACCACAGAGATCAGTCTGTTCTTAATTTAAGATGCAAATACAGTGTGCAGAAAGAAACTTCTGTATTCTTCTGGTGAACAAGGCTCAAACATTCCCATGCTGGGCTGTAAGGGTGCACTCAATAGTCATGGTTAGAAGAGCACAGACAATCAGACTGGAAGAGGCATCAGTCAGTGGGACAGTCAGTTGGGGTAGAAAATCCCAAGTGGAGATTCATGTTACTAACACAAAATTGACCTGCACACAGGTGAGACCAACAGATTAGGTACTAGAGAAGGATGGAGGCAATTTGGGTCCCAAACCTCTATTTGGCTCGTGTCCATTGAGCCCCAGGCGACTACCCTTCCCAACAGGTAAGAGCAAGTCTGTACAAATACTGTGCTCAGCAGAGGCAGGAGGCTCTGAATAATGCCACTGATTTTCTCCCTTAAGGTCCAGAAGATTGGCAGAAGTCTCATAAGATACTTCCTTTCCAGTCCTTATTTTCTGTTTCAAAACCATGCTCAGAACTTCGCCCCTCCTGTTTGTTCCAGGAGCTCTGTGCTGCCTTTCCATCTCCACCGTACACCCCAGAGAGATACTTGCTGAGCCCTGGCACCTCTTGCCATCTCAGCTAAGGCTAAAGCAATGTGAAGAGGGCATGACATGAATAATTAGTCCCTACAGATCTGCTGGGATGTTATGGGCAGCTCAAGCTGCACCCTGGGCACCTCCCCAGGCGCTCCCAGAAGAGGAGGGAGCATTAAACCAAGCCAAACCCAACCTGTCCCTGCCTTTAACCAAAATTTTTGGCCTCACCAGCAAAAAACATGCCTTGAAGTACCTCAGGGAGTGGCTCACAACGGCACATCCTGAGGCAAGAGGCTGTGAGGCAGCCCTGACTAAGCTGTGGAAAACAAAACACAAGCTTCCCTGCAAGGGCTGGGCCAAACGCCCGCACCTGAGTCACCGTGGCTGCCCTCCAAGCAGATACTGTGATGGGAGCCCTGCTCCCTGCATCGTAAGTCCACTGGCAAGCACTCACCTACAAAGCCAGGGTGACCTGCTCCCCAGCCATTATTCCTGGTATCTGCAATTTCACTCATCTGCTTACAGTTTTTACAGAATGAAGAAGTGTTGCCTGGTGGATAAAACTGAACTGAGCACAGAATTTGGTTTTTTCCCTTAACAAGGGATGTTTTTCAGATAAAATGGCATTTAAAAGGGGAACATGATAGCTACAGGGGGTTTAATAGCTTTTACCCACAGTGATGTAATTAGTCATGATCCAAGAACAGTTTGCCACATGAAATCCAATTTCTAGTCGTTGTGTAAATCAATGTGAGGCTCACTTCTTTCTGTTGTTAAAATCAATGGCAATTTGAGTTTAAGAAGCAGCTGGGCCCTGATTTTGTAAAAATATAAACCAGACCTTTCCCTCTTGGCCCTGCTCTTTTTAAAAAAAGAAACCCATCAAACCTACACCATGTCAGTTCCCTCTCTTTTAAGTATATGTTTCCAAATAAATTTCCAAAAATACATCACCCTTTTGACTGATATGTTTCCAAATAAGTTTCAAAAAATACATCACCCTTTTGACTGGAATGTTTCCTTCATATAACATTACCCATAGAGATGGTTCTGTGACGTTTTAGCAACTGCATATGAGTTTCCCAAAGTACATAGGACTGGGCAGCTTTCGTGTAGGTGGTGGTCTTTCGTAGCTGTGTGACTCTGGGGTGTCCTACCCTTTGCATCATGACAAGCCTCAGGAACATTCCAGAGACTCTAGGAAGCAGATCCACCACATCCCACCACCTGTGGACACACTACAATTTGCAGGGGCCAGTCATGGCACTAATTTGCCCTAAGGCTTCACTGACAAATAGAAAAAACGACTGAGCTGAAAGAGGCCTAGTCAATACAAGGTGTTGTAGAGCTACTTTATTTCAGTTCTAGTTGTACAAGATCTGACAGCATGGTTTTCTTCCTCCATGAACATTCAGTCAAAGAGGGAGAATTAATGTAGAGAAATAAACTGGTGGGGAGGGGAGAAAAGAATTAAAAAAAAAAATCAGCAAATGTATTGTCTGTTTTCAAGACATAAAAAGAAGTCAATATTTTCAAAAATCTGCTTGAAACAAGAGGTGAAAATGAGAGGTCTAATCCAAGGTACCTTCTAGAAAAGGAGACCATCAGAAGGAGCAAATTGTGGTAAGCATGTAGCACCCATGCCTGTGTCTGCCGTGACAACTGACACAGCAGTTCCACGATCTCTTAATCCAGCACTAGCGCTTACTCAAGCTGGAAGGGATGGTCCAGTCTTCCCCTTGCTCCCAGGCCTCATTCCCATCCTCTCTCTTGAACCCCCACTTGACCTTTAGAAGTCATCTAGTCCAACATCCCTGCAGTGAGCAGCAATGTCTTCAACTAGATCAGATTTCTCAGAGCCCTCTCCAACCTGACCTTGAACATTTCCAGGGATGGAGTACCTACCAGCTCTCGGGGTGACCTGCTCCAGTGTTTTACTTACTCCACAGCTAAGCCTACAGCCACTTATTCCAGCCCCTTTCAGCCCCTGATGTCTTTCAGTTGCCAGGACACCCGTGGAAGTTGCTAGCATTCAAGGTAAGCACCCCATCTTACTGACCTGTGGTCTGCTTGATGCATTCTGGGGTTTATACCAGGAATGAAAATTATACACATACAGTCCACCAGGCAAAAACTTGAGTTTAAACAGCCAAGCTTCATTTTCTTAGAAGCCTTTACCCCTCTGTTTAAGATAAAACAGGATCTGGACAAGAGGGTCTTCACTGCACCCTTCCCAGGCAGGTTGCTGACACAGTTCCACGTGTGGCTATTAGGTGCACAATGCTGTGCTGTGATCAGGAGGTAGGGATGAGTATTTTAAAAAGCTAACGTTATGCTCGTCATTCATTTTGGAAGCATAAGCTTCCCCTGCTGATTCATGTCAAATCAATTCTACATATTGTAGAGTACAACAATGCAGTAAGAAACACTGATTAATGTATTAAAGACAGACACCAGTCTGTGGTGCTAATACACACACAGTAGAGTTCAAAGCCTTCCAGTGCCTGTGTGGCCCATCCTGCCACCCCTGAGGAGTGTCATCCTCTTAAGCCCCAGCACTGGGAATGCTAAGCCTCCTCATCAGAGCGATGTTCCAGAAGAAATCAGATGACTGCAGCTTTTAAGTCAGTCTGGCAGAGCCTAGGGTTGAGGAAAGGACAGTGGAAAGGCAAGTACCATATCTTGAAATAAAACTCAGGGTCCAAGCATAACAAAGCTATCTGTTGGAAGCAGGAGGAGAGGTTAGTAGTCTTGCCTCCATGGGAACTCCTTGTGGATTGGACAGGACAGCATTGCAGCAAGCATAGCACAAACTCAGCTGAGGAAGGGACGCGCTGCCTCAGCCCACCTTAGGGACCAGCACTGTTGCTTCAATGTCAGAAACCAGCCAGCTTTATTAACTGAAGTCCACTTGCCTGCTTTCCTTTAAAGAAGACAACTCTCCACTATCAAAAGGGGTAGTTGGGCTCAGTTAATTTACCATTCTGATCTTAATGGGCTCCACGCTGTTGCTGTTATTAGACAAGCCTTTACCGTGTGGGTGGAAGCGGAAAGTCTGCCAAGAGCTTCAAAACTATGTGAAGAATGGGGATTTCTGATGAGAGTCTCTGATGATGAATCTCCTGCTACTGCATTCGTGAGAACAGGGCAGATGTCTGACTTCTGAGCTGCCTTTCCTGTCGTTAGTGCTCTCACTGCAGGGTTGGAGCAAAAATGCAGTGGTTATAAAAAGTGACATGATCAATGATCCATACAAGGGATATAACAACCACCTTGTCAAAATGATATGAGGAGTGGTTATAGCAAAAAAACAAATAGGCCTCAATGATGCTTTTTTTTCCTCATAAAAGTAGGTTGAAGAAACCAAGATCCATCAAAACTGACAGCTCATAGAATTTGGCAGCAGTTCAAAGCTAGAACCTCTTGTCCATGCTGTGCAGAGCTTGCACCCACTATCTGCAAGAGGTAAGGAACAAGGATCGGGCATACCTAGCACAGAATAAAGGAGTGAACTGGCTATTCTTCCTGAGTTTCAGAGGACACTGTATGCAGCCTCCAACATAGAAAATACACATATTCAATGAGAATTAAAGATAAAATAAAGAAATAAAAATGCATAGAAATTAAATGAAATATGAAAAAAAAAAAAAAAAACACAAACTGACACGTAAGGCTGGCAGGTGACATAAAGGAATTATGTAAAAAAAACCCCACACTCCATTGAGCCTCTAATGCTTATCCTAGTATATAATAAAAAGAGAAGAAGAACTGTTTACAAAGACCATCCATGTGTGCTAAGTTCACATAAAAAAGCTCTGTTCAAGTGAAAGGTGGTGAGGGTGTGAGGATATCGCCTATACTGGAGCTGCAGCTTCAAAAGGGTTTTTCTCAGTGATAACAGCATCTGCAATTTAACATATTGTAGCAATAGGTAGAAGCTCAGACAATTTTTAACTTGTCTAATTATAGCATGTTGGTAGCGATATTATAATTATGAGGACAGAGATACTCTCATATATATGCCTAGAAGAGCTGTTGGTGCCAAGGAGAGTTGGTAGCAGCAATAACTGTCCTCAGTATACATCAAACTAACTTAGTTCTTGTTAAAATATGTAAGGGCTCAGATGCCTGCAGCTGACCAGCGTCCTTTGCAAGAGCAGGAGCTAAAAGCTCTCAGTCCCCAGCAAAAGCAGAGCATGGTATCTTTGATCTGCAGAGGTTTAGGCTGATATACTTCATTTCTCATTTCCAACAGGAAGTAAGAACACAACCAACTTGATTCTCTGATTGAAGTAATGTAGTAATTCATTGAAGAGCAGTAATTTGGCATTTCTGAGTTCCAGCTGTTTTGTTCTGATACAAGAGAAGCCATCCAGGAGAGGAAAGGCTCCAGGGGCATCCCACAACAACCATTCCCACAGAGAGGCTGGGGGCAACAGTGAACAAGCCACAGCAACTTTTAATTTTAGAAAAATTCAGTGCATAAAATTACTCCAACAATAAAATAAAAACAGCCTCTAGTCCAACCATACCAAATATCTTCCTTTTGAAGGAGAGAAACAACTACAAGAATACAAAATGCCTCTAAATTCTATTAGATGCAAACTTAGTATTTAAAGTTACCAAATCGTACCAGCTGTTAGACAGTGATACAGCTAAATCAGAAACTAAGATGAAGTTCAGACACAGAATCTTTTACCACAGAAATCACAAAAAAACCCACAAAAAAACCCAAAACAACATCAACAACAACAAACAACAAAACAAAACAAAACAAACACAACAACAAAACAAAACAAAAACAAACAAAAATCAAACAAAACAAAACAAAACAAACAAACAAACAAAAAAAACCCACCAAGCAAGAGACAAAACTGTAACAAGGCCCAAAAAGAGGAACTTGCTTCATTTAAAATGTAGTTATGTGAGAGAAACAGGGACAGACAAAACCCAAGGACTGGATCTCATCATTTTAGTACTTTCATGAAAGTGGCTGCCTACAGATGTGGATGTACTAGACTTCTACTCAGGGAAGCAGTCAACACAACCCACATCACATCATCAGCACCCTGCATCTGAATAGGATGGATAGGATGTGAAAGGCCAGTACCTTGTTTCTGACAATACTGTAATCATGCCATCCTCTTTTTCAAATAGACCAATAAATGCAAGAAGCCCTAATTATTGTTAGTCAGGCTGTTCAAGTACAGAAATGAAAATTTGTGTCAAACAAAAATTACAGCAGAGAAATAAACACGTTTTAGCAGACTGCAGCTTAGAAATGCTACAAATGCAAAAAATTATGAAAGCAGGAATTTGGAATTAAGACTATAGACTAAATTATTTACCAGAGGCACAGGACAAATATTAGGTATCATCAAAATAGGTGAAAGGCTTAATTAAAAAAAAAGTAAAACTAAAAGACAGGACTGTAAACTCCAATGCATTTATTGATAAAAGCAGACTTTGGAGAAATGTCACTTTAGCAGCATGAAAAAGAATAGATTTGGAAACAAACCCAAGTATATTAAATATTTTTTCACACTGAAGTTATTGGTAGATACTTTGCTTAAACAGAGTTGCAGGAAAGCAAGGGGCTCAAGAAGAAATGAATAAGGCTGACCAGAGCATTGTTTTCAACATAATTTATTTTCAAAAGTGTCGGTCAGGCTTGTTCCTTTGAAGAGCAGCAGTACCCGGCCCCCAGAGACAGCAGCTTCTGCTTGAAGCAAGAACTCCTCTTCTTTCCCAGGACCCCATCACGACCTCCCGTGGACTTCACCATGACTGTGGTTGGCAGGCACAGTCTCAACATATACACTTGGGACGTGCTAATCTGTGTGGCTGGGGATGTTCTTTCTGGCTGCTAACCTTGCACAGCAGGAATAGTTTAGTATCTTTGGATATGCCTAGGAAAATCTCTCTAGGCCTAAGGGTGAGGGAATGGATTCAGGCATCTTTAAGGCATTTCCATACCTTTCTCCTGTCTCCTAAATATTTGAGGTATGCTCTGCATGCACATAGTGGGAAAGAGTCCCTGCCCTAGTTTACAGTGTAAGTGGCCAAAACAAGCAAAGAACAAGGAAGGAAGAGAGAAATATCCACCATTATTTATCTCAGTGTCTACCTATATCCAGTATTGTTCACAGCTGGGGAAAAAATGTATTCCTTGGAGAAAAAAGCCAAACCAGCCCTCCTTCCTAGGGAAAACCAAATTACTTTTCAACTAACAAGAAGTAAGCTTATGTTAAAATACCTCCTACACAAAACCTGACCTGGATTGGTTGCTATATCACTCATCAAACATTATTCCCAATAGTTGGCAGTGTGCTGCTGGCAGGAACTGAGGAACTGACACAGGGCCCCCTCACAGTTTTCCTGAGGACAGCAGCAGGGCTGGAAACATCAACAGCAGTCACTGCTTTGGGTGGCTCACTTTTCAGCTGCAGATCTGCAGAGGGCTCTCTGAATATGATCAGTGAGAAGGTGAAAAACCCTAAAGCGCCAGGTATTTTGAATGTTTAATCTTTATCTTGGCTTTTTGGGTTTTTTTCCAATTGCCTGTAAAATATGTTCCCAGCCTTCCTTTTTCCCAGGCCATGTGAGTGGAGGTCCCAAGAAGACTGCAGAGGCCACAAGGCAAAGGCAGGTTCTGCCTTTCCAGCTGAGAGCTGGTACAATCTTTAGAAGTGGGAAAGGATATCTGAACACTTTCTTTATAACAGGCAAAAAGGTTACTCTCGCCTTAGGATGTGGGCTGAGCAAGCAACAGAGACAACACGTTGGATTTGCAGATTCTCCGGGGAAGATGGGCACTGGAGGGCTCAGTGCTGTGTACCAAGGATTCAGTATCCTGCAGCCAGGAAGGCAGGCTGAAGGCTGGTCTGAACAGACAGTGATCCTGCAATAAAACAGACTAATAAAATTGTATACAATCATTTTAACTCAGGAGAAATGTCCAGGTATAATGGTTTCCTCAAAATGCAGAAAAGATTTTCTGCAAACACTTAAGGCTGAAAGAGGAAAGGAGATGTATCAGGATCTGAGTGCTCTGTAGAGAAACAGCCTTCTCAAAAACATGACTGCAGTGATGACTTAACTATACTGACTATCAAGTAAGAGTCGGCACTATGAGATCCAGCAACAAAGCAGTTTGAATGGATTAAGTACTTGAAAAATCCCAATGTGGAATGACAACCATTCAGATTCATGCATGTGTTTTCAGACAAATCAGAGCCTTTACAAAATGCTTTCTCACATCTTTTTTTTTTTTTTATTAAGACAGCATGATTTACTGTGTGCCCTAAGCAGCAAGACAATGTTTTCTCTCAACAACAGGATTATCTCAAACAGTTTACGCTGTCTGTGATTAAAGAGAAAAGGATAGGGAGCATGACACATGAAAAGGGATTGCAAATGCTGCCCTTAACTGCTTCTCAAACCAGAAATCTAATACTCTTAATGGAACTACTGGGTTGTACTCTTACCAGCTCTCTTATACTGAGTAACACGACAGCTCTGAATCCCGGTCCCAATAGTTTTGAGATAAAGCAGAAAACTGGTGACAGGTTGCTGTGGACAATGATGGATCTATGATGCTTTGGAAGAACACACATTGTTTTGAATTAGATGTCGTAATCTGTACAGTAAGTCAACAAGAAGACACCATAGCAGGAACAGGCAAGGAACAAGCATCCATTTACTAATGCAAAATAATGCAGTTCATACTTTATTCACCTACCGTGATCACCACATTATCTTTTATACAATCACTGTATTGCAGCAGAAACTGCTTGAAGTGACAATACACTTTCCCCTTGAAAAGCTTCTACTCTTAACAACAGATGCATCTAAATTGTGAGGGGAATACCCAAAAGCAGGCAGGGGAAGAGAGAGCAGGGCTGGGCTTACAGAGCTCTCTGGGGTCACAGCAGAGCAGTGGGACAGAGGTGTACCAGAGTGACCTTTACAACCTGCTCCCTCCCCAGCACTCTGCAGCCACCAGCAAAAGCCCAGGGCTAATGTGGGTTGTGTCTTGCACCTCTCCAGGAGGAAAGGTATGGTTTGAGTATAGGGTTATAAACAAGACACCACTGATTGCCACTTCCACTGCAGATATTGAAAAAGAGCAGACAGACTGAGGAGGACACATGGGCACTACTCACACGGGTTAACTGAGTTAACCACTGGGTGCCTCTGGGTTAAGTGATCACTTTCTTCACGGCCATTTTGGAACTATCTGGCTCCTTTACTACTTGCATATCAGAATCACCTTGTTATTCTCTGTGCATCTCCCACTAGCAGCCCCAGCAGTGCCACAGGGGCAAACTAGCTAGTATATAGTGGAAAGATTCCCGGGGATTTTTATTTTCTCAGCTTGGGTAATTAAAGCTTTGGCAGCATTGACAAGGATGGATTTCAATCACGTTTCTCTCTCTGAGATTATGAGCAGAATGGAGAGAGAGAATATACTAACACCAATGACAGAGAAAATTCCATAATTATTTGGCAAGAAATGAAGTATTTTGGTCTTGTGGGATCCTCTTGGGGTAAATCCGGCTCTTAAAATGCACTGCAAGTTTGGTGAGTCAATGCAGGTCTTCAATTCTATTTAATTATTTGCTTACAGCACTGCAAGCTGAAGGGAGATGTGAGAGGAAGAGGACACAGAAAAGTAACTGCCGTTAATGTAAAATGAGTAAAATTGGATTAAAAACATTAGGCTAAAAATTTGCTTCCACTCTAGCTTGTGAGAATTTTACCCTCAATGGAAGAAAGCAAAAAACATCCTCAAAAGCTAATACCTCAGAACAAGGAGTGTGTTCACACCAGTTCTGTGTTGGAATCTCAAAATAGCAGTTTCATCCAGTTACTTGCTTATGAGACCTGCTAAGGACAAAATTGTGAAAACCTCAGTTGGAAGCTTTTCCTATGAAGATCAAGTATTTAAAGGTTAGACTTGTACAAACAGCATGAAGCATTTGTGGTCTGCACAACAGAAGAAAGCATCATATTCAGAAGAGATAGATGCTGAAATTTCAAGCCTAATTCTTTAGTCCACTGATTAAGAAGAACAGTAATCACATCCCACTTATCTCATTGATAAAGAACATGGAGCTGCCACAGTCAGCCTGGATGGATGCCAAGGCAAACCCAGACAGAACTGAAAAATCCAGTTAAGATGACTGAGTGGCAAATGATGGTTATTTATTCTAACCAATTTGTTAATTTATTTATGGGAAAAAATGGATTCATTTGTTTCTAATCAAAACAAGGACCTATTTATTAGAGTAGGTAGGATTTCTAATAGATTTTTAAAAAGAAGACAGATTTGGTAGCTTATCCCCAAAAGAAGACCATTTGGGCTCACTTCACTGGAACACACACTTCCTACCCCTTTATCCAGGCTGATTTCAAACACCACACTGATGGGCCTTCTACTCCAAGCTCTTTCATCCTCCCAGTGCTGTAGCCCTCACTAACTTCTCACCCTATTTTCAGTTGTTCCAGCTGTTCACTCCCTACCATACTCTCAAACACTAGCATCTAACCTCTTTCCTTTGATTACCATTGATTTAGTGAGGATAATCCTATCTGCTGAGGCCTCTGTCACCTCTGCTGCTGCTGCCTAGGCTGAGTCACTTAGAATTCAACTTTCCACAGTGCTGAGATTCTGCCTCTTCTCTCTCAAATGGCAGGATTATAATAGTCATGAGTCACAGGTAAAAACTAAATGCAAGATATAACTTATTTTACATCTGCCCTGGCAATCTTTCTGTCTAAATCCCTAATAATGTTTAATTTGCCCTTTTCTGAACTCTAGCCTCATTGATTGCACTCAGATAACAAGGTCTCTGAGGCCCATCCTGAGCAAATATACCAGCAGCAATTACATCAGTGCTCGGTGAATAGGTCAATGGCAACATCTTCACTCCTGGCAAACCTGCAGATGCTCCAAGAGGACAGGGACAATGCTGGGACTCAGTACATCTGCAGCCCTAAATGACACTGGCCAGCTCCTGTCCCTCATTTAATGCTAAATGTTTAGTGCCAAAACATTTGGGATTGTTTGCTTAGTTGTCCCAAATGTGTAATTTTGAAATGCATTTCCCATGCTGTGACCTTGTTTTTGTTCTCTTACTGATAACAACCTGAGCAATTCGGGGAGGCCAGGAAGTAGAAGAACCAGCAGCCCAGCAGCTGGGCAGGGAGTCTCATGCTGGGGCTGGGCTGGCAAGGCCAAAATTTCCCCCCAGCCTCATCCTTTCCCCCATCAGCAGCTGTGTCTTACCTCTCCAATGCCAGCTGCTTGACATCCTGGGCATACAGAGCCTCACTAAAACCCCACCAACCAAGCAAGAAAAGCAAGTTCCATAATGAAGGGAGACAGAGCAGGTATGTACCAGCCTCTGGTGGGCTTGGGGCACGCTCCCCTGCCTCTGGGACATAGCATGGGGATCAGGAAGCAGCACATCCCTCTCCCACACAGGATGCTGCTCACTCCTCACCTACTACCAGCCTTTCTTTGCCTACACTCCCTATGTCCTGCTCCATCCCTTTTTGCATCTCAAGTTCTTATTTTTTATGTTTAAACAGCCAGATTGAGTCTTAATTATTTAAGCACCTTCCAGATTTAGAAAGCTGTTTTGGTTGTGAAAGTAACACTCAGTGCGATAATCTCTCATCAATAAACCATGGAAACAAATGTGTACTCCTGTTGGGAAGGAACTTCATTTAGAGCACACTGGAAAGTGTTTTAAGTAAAGTGTGAAAAATGTGAAAAGACCTAATGGTGGTCATGTTTCAGTGAGGTCAGCACATTTTAGCTCAAGTGAGAAAAAATGGAACTTGTGCCTTATTCCACTAATTTTACTAGGAGCAAGGTGGCTTGACTTCCAAAACAATCTTGGGCAAAAGGCTTCCAGAAATGCAAACTCACTTGAGAGTTGTGCTAGTTTTCACAATTTTTTGGTGGTTTTTTTTTTGGTAAAGTGTTAAAACACACAGGCAAGGGCTGTTGTGAGCACTCACACCTTACTGAAAACTTTTATAAAGCCTCAAATCACAGACACGCAAAGCATACAGAGGTTTGGTTCTTCAGGGAAATGGAGATTTGGGCTTTAAAACAAAACCGGGTGGGGGGAAGTGGGCACAAGATCGCCAGTCAATTGAGGGAGGGGATTGTCCCGCTCTGCTCTGCACTGGGGCAGCCTCACCTTAAATAACGTGTGCACTTCTGGTCATCACAATATAAGAAAGATATTAAGCCATTAGAGAGTATCCAAAGGAGGACAATGAAGATGGTGAAGGCCTTGAGGGGAAGCTGTATGAGGAGCGACTGAGGTCACTTGGGCTGTTCAGCCTGGAGAAGAGGAAACTGAGGGGAGACCTCATTGCAGTTACAACTTCCTCATGAGGGGAAGAGGAGGGGCAGGCACGGATCTCTTCTCTGTGGTGACCAGTGACATAAGCCAAGGGAATGGCCTGAAGTTGTGTCAAGGGAGGTTTAGGTTGGATATTAGAAAAAGGTTCCTCACCCAGAGGGTGGTTGGGCACTGAAACAGGCTCCGTGGGGAAGTGGTTACAGCAGCAAGGCTGACAGAGCTCAAGAAGCGTTTGAACAATGCTCTCAGGCACATGGTGTGACTCTTGGGGATGGTCCTGTGCAGGGCCAGAAGTTGGACTCTATGATCCTTGTGAGTCCCTTCCAAATCAGCACATTCTGTGATTCTTTGAAAAAGCTCCAACACAAACCAAACAGCATTCCTGTTGACATCTTACTCTAATAAGTATTTCTTTATGAGATGTAAGAACTATGGTATAGCCTTGATGTCTACTTTGGAGAGAGACCTTTTTCTTGTCCTAATAAGAACTTAAGGAAGATAATTTCTGATCCCACTGGGAAACACAATGTGCTATTGTGTTGCCCATTTACAGCCCAGCATCACCTCTGGGGACTCCGCACACTGAGCTTCGACCAGGCGAGGTGAGGTTGCAATGTGCTGCTTCAGCTAAATCACCATGGACATGGGACCAGTGCATTACTACTCCATAGAAGGTACTGGACACTGGGCTGGCATAGCTAATCCTAATGGCTTCACCTATACGCCTTCCTTCTATAGCCATGAGGAAGCTTCAAGCAAGCCTTTTTTACTCCAGCTTTCTAAAACTGCTAACTGCTTCCCAGGGAGTGCAGAAACTTGATCCTAAATAAACCCCATGCAAATTGCTGTTGACTCCTCTCCTTTGCAAAGCAAAGTTGCTCTTTATTTATGTAACGTTTTCATGTAATTAGCAAAGAGATGGAACAAACTCTTGGGGGTGGAAAAAATTGTCACCTTTCACGATGTTAGAGGGAAAGAAACAGACTTTCTTCCTATTGGTGACACTAATGCCCAGGCACCCTTGCTAATGCCCCATTAGGGCCTCGTGGAGGTAATGAAGTGTCTGGAGAGGGTGAATGGAACGTTTCTGCCTTTGCTGAGCATCCCAGCCACTGGAGAGGGGCCAAAGAGGATGCTCTGACATTCTTTCCTCAGACATCTGACACTGTGGGGACAGGCTCCACAGATGTATGTAAATTACAGAACAAAACCAGTGGTTTTATAATAGGACCAAGTTAAAATCCTGTCTACTTACTGTAGCCAAAGCTTACATTCAAAAATGCTGTAACGTTACAAAGCCCGTTACTTCAAAACACAGGAAACAATTCAACTGTTATCTGCCCGGCACCTTTAATGCAGTCTGCGGCTCACTCATTAGGATAGCCTTTAATTACATGGTCCCGTATTGTTTTTCACAGGGTCCCATATTGTTTTTCACAGGGGTCCCCTTGCCTCCATGGCCTGGGCTGGAAGCCCTCCCGGCCCAAGGAGCCGCTCGCTGTTCCATGCAAGGACCCGACTTGTTGGACGGGTCCCGGAGCCGGTCCCAAGGCGGCGGGAATCCCGCCCGGAGCCGCTCCCGACCCTTCTCCCGCCGCCGCCCCGGCTCCCGGCACCCGTGACGTCACAGCGCCCCCCGCCGCCGCCGCGCGCCCCCCGCGCCACTCTGACGTCACGGTCAGCCCACGGCCGCCCGGGGGCGGGACCCCCCGCCCCGCGCCCGCCCCGGCCCCGCCCCCGCGGCGCCGCAGCGGGACAGACCGGCCGGTGCCGCCCGCCGCCCCCAGCGCCGCCGCCAGCGACAGGTAGGGCCTCGTCCGCGGCGCCAGGGAGGGCAGCGCCGGGGCTTCCCGCCCCACGGCGGGATGCGGCGCGGCCTCCTGGGCCCGCGGGAGGATGCGGAGGACGAGGGGGGCGGTGCCGGGTGGGGGCCGCCGCGGGCGGGGGGCGCCGCTCCGCGGGGCGCGCAACAAGTGCGGCGGCAGCGCCGGCGGAGTGGAGCGTGGGAGGGCTCGGCGGCCGGCCGGGCTGCGGCCGGGGCCGGCAGTGGCGGACGGGCGGGCCAGGGGAGGGAGGGGACGGGGCGGCGGAAAGGCCGGGGCTCTCGCCGGGAGCGTCTTTCCCCCGGTGCAGTTCGAGAGCATGATGCAATCCCGCATTGCCATGGATACTGCATCCCGGGCGGCGGCAGCGCCTTCCGCCGTAGCGGGGCACGGGGTGGGGAGAAATAACGGGCAGGAAGGAGGAGACCCCGCACCTCAGCCCCCGCCGTCGGCCGTGGTGTGCCTCCCCGGGGAGCTCGGGGAGGGCTGAGCGCTGCCACGGCTCCAGATAGGACCCCTGACCCGTTTTTTCCGGCGTGGCGGGTGTGCGAGGTGTGCATCCCGCAGCCCGGCCCCGCTGAGGGAGCCGCTGCCGGCGGGGGGAGCGGGCGGCCGGAGCAGCCCGGCAGAGAGGGGCAGGGTGTCAGCGGAAGGACTTGTCGGGCTCGGAAGGGACGACTCCTTCTTCTCCTGCTACTCCTTCCCTGAGCTCTTGCCCAGCGCCCCTGACCGCGTTGCTGGTTTAGGACGAGAGCCGCTGGCACGGTGGTTCCCGGGTCTGTGTGTGGAATAAGGCACAAGCCGCGTTAAACCCGCGCTGTGGAGTCGTGCGGTCCTTCCGAAAGGTGCCGGCCCGTTTGAAAATCTAGATGCTTAAAGGGTAAAAACATTACGAAATGAGCGAAAAAGGAAGGGCATGCGCTAGAAATGTGTCAGTATGTCAGATGCCTGTGCGGGGACTTTCTTAAAAACTTTATGACTTTGCTTTTATCTTTTCCATCTCCTGGAAGCCGTCGGGCACTCGCAGCATTAGAAGTCGGCAGTGCTCGGGTTCATGCGAAGTATTGTCTTGGCAGTTGATAAGTGTTTTCTCCTTCCCTTCCTGCGCTTGCTGCTTTTCTGCTTTCATTCCCTTCCCCTGATTCCCAAGGGTCCAGCCGCTGACGATCTGACTCCAGAGAGCTTTCCCGGCTGTGCTCTGAGTCTGCAGACAAAAGGCCAGTTTTGCAGACCTGGGCAGGAATAGCAGCACCTTGGCTTGATCAGCAAGAAGGGCTCCTGGCAGACAAGAGACCTTTCTCACTCCGGCAGCTGGGTGCAGTGCCTGCTCGCTGTCCCAGCCGCGGCTGAACGGCAGTGCCCCGAACGGCTCATTTGTATTCTCAGTGCTTTGGTGATCTCTGGTGCTGTGGGATTCAGTGCCATGGCAGCGTACTCGTGCCTGTGAGGAAAAACGCCAGGAAAGAGCTCAGCCGGCTGCCAGCGATGGTGAGGGAGAACAAGGCAGGGGCATGGCTGTAGTTGGGATGCTTCCGATCAGGAAGTCTGCGAAACCGCTCTGTGCAAATGGAAACACGCCCTGCAGCTGAAACCAGAGGAGGACAAGCATGCAGGCGTCTCCCGTGGCAGCACAGCCTTTCGCCAGAGTTTTGGGCCAGGTTTCTTCCAGGGTGAGGTTATCTCTGCCTGAGCAGCTCCCTGCCGGGGAGCTGCGTGTCTGCCTTAAACCGCCGGCTTAAATTATCGCCGGTGGCCGCGGCTGGGTGGAGGGTTTTGCAGTTGAGAAGTTTTTGTAGGTGCGGGCTGACGGTGCTCTGCATCAGTATTAAGCTGCTAGCATAGAAGGAGGGGATTTATTTGTTTTTAATAAGAACTTGTGAATAACGCTGAGGAGTTTTGCAATATATTTAACTCTAAACCCTTCTTGTTCGTTCCGTGCAGTCGCAGCCTGAGCTTTTTCTTTGCTGTTAACATACTCCGTAGCTAGAGATAAGTACTGGGTGCATTTTCACCTCTGCTAACAGGGAGAGTTTGCCTGTGGCACACGTGATCGTCTGATACTGTTGAGCAACAAAAGCTGGAGGTTTTTTATGAAAGTATTCATGTATTTAGGTTGCACTAGACACAGTCTGTTTTCAGAGCAGCAAGTAGCCAAGGCATGTACTGTGCCTGGGGGGAGCTGTACTTGCGTGCACAGAGGGAGGATTTCATCGGAAGACTTGTGGGACCTGGAGGTGGCTCGAGTCAGCTGGGTGAAGATCCCTTCCCAGCTTTGTGTGAACTGAGGAGCAAATGAAAAGGACCACTGTGCTGAGTTTGCTGAAGTTAAAAGCGGGTTTGCCCTTGAGGATGTTGCTAATTGACATGGGTCAAGAGCAGTAAAAGATATGCCAGAATTTTGCTTGATTTTACTGAATTTATTACAAGGCACACATTATACGTGTCATGTGTGCTGGAAGCCCTGCTCTGTGTTTTTTATCAGTAAGTAGTATCATAAATGATCTACAGTTAAGTCTCCTGTATTTTGCATTCAAATGCAACCAGAGAGCAGCGGTGAAATGAATATGCAGTGTGACTTTGTCTTGCAAGCTGGGGAAGAGTCTGGCTGATGGTCTTCCTGCCTCACTCTGCTTTTTAAAAAACAGTTGCACTTTTTGTGAGTTAGTGCCTTTTACATAGCAGCAGCTGATCAGAGGAGTATCTTTGACTAAAACTCATGCATACTTCGTATTTAAATATAGCATCATTAATGCTACCTAGTTCATGTGCTGTCTGACCAGTTTCTGGGTTTACTTATTGAAGTATTTTTAGTAAGTTGATGTTGTTCTTGCATTTCTCAGGAAGAATTCTTCTTGTTACATTCCTTGTCTTTTGTACAGACAGAATTGAAATAAAATATTTTGAATTCTCTGGTCTAATCTCTTTTTTCCCTGTTGACCTTCATTTTGTGTTGTTTACAAGAGGAATTAACTTAAAGAAGATAAGCTTAACAGAACAAAAAAATGTAAATTGGAAATAATACTGTAAATCCATCAGGCCTCTGGACAGTTCCTGTAATTGCTCATTTTTTTGTAACTTGCTAGGAGCAGATTTTTGGAAATATGTTTGAAGACTCAGATTTTTGGGAATGATGGTGGAACTGACAGTATTTTAGGATTTCAGGCTGACCTGATGCTTGAGTCAGGTGGCCACAGATGGAAAGCTCAGTGCTGAGCATGACCCAGAGCTGCCCCCTTGGGAAAGCGTATTCTTTGTAAGTGACATTCAGTTGGTAATTGGTTAAATGCACTCAAGTACTGAGCTGACCTCATTCCTTTACCTTCCTCATTTTTGGGGCAGTAAACATTGCAACATGAAAAGCTTCTGTTTTTACTGAGCACAGGAAAAAAAAGTCGCCCATACAGAGTACAAGGTTAATGCTCGTCTTCTGCCTTCTGGTGGTTCTCAGCAGCCCTCACTCACTGGCAGATAAAGCAAATCCCCCAGTTACCACTGTCTGCCTCCCACCTGAGACAAATTTTGGGGGAGGAACAGCAATTGCCTACAGAGCCTTGTTAGAAGTGTCATGCCTCTGTGTACTGTTGTGCCCTCTGCCCTTCTTGGAGCAAGCGTTAAAAGGTTATCGCCAAGGGGCATTCGTGCAACAGGCAGGGCAGGAGCCGTGTGGTGGTGCAGGGCAGTGGCTGGATGGGAAGATGGGCTCAGCGCTACTCGAGGTGTCACCTTGCCACAGGCATGGGAGGGGGCTCAGCGCTCTGGGTCTGGGGTTCCTCCCATAGCAGCAGGAAGCCAGAGCCCCCGTGCTGTGCACAGAGTTGTCTCCTGGGACGGGTCATGCCAGAAAGGCCCTTTTGGACTGGGAAAGCCTTTTGGGACAAATGGGCTCATGATGGTGTGGGGTTTTTTATTCTAGACATGAAGGGCTTGTTCTCGGAACAAAGAGAGGCAGGGGTGTTCATTCTGCTGAAGAGCAGAGCCACAAATACCTCTATCTGTTATTTCTTGGCATGTTTTACTCCTGTGAGTGGCATGGTGTCTTAAAATGGGTCACAAGCAAAATGTTGAATTTTCACAACTGCTAAAGCTTTAGGTAGTGTTGGCAGCTCTTCATATAGTGTATGAAGGCATGTGTAGATAATGATGCTGTTAACTGAACAACTTGTTTGTTTTGTCCTCTTAATCCTCTTTCTTTACCTTCTTTCATTGCCATGTCTTGAATTGGTCATGTATGGGTGAGATCTATAAAACTGTTCAGACATAAAAGTACTTTGGGAGCTGTTGCCTCAATTCTTTGCCGTAATGCTTTTGTTTTCCTCTTTTTATAATGTACAAAATTATGTTCTTCTAAGATGGAGCATAAGCTTTTCAAAGCTGTTTGACTGCATAAAAGACTGAAGAAATCGATGCTTTCTGCATGACAGGCAGAGCACACTGCTCCATGTGCATCCAGACACTTCACAAACTGACAATAATCCTTGTAATCTGTAGCTGTTTTGTCATATGTAATATAGTTGCTAATTTGTGATTCTTAAGTGTGTTAAAAATGCAAAAGAACCCTGCAATCCAAACAGTTTATGCTCTAGCATTGGAAATGCTTTTTCCCTTAAATGGAAGAACATCCACAAGGACAAATAAAAAGGGTAATCAATGAATTACACAGAAGTTGGTCTGTTTAAAAACTTATTTCCAGGTCAGATTGCTTTGCTATGACCTTTCCTAAGGCTGTTTAAATTTGGTAATGCAGCAATACAGTTAAGAGGGCATTGCTTAAGCTGACATCCCTGCGGTTCTTAAGTGCTGACTGGTAAAAGTGATTTATATCTGGGTTCCTGAGGGCACTGAAACCTGTCCCCATTATCCAACAGAACAGCAGTCAGATCTCTGTTTGATAAAGGTAATGCAAACAGTGATGTGAATTGATTTTTTTGATTGACAAATAAATGCTACCTCCGATCTTACTATGGAAATAACTTGTAGAGTTGTTGTTGACTGTGTGCAGATCCTTAGATCTATTAATTGAAATTAATCTCCTGGAATTTATTGCCTGGTTTCTCTGTGTTTTGGCATTGAGGATACATTATCTTACAAGGTAAATAAGAGCACAAGAGTAAACTTGTCCAAAGTATGTCCTCAGTAAATCTCTCCTGCTATATTGAATGAATTGGAGAATTACTTAATTTCCTTGGTGAAATTAACTTGTGTGAAACACAAAGCCTTGTGCATTTAGAAAGCACAGGGCCAGACAACTGAACTCCCTCACCAGGTATTTATGAGATCTTAGAAATGCATGCTGCTAAGTGTGGTTGTTGCTTCTCCATGAACAAATGAATCACACTGTTTACACTGATCTCAGTGCTGTGAATTAAGAGTTGCCCTCTGCATCCTATTGCATTTGGGTATTTTCCATGCCCTTATTAAAGGATTATTAGCTGTAGAGGTTGTGCTTCATTAATGGTAGCCTTGTTAATGACCAATGCCCTACTGAGCAGGTAGAAATACAATAACATTTCATGAATTTGTATTTATGCTAAAGTTGCCTGGATTTAATTGATCTCCATGTCAAAACTTCATACTGAACATTTGCCTGCCAAGTGATGCTTTGGGCAACGACTAAATGTGCTGAGTTGCACTAACATTTACAGGAGATAAAACTTGCTTGTGCAAGGCTACAGCAAACATGGAATAAATTTTTTTTCTACGTTTTCAAATTCTGTACTGCTCTTTGATCTTCTCATGACCCTACCCCTTGAGACACCGGGTCAGTTATTTGAACAAAATGACTGTTCCTCTGCTCCTCTCCCTCTGTGACCTTGAGAAAACTGTTTTTCCTCTTGCCAGTTGTCTTTGCTGTGACTGGAGGGTAATTGCTTTCTCCCTATGTGCATGTTCAGGCTTCCAGCTGTAAAACATACACTTGAGTTCAAAAAGGAAGTAGTCTTGATTTCAGGTAACATTTCAGCTTTTGTGCATGCCGATGGACTGTTTTTGTTGGTGTCATCTTAAGGATGTTACCAGTGTTAGACAAAAACAAGTATTAATTTGCAGAATAATGTGCTTTAGCTTATTAAACCAAATAATACACCTCAAAATGTCTTATGGTCTTGGGCCATATGTTTAATTACTTAATTCATAACCAGGCACCTTTGCATTGCTGCCTTTTTTTCTTTTGTTCTTTTTTTCCCCCCTCCCTTTACCTTTATGCCTTCTTACCTTAGAAGCTGGACATTTAGGGTTTGGAGCAGATCATAACTTCATGGAGGAGGAGCTCCTCTGCCTCTGCTGTTAAAACCATGGCATCTGTATTCAAATAGAGATCTTGAAGTTCTTAAAAACTAACAAAAGAAGTTTACTCTCACGTTTGCCATTACTGTATCAATCGTCAGCATAGTGGTCCAAACAGAAGTCTAGTTATTGAGCTAGTCCTGTGTCCTCAAGTTTGGTTTGCTTAAGTTGATGACTTGGGAAACTACAGGCCTTTATACCTTAATCTATATAGGCTTCCCCTTAGATGTGCTATTTCTATGCATATAATTGAATCAGAAAGTTTCTGTTAACCTTTTCCTGAAGGAGTATTTCCTACTCTCAGGTTACTTTTAAAAATATTGGTGTTTTGAATCATCATTTTGAGAATCATCTCCTTGCCAAACAGTAGGGAGAATCTTTGACTTAGGTAACAATAATTAAACCTTTAACCAGTTAGGAGGATGACATTCTTCAATGTTTAACATCGCCCTGCCCTTTAGAAAAAGAAACTTGAGAAAGCTTTTCGCTTCTTGAAGTTCAAATGGCACGTGCTACTTTGGATGCACGACATGTGTGCTTACCAGAAAGCATCCACAGGTTCAGGTCATTCATGTGGCTACTTGTATGCTTTTGGGCAAGAACTGGTGTGTGGCTGCAGGACAATGTTGGTAGAGGCACATGGATCGGGATTTGCCTTTTGAAGGACACAATGCTAGTTGTGCTTGCATTTTTATGTGTATGGGTGTGTGGATTGCAGGGTAGCAGATGCTTATGGTGAGTGTTTGGTTGTGGTTTGCAGTAGTGGTTGCAGAGGTTGGTCTTAGCTGAGCACAGACCCTGTGAATTGGTGCAAACCCTCAGCTGGTTGTCCTAAATTAGGGTCATGCGTTTATCCCTTGCATCATACACTTATCCCTCAGTTCACTCATGTACAGTGGCCTTTTGGTGTGTTGTTAAGATTTACATTAGTCTTGTGAGCTTGACTTATTAATGGGGAAAATACCTGCTCTTGGAATGCAGTGCAGAATGTTCTTTTTTTGTTAGCATATGTGATACACTGTCAGAAAATAAGCTGCCAGTCCTGCAGGCCTGGTTACTTATGAGTTTTTCTCTGCCTCTGTAACAGGCCTAAGCGGAAAAGCCTCTTGCAAAAGATTTGAGCAGATTTGTTCATATTTTATTAAATTCTGGCTTATGTGCCACCCAGAAGGCACAGCTTAGACCATGGCTGCTACTGCAGCCCCCTGTTTGCTCTGGCTGTAGAAGCAGTGGCTGCACTTGCCCAGCCCCAGCCACCAGACTCAGCTGTGGACTGGGAAGTTTTGGGTGAATGTTCCCATAACCTTCCGCAAGAGGTTGAAATGCAGTGTAAGGGCTAGAGGAAAACACAAGTGCAAGGGAACAACCCCAGCAATACATAGAGTGGCAGACCCATTACATAGGGACTGAGAGAGACAGCACCAAGTCAGTCAGGAGTACTCCATTTGTCTGTTCAGTTACAAATGAGCAGCAAACAGTAATAGTAATACAGGTAGTGACTGAAAGGCCACTGTGTTTCAGTGTAGATCATTTCCCTGAGTGCATGAGTTGCTGCTGCTGCTTCTACTTGTTTATAGGTAAAAATTGTGCATGGTCATAAACCATTTTTATAGTCAATAGTGTCAGACCACTTGTCATGTTAGTTAAAATAGTAGTAACTCTATGTCCTGGTTTTGGCTGGAATAGAGTTAATTTTCTTCATAGTAGCTGGGTGCAGTACTGTGTTTTGGATTTAGTATGAAAATAAAGTTGTTAACGCACTGATGTTTTAGATGTAGGGCTTGCTCTAAATCAAGGACTTCTGTGTCCCACACTCTGCCAGTGAGCAGGTACACAAGAAGCTAGGAGGGAGCTGGACAGCCTGGACAGCTGACCCAAAGGCATATTCCATACCCGAGAGTGTCATGCCCAGTATATGGCTGGGAGGGTCTGATTGCTGCCTGGGGACTGGCTGGGCATCAGTCAGAGTTGGTTTCTTACTTGGATTTTATTCCTCCCTCTTTCTTTTTGTTATCTTCGTTTTCATCATCATCGGTGGTGGTGGTGCTGTGGTTTTTGTTGTTTTTGTGATGGTGATGATGAGGATGATTAACTTAAGAACAGTTTAATAAATGAACTAACCTCAACCCACAAGGCTTTACCGCTTTCTGATTCTGTCCCCATCCCGCTACGTCTGCATAGGGGTGAGCAAGTGGCTGGAGGATATTAGTTGCCAGGTAGGGTCAAACCATGGCACTGTCCTCTGGTTTTGCAGCCTTCATTAAGTTCTCAAGCAATTCTCCAGAGACCGTACTCGATCCACCTTTACTTGACGGGTTCCTGGAACCTCTAACTTCCCTATGTTTTTTTTAGCTCTTTCAAAACCACCATCATCTCCCTTTGAAGCACACAAAGGCAGGCTGCAAGTCTGGCCATGCCTTGCAGAACAAAAATAATATCCTTTGGTACTTCTTTGTATTGATTTCTTGTTCTATCACCACTGCTAAGTGGCTTGCATTACAAGACAGGAAGGACTGCTAATGTTTTCAGAGGTTTTTCTTGCATTTTTTAAAGTCATCTTAATTGAGTCGTTCCTTCTAAATTCAGTGCTGAACTTGTGTAGATCAAATATTCGAATTTAAACTCTAGTTGAACAATTACAGAGCTGTAATGAATTTGAGTTGTGCAGACTGAATATTTTTTTGGTTTCACAAAGCATGTCAGGCTCACACAGTGCACCAACGCAGGCATCAGTTGCATATAGCACAGTGCAGTTTTCTGAGTGTTTGTGGCATTTGACTTTGTGTCTTAAAATACCCATTTATGAAGCTGGTAAAATACAGATTTGAGTCCTCAAGGATGTAGTTGGTGAGAACACATGGATATATCCAGTTTTAACTACCAATTACGGTGTATGAAAAATTATCATCTTGGAGTGAGTGCTTTGTTTACATCATTTAGTGCTGTGTTGCCTCCAAAGGAGAGATGCATGGCTTTGGGAGGAGATGACTGTCTTTGAACCTGCAGTGACAGGGATTGTGAGTTGCCAGTTGCACATGTGAAGGAGCTTAGCAGTGAAGTTAAGGAGTTTTCCACCCCTCTCCTCACTTTGTCTTTCCTTGCTGCTCCTTTTCACACTTTCATGTTTCTGTTTGCATCTATTTTTCAGGCTTTGCTTTTTAAAAATCTTACTCACCGAATGCCCTGGGAGGTTGTTTTGCAGAACTGGGTTTTGTCCTGAGCCAGTGAAGAAACCCTAACATGAAGAAGCCCTAATCAGGCATCTGAGGCACTTGACACCTCCTCCCTTGCAGCATCATTGCCATTCCCAATTCCCACCTAAGCTATCAGTCCTTAATGTGAGAGAAGAATGTTAACAAAATCTGGGGGTTTGGTGGTTTGTTTTTATTTCTTCTCCTATTCCTCTACCACATACCAGTTCCTATGTGGGGATTTGAGCTCGAGCATTCAGCTTCCCTGGTTCAGAATAACAGATCTCTTTAAATGAAGAGTCCCTTTGCTTCTGTTTGTTCTAGAGATGACACATCTGTGTGGAGGGCTTGTATTACAGGGAGATAAAAACATTGTGGAATAACCTGCAACCACTGGAATTGTCTTCGATACTTGAAAAATTGGTTCATGGAAGAGTTCTTTGCACAAAATCATGTTTTGCTTTTAGCATACAGTAAAAATAAAGCAGCGGTGGTGGTGGTGAGATTCCAGAGGGGAAAACTTTTAGAGAGCTGCCAATATGAATAAGCAGTTTGATTGCCTGAAGCATTATTTTGTATCCTACACAACCTGTACAAAACATGTATGAAATAGGTGCACTCAGAATGTTAAAGTTTAGGTTAACCTGCTGAGCAACTTTTAATATGTTGTCACCTTTATAATTATTGTGCACAGACTTACTATAGAGGCTAAAGAGCTTGTCTTTTGCCTAGAGTTTAAAGAGTTGCTTTACAAGTGTGCTGATGAAACGTGTCTTCATTCTGTCCCATCTTTCACTCCTAACAAAATATGCACACTCATAAAATACACTCTAAGTAAGGTTTTCACTTTGCTGCAATGAACATAGTAATGGCAAAAGTCTTGTTTTCTGTGTGTAAATCACTATCTAGTTTCATAGCAATGTGTTTTTCTCATAGAACAAAATTATAATATTTGGGCATTAAGTAAAAAATGTTTGGTATTATCAGAAAATCAAACTTCCTGTTGAAATTTAGTCTTGGGCTGCTGTGCTCAAGATGTGTCTCAAATCGCTAGTCAGGTTGTTATTTGTTGTTTCTTACAATATAATGTGCTGTAAGGTTGAGAATTAAAAGGGATTCTTCCCCTCTGTCCTCAAGGCCCTCAGCTGCAGGCTGCTCAGTGTGTAGTAAGTTTTTGTGCTTATATTCACTGTCTGTTTAACTTTGTAATTCAACCTTTTTTGTGTATCTATTTTTGTTACCTCTGTTTGTATTGGAATAGTTTTGCTTTGCTTAGACTTAATAAAACATTCATGTTGCCTTTTTTTTTGAAAAAGAGCCCAAACTGTTGTTGATCTCTGTCTGTTGGGTCTCTCAATGGTTAACCTTCTCCTGTCCCTTCTTCCTCTTTCCTTTTTACATCTGACCTGCCTTGGTATTTCAGGGGTGGGGGCTTTTTTTGTTGTTTGCTCTTTACAGTGCAATAATCCACGAGTTAATGCTGCTACAGTCACATTTAAGAAATCTCTGGAAGTTAGCTTTGATATATGCTATATGATCTTTTGTTATTTCATGTTACATTTTTTCTGCAATTCTTGTACTTTTCACTAGTACCATTCCTTTATGTTAAATGATGCTTGTGCATTGCATTTTTTGGCCTTTTCTTAATAGCTTTTTAGAATTTCGCTTTACACATTCTACATCTTCCTTCTTGTCTATCTGTTTTATTTACCTTTCTTTTTGCTTCTGTTCCTTGCTGGGTGCAATGTGATGACTTTGCGCAGCTCGGTCAGGTAAGACCTCTTTTTCAGCTACATGCCTGCCTCATGCCAGCTTCTCCTGCACTAAAGCAGGCAGTGGGATGGACCCCACTGATCTTCTTGCTTGGTTGGTTTCTTTGGGGCTCCCTCAATTTTTCCAGGTTCCCCCCACCCAGGCAGGGTGGAGAGTAGGGAAGGAATGAAAGCAGCAGTGTCAGATCCGTTCTTGGTTGCTCCTTGTCACGCCGCACACCCTGGGTATGGTTTTGTAGCTGTGGACCTGGTTGAATGGAGAAGTTAGAGCAAGGGTGAGGTGATACGGTGGCTGTTAGCCTGAGGGTGCCTGATGGGCGTGAGCCGACACCACAGTAGGAGTGACTAGGAAGAATGCACAAAGATTGTCTTTAGGAATGAGTAAATTGCTGCAGATGTTTGAGACTTTGCATAAGCAGCGAGGCAGAGGAGGCATATCTGGTGCCCCCTTTTCCAGGGGACTGGTGCCCTGAGGAGGACTGGAGAGCTGCAGGGTTGTGGAGAAAACCTGTTGCCTGCTGTTTGTGTGGGTATTGGTTTATCCCTGTATTTAAAGCAGATATGTTACATCAAATTACAGTAGTGACCCTGCCTTTGCTCCAGTGCTTTTGAATGTATGAAGCAAATGTAGTAGAACCTTCTGCACCTTGGTCCTGGAGCTGGCGGTTCAGTCTAGCTGTGTTGTTTCATGGAACAGGAGGGTTTCCACTACTCAGAAATTTGTTGCCTCTTATTGAAAGGAGAGTGGCTGAACTTTGGAGGAAAGGACTTGTTTTCCTGGAATTCATTGCCTGACTTCTGCTGATACCTGAATCTTTTATATTATAAGCTTGCAGCAAACAGCTTGGAAGTTGCTGTTAATTCAGTTCTGCTGCTATTTAAAGTTCATAGAGTTAGTGATAAGATCACATCAAGCTTTACCATTACAGTATTTCCTTTTAATTGGTTGTTGGTCTTTCTGCCCTTAAAACAAAGAGTAAAATACAAGAAACTGCAGTACTTGCCTCCTGGAGCAGCATCTTCTGATGAAGTAACATTTAGGAAAGTGCTGCCAAAATCAGACCAAGGAAATGTACAGGCAGAAATACTTTCTTTTCTAATAACTCCAGGTGTCAGTCCTCTTTTTCAGAGGCCCTTATAACAGCAATAATTTGGTACCCCAAAATTTGCCGATTCTTGGCAGAAGCTGGTTTGGCACAGGTCTGGTGCAGGCAAGGATGTTCAGCTCCTCAGGACCCATCAGGGTTTTCAGCCCTGAGCTTCTGTAACAGAAATGCCATCAGCTGGCTGCATGGTTTTGGCAACAATTTGTTTACAGATGTGCAAAGTATTGTAGGAGAAGGGAAAGGTGGAGGAGAATGATCTGACTGATGCATCCGTAAGAAATCTGCTTTCTCATTGTTTTCTGTTCCTATGCAAGAACTTGGTATCTTAACTTTCAGTACTCCTTGTGAGTCCTGGGCAGGAACAGGGTCAAAATCTTGCCTTACAGAGTGTTGACACCTTTATCCTTTGGAAAGAAGATTAGATTTTAAAGGCAGTTGATTTTCTGAATGATTCATCTATTGTTTCTATACTATTTCGAAGGCAGGGGTGCCTAGTGGCAGGGTTTTGTCTTGAGCAGCATGATATCATGGCATAACACTTGTACCTGAAGTAATTTTTTTTTCGTCTTAGTTCTCAGAATGGTGGGAAAAGATTTTTCCTGTATCTTTTTCTATGTAAATCTAGCCATCATCAGGAGTAGTCAGCATGGATTCACCAAGGGGAAATCACGCTTGACCAATTTGATAGCCTTCTGTGATGACATGGCAGGATGGGTCGATGAGGGGAGAGCAGTGGATGTTATCTACCTTGAATTCAGCAAGGCTTTTGACACTGTCTCCCATTACATCCTCATAGGTAAGCTCAGGAAATGTGAGTTACAGGAATAGACAGTAAGGTGGATCAAGAGCTGTCTGAATGGCAGAGCTCAGAGGGTCATGATCAGCAGAGTAGAACCCAATTGGAACCCAATTGAAAGCTTGTAATCAGTGGCATTCCCCAGGGATCAGGGTCCAGTTTTATTCAATTTGATTATTAATGAGCTGGTTGAAGGGATAAAATGTACCCTGAGCAACCTCAAGGACCTTGATAAGCTTAGAGAGTAAGTACTGCACCTGGGGAGGAATTAACCACAAGTACCGGTATGGGTTGGGGGCTGACCTACTAGAGAGCAGCTCTGGAGAGAAGGGTCTGAAAGTTTTGGTGGATGAGACATTGTCCATGAGCCAGCAGTGTGTCCTTGCAACCGGCAGGGCTTTCCAGTGCCTGAGGTGTATTGGGAAGAGCATGGCCAGCAGGTCGAGGGAGGTGATCCTCGTCCATTACTCTGTCCTAGTGAGGCTGCATCAGAAGTTCTGGGCTCCTCAGTACAAGAAAAACAAGGAACTGCTGGAGAGGGTCCAGCAGAGGCCACAGAGATGATGAGGGGTCTGGCACATCTCTCTTATGAGGAAAGACTGGGGGGAGCTTGGCCAATTTAGCCCAGAAAAGAGGACTGAGAGGGGATCTCACTAATATGTATAAATACCTCAAAGGTGGGTGCCAAGAGGATCGTGCCAGACTCTTTTCGATAGTGCCCAGTGACAGGACAAGAAACAGTGGTCATGAACTAAAACACAAGAAATTTCACCTCAACATGAGGAAGAACTTCTTACATTGAGGGAGGCAGAGCACTGGAACAGGCCACTGAGGAGTCTCCCTTTCTGGAGATATTAAAAACCCACTGAACGTGTTCGTGTGTCACCTGCTCTAGCTGATCCTCCCTTGGCAGGGGGATTGGAGGATGATCTCCAGAGGTCACTTCCAACCATAAGGATTCTGTGATTCTGTTACTCATACTTGCCTGCCTTTTGCTAGTGTTGTTCACTATCTGTGATGGTACTGTCTGGCATTATGTTTAGCATCTTAAAATGGAGGCACCAAGTATTAGAACAGCTGCAGCCATACAGGATTAACTCGTCTGATGGGGGTACAGGAGGAAAATAGAAAAGTTTCAAGATGGCTTCTCATAGCATGGCTGGGCCACATGGTGAAACAGCAGCAAGGCAAGCACGTGCATGTACAATTGTCAGTATGCGTCTTTTCTTCCTTTAAGTAAAACTGTAGAAATTCACTTCATTTTTTATTGAAGAATGTAACTAACTCAGTGTACTACAGGTAATTTTGTGTGTGTTAGGGCCCATCAGAGAATTTCACTTCTCTCATGGCATTCCAGGTACCACCCCACATGCTTTGGAAATATGAGTAAGTACACAAATAAACACTTAACATACTGTTACTTGCCTGAGAGTGACATGTCTGCTTTTTCGGTGTGATCTGGTTTCCAAAACACAAGTGGTCCTCCAAAAGGTATCAGTTACCACCTGAGCACAGGGGTTGTAGTTTCACATCTTAGCAGAGCATCTTAATTCAGGTTCTGTGTTGCTCTTCTGCCTGTATTAGTCAGATTTGCATGGTGTAGCATTACGTTTCTGACTGTCACCCCAGCTGCTTCTTCTAATTGCTCTATCTAATCAGCACGTGAACCCTAGATAACTTCTTTATATCTGAACCTTGTTAACTGGATAGCTGCATGCAGGCATATTTTGCTTTGTACAGTGTTTCACACATGCAGAAGAATTTTAAGTACTTTTTTGGGTTAGAAAGCAGACTGTCATGTGTCAAGCTACTAAATGCAAAGAAGATAACCAAATATTATATATGTGTCCAGTTTTATTCTTGAGATGTTCCCTGGGTTCAGAGCTTGATGCAGCAAGATTTTGGCAGAAGGAGGGGGCAGGCTGGTGACAAAGGCTCTCTCGGTGCTCAGATTTGGTGCCACAGCTGCGGCGTGTTGGAGGAAGTGAGGGTTCACGTGGAGGGACAGTCCCATTTGTAACTCTTTTTTTTTTTTCCTACTTCTCACTTTTTAATTTTTATTATGCAATTATGAGATTTGGGCATTTAAAGAAAAGGTAAATTGAAACTTACTGTCTTGAAGGTACACAGTGCTCTTGAACTCTGCTCTTAGTAGTGATCATGCTTTGGTCCTGCTGCTGTGTTCTCATCAGCTCTGTTAGAAAATGCAGCCTTTCGACCAAGAAGGCTCATTAAAAGAGGCTTTGGGGACTGTAACTTTATTTTTCTCCTGTGGAAGTACAAAGTTGGTTTGGGTGAAGTACACAGACAGAGATTATAGGAGTCCGTTTATTAAAGGGGAGTAGAGTTTTTCAGACCTTCTTGCAGGTGGCACTTGAATAAGAGAAATGAGACCAGAAATGAAAGCCAGTGTCCTTGTGGCCCTTTGGACTTAGCTTTTGACTCCTATTATATGAGCTCTCTTTAGTTTCCCTGGCTTCCTGAGGCCAATTTTCCATTGTGAGTTGCAGTAAAAAGCGGGAGCTTCAGATTCAAAGAGTAGCTGTTAATAAACACTGCCATACTGCTTGGTAGGTTGGAGCAAAGCTATCTAGCACATGCTGTGCTTTGGCTATCCTTACAAAAAAGTCAACTTGTCGCTCTTGTGCCATGTACATATTCTCCGTGTTTCCATCTCACCTAGTTTGCTACAGATCTTCTCCTCTGTTTCTTTCCCATTAAAAAAACAAGAAAGGCAGTTCTTTAACCCTAGCCAGGAGTTGTCTGTACAGTGTCCTTGCACATTTTGTAATTGCAAGCTATTACAAACACAGCAGTTGAATAAACCTGCGTGCTTTGACTTTTCTGCCTCCACATTTTATTTCTGTAAATACTTTTGCACTCTGCACTGTGTTGCTCCAGCAGCACCGGGGGGGATAAGCTGGCAGCAGTGAGGAAGTTTCCAGCATTACAGTGCTGGGCTCCGGGTGCAGGGCCTGGGCACAGAATACACCCCTGAACACTTTATTCCAGGAAAATGCATGCTGTTGAGAAAACTGTAGTGCTGAGGGGTGTGCCAGACCTGCTGCTGTTAAGGTGGACTTTGCGGCATGAGAGATCCTTATTTGTAGATGGATGCTGGATGCATTTTTCTGGGATGGTGAGCCATTTTCCACTGATGTTTAGTACTTGCACGAGTGTGTGGTTGCTTCCAACATGCTCTTCCTGCTTGGGCACTGCCCTTGGTGTTTTCCCTTGGTATTGCCTGAAACAATCTCCTGCCATATCAAGAGCTGTTGACTTCAAGGGGATGAATTTTGTGTGAATATCCTAATCCTAGGATGCTAAGGTCCTAATTCAAGCTAGTTTCGATCTGCTGAAAGTGTGAATAAAACTGCAAGGACCTACGATTTTTCTTAGTTCTTCTATATGAAGATCATTAGATTCTGATTTAATGAGGTATTGGGTATTGAGCACAATTATTTACTCTGTTTTGCAGTATCCTTTTCTTGTATTTGTTTCTGTTTTGTAAAATACTTTAATTACCACAACTGTGTTTAAGTGTGAAGGTAACCATTACTGAAGGATTTGGGAAGGGGGGTGGAATGACAGGAAAAGTAATGGCATGAAATTACCCCCCTATAGTTCACTGATCGCAGTCTTCCTTTACCCCCTACATTTCCAAAAGGTTTGAAGTGCCATGGAGGTTAAACTGTTCTAAACTAGCTTCTCTCCTTTGTCCTGCATTTTTTTACGCTTCCCTGAATTTTATACAAATGATTTCTTTCTAAGCTTCCTTATGCTGGTGCTGCCAGGGAGTGTGAAAGCTCAGCAGTGTGGGTCCTGATGTGTCAGCAGCAAGCTGGAGAGTTTGCATCACTTTGTTAGAGATACAGGTGCAAACTAAAGTTTAAAATAGTTTCTTGTGTTTTAATAACACTAAAGTGCAAAATCTGCAGCACTAATGCTTCACCTGGTTTCCCACAAAAAAAATGTACCTACACTTTCAGATCAATAAGGACTATAATTTATTCTGAACTCCTTTTTACTGCTAATGTGAAGCATGCTTGGGACCTAAGAGGGTATTCAGAAAGGGAAGAAAAGGGTAATCTTAGGTTGGCAGGAAGTTGAAAGGCAATACACGCAAGGGGTAGTTAAGGCTTTGGGGATGGAAAGGAGAAGCTCGGCAGCTGTAGCAAATGGGCAGAAAATGGTTGACAGCTTGGATTATCAATGCTGTCTTGCAGCTCTCAAGCAGCCAGGCATTTTCAGTTCCAGTACATCTACAAAAACAAAAAGTGTGATCGTTGGGTTTTTGGATGAGGGATAGTTTGTACTTTTGGAGGAAGAAAAAGAGGAGTCACCTCTGCAGTGGCAGGGACTGCGAAACATACAAGAAAACACAAATCAAGATTTCCAAAAGCAAGTGCCTAAAATTAGGCTTCAGAGTCCTAATTTAGAATAATGAAAGTGGCTGATTTCCAAGAAGGCTGAGCAGCCAGGCCTGACAACGGATTGCTCTCAGAAGCCAGCACAATTATTTAGATGCCTATTTTGGGAATTTTTTTGGAACTCAAGTTCAGACACTTAGATGTGAAAACTGGGATCTGTTTCAGGGAGTTCTTGAGCAGCAGGGTGAGAGCTGAAGGATCCTGCTTAAAGGGAGCAGGCTCTCAGTGCTTTGAGCTTTCATAGAATCATAGAATCATGGAATTAACTGGGTTGGAAGAGACCTCCAAGATCATCAAGTCCAACCCCACTGATTACTAGATTATGGCACTCAGTGCCACATCCAGCCTCATCTTAAACACCTCCAGGGACA